>JAFIDM010002131.1:25542484-25565107 GCA_023159025.1 Thereuonema tuberculata | reverse complement strand
AACATTTCTGTCGATTAAATAATAAATAATTACTAATAGATTTTAAAAGTCATAAGACTATCAGTACAGTATATACTGTATTTCATTTACATTAGCGGGAATAGCTCTGGTTAGCCAAGGCCTGTACTATGTACGTGTAGAATAGGCCTAACTTGTAGTTTTACACACTGTTTTTGTTGAGATTAGAGGTATGGTACTGGGTTGAAATCTGCTTGGAAGCAATATTTTTTTTTAAAATTTCATTTCTTGTTCTTTTTTGTCTGTTTTTACTTCCTTTTTAATATATATAATAATGAATTTTCTTTTCTTTTTTTTTTATTATTTAGAAAAAAATAATATTGTTTAAATAATCCTTTAACTTGTGTGAAATAATTTCCTTATACAGTAGAGCCCCGATTAACCGCGGGATTGGGTGGCAAGGGCTTCGCGGATAACGAAAATCGCGGATAACCCGAAAAAAGACTAAAAATGAGGTGTAAACACGAAAAAAAATATTTCACCATTAAAAACTACGTTTTATTGTACAAAAAACATAATATGTAAAACTTTTAAAATATATACAGTAAAGTAGAAACCTTTGCTCTACGTTTGCATCCACAAATTCCGAGAAGGCATATAGGATCACAATGCACAGCAAACCTGTTAGTAATTTTCGACCTTTGCACTGTAGGGCCTGTTGTATTTTCCCTGTTGTTGGCTTGGATTAAAATTGGTTTTTCTGAGGTTCGTAAATAAAAAAATGTTTCGCGGCACTCGTGGATAATCCGTACCGCGAAAATAATCGGGGCTCCACTGTATGTTAAAAAATATGACAATTCACTAAAATTTGCAACAATAATAAAAAGTTCATATTTACAATTTGGAGACTTTCGAATCTACTGGAGATTCATGAACAGGCATGAAGATGAATCTCCCGTAGATTCGAAAGTCTCCAAATTGAAAATAGGAACTTTTTATTGTTATTGCAAATTTTAGTGTGTTGTCATATTTTTTAACTTATAAGGAAATAATATTGTTCTTAACTTTTAAAAAAAAAAGTTTTTAAGTGAAGAACAGCGAAAACCCGGTTCCTGAATAATAGGGGGACAAACTTTCTTGAAGGGTAACCCATATCTGTAAAACCGCTTTAGTTGGAAAAACGAAATTTCACATGAATGTTCTTAATTCTAATCTAATTCTTAATCTAATATCACATAATTGAAAAAGAAATCCTAAAAAGCAGATTATTAGATGTTTATTAAAATTCACTGAATTTTTAGATTTAAGCATTTAGATGCTCTAAGTTCGAAGCTTACATAAATAGCTTGAAGCAAATGTTTATTGAGTTTTCTGTGTTTTGTTTATTGTATTTTTTGCTTTCTATCTACGGAATAGACGTCACTTTGTTTCTGAAATATCTGCAGCTACTGTATCTCAAGAAATTAGTGGTTTAGCATATTAAAATAAGTAGTATTAATAATAATTTATTAGTTCATCTGAACATTATAATCTCTCGAAAACAGAAAACGTAACTCATTACTAATTATAAGAAGCTGTGAGTTAATTGATATTTACATTATAATAAATAAAAACAATTATCTTCTTTATAAATGTTCCTTTTAAAATAATTTGCATTATTTATAATAATTCTTACTAGCAGTTGATGAGAAATTTATTAGAAAAACATTCGATTTTTCTATTTAGATTTTTCGATGCTCTTCTATGATCGAATCTTACTTAGGATCAAAGTTGTTTTTTTTTCAGTTTTCTCTGATTTCTTTTATTTACTTTTTTCTTTCTGTCGATCACATTTTTAAAGAGAATTTCTACATTAATAAATGTTATTTATATCTGGGCAACTTTTGGGTGATATGAAGGACTAGAAGTGAGTTATCATCTAAATCGTCATTTATAAAAAAAAAACCAACTTTATTTTGATCCTAAGTAAGGTTCGATCATAGAAGAGCATCGAAAAATCTAAATCTAAATATCGAATGTTTTTCTAAAAAATTTCTCATCAACTGCTAATAAGAATTATTTTAAATTACGCAAATTATTTTCGAAGGAACACTTATAAAGGAGATAATTGTTTTTATTTATTATAATGTAAATCTGTAAATTAAAAGAAAGCTTCTTTTAATTTGTATTGAGACAAGTTTCTTGTTTTCCAGAGATTACAATGTTCAGATGAACTAAAAAATTATTCAGACGATGAAAAAATAACATGCTAACGTACTGATTTCTTGCGATACAGTAGCGGCAGATATTTCAGAAACAAAGTGACCTTTATTTCCATGTAGATGCGTCCTGAAAATTCATTTAACCACCAGTTGCAATAAAAATTACTAATCACGTCAGGTTTCTTTTTAACCAATTAGTGTCTTTAAAAGAAACGAATTTCAATTATGAAAATAAAAATACTGATTAAATATGACATCGATACATAGCAAAAAATACAATAAACAAAAGACAGAAGACTCAAAAACATTTGTTTCAAGCGATTTACGTAAGCTTCGAACTTAGGGCATCTAAATGCTTAAATCTAAAAATTCAATGGATTTTAATAAACTTCTAATGAACTGCTTTTTAAGATTTCTTTTTAAATTAAGTAATATTAGACGTATGTTTTATAATTAAAAAAAAAAAAAACTCTTTTAAAACAGACTAAATTACTAAACACAGACACTTATGTTATAGAAACGTGAATGAAATAAAACGAAATATCTAGTCATACGAAAGGTCCAGATTTTCGGCAAAATCAAATTTTGAATTGTGATAACTTCTATAGTTTTTAATACATAACTTTTTTTCATTAATAATTATAAATTTATAGATGTCTCTGGTTCACAGCTCTATGGACTTTAAACGTTTGACATAATAATTAGAGGTGATGATTTTTTTAAATTAAGAACTTACCATTGGAATTCAGAAATTTGCCCACAATTATTAATTTCTAAGTTTATTTTTTTCTGCTATTTAAATTAAAACAAACTTTTAACGGGTTAGACGTGGAAGAGTTTAATGTGCACAAACTGAAACATAAAAAGCAATAATGAGATTGCACAATTCACTCACGCTCTCAACTATCGTCAACGGGAATCTAGGACAGCTGTTTCGTCCTTTTAGGACTCCTCAGGGAGATTTACCCATGTTGACGGTCAACTAGAAGGCGTAGAAGGCAATAGTTAACGCTATAGTTTAAAACAAGAAAGTGTTTATTATACAGAAAAGTTATATTTTAATTTAAAATATATTCGTTATATTTGTTTATTAATAACTATTTACTTATTTTTTGCAGGTTTTAACTAAAGTAAATTTTGTCCAAATTGATCTGAATGATGCATCAAATGCAATGATATTAACTTTAAGTTCATATTTACATTACTAACATTTTAAGCTCAAAATTTCCATTTCAATGCTAATTGTCTAAGATATTTCAGTTATATCTTATCTCCATTAATAACTATCTGTATAATTACAAGAAAACAATTACACTCCGTTTTATCAGGTACCAGCCTGGGGCTTAAATTTTGTAAGACTTCAACTCAATAATGAACCTATAAGGTTTTACCATATTCATAGAAACCGAGAAATTTGTTAGGGTATGAAAGACCCGCTAGAAGTAAGTTATCATCTACCTTGTAATACTGCAGTTACATATGTGATGGTGTATAAGAAATCCTGCTTCATGCCACAGCAACCATCGTCATTTATTTTGATCTGATAGAATTAGACATAATATCAAAATAATTTAATTAGTGAATATTGCATAATTCCTTAAGTTACGATATTTAGTTCTATGATACATATGACACAAAACTGCTAGGAATGCAACTACAGAATGTTGTGGAATGCAAACTGTTTGCCTACATTTCTGCATCCACAGAACAAAATGTCTCCTGTTAGACTTTGTTCCGAAGGCTTCATCAGGGTCGTTTTTATGCAAGAAGTTCAGCTGTTTGTATCCCTTTAACATCTTCACAACTACGAACTTGATTTATACTTAGGGTTACCAGATTTTTTCCGACGTCATCGTCAGTTCGGGACATTGAATTTTCTTATACAAACAATAACTTTAACAGCCAAGGAAAAATACCACACACACACACACACTTTCACAATTATTTACAAAATCCGGGACTATTTTCAGAACCAGGAACAACCTGTGAGCAGGTTAGAATGATGGTTGTGTTTTAATGTTCAAAGATTACAAACACACCGGGTGGCATAAAATAACCCTGAGTTTTTCAGAGCCCTCTAGTGAGGAATTTATTGGACGAATCGTAACAACATACAGAGTGTAACATGCTGTTTCGGTTTCTAACAAGGTACAGAAAGCGATTGGTAAACCAATCACAATGCTTCGCAACGTCTTCTAATCAACGTCTGCCCGGGTTCGTAGATTAATCATCTTTCTTTAGGCCAACAACAAGGGGCGAGATATGATGCCTTTAACTAAGGAAGCGTTATTCAGGGTACGCCTTAGGAGGCAGCATCAAGTGGCACTCGCACGAACGGACAGAAGGAGAAGCAGAAGAAAGAAACAAATCATGCCACTTCCGGGATTCGAACCTGGGTACTGGCACACTGGCCGCAACGGCAGACCACCGTCTAGACCGTTCGGCCACGCCGGCACGGCTATTCTGCTCATTGATATAGCTTTCATTTCCTTGTTTTTATTTCCAATAAACGCAACAATTGCATCTTTTGACAATTACAACAATCACTTACTTTCTGAGAAATACCGATTCGATTATCCATTGAAATCTTACAAAAAAATAAATTTATTTATCCTATTTCATAGTTGTTATAATGGTTAATTGCGAAAAATTGAATATCGACTTTCTGCATCTATATAGTTTCCTAGGTTAATATACACTTAGTCTAATAATTTCTTATTTGAAATGAAACTATTATCAAACGCTAAGGTTTTTTTTTATTTGGATTTTCCCCAGGTTCTGTTAATCAATTTCTTTAAATATGGTAAAACCTTATCGGTTCATTATTGAGATGAAGTCTTATAAAACTTAAGCTCAGGCTGGTACCTGATAAAACGGAGTGCAATTATTTTCTTGTAATTTTACAGATAGTTATTAATGGTAGATAAGGTCTTACTGAAATATCTTGGACAATTAGCATTGAAATGGAAATTTTGAGCTTAAAATATTAGTAATCTAAATATGAACTTAAAGTTAATGTCATTTGCATTTGATACATCATTCAGATAAGTTTGGACAAAATTTACTTTAGTAAAACATGCAAAAAATAAGTAAATAGTTATTGTTAAACAAATAGAATGACTTATTTTTAAATAAAAATATAACTTTTCTGCATAATAAACACTTTCTTGTTTTAAACTATAGAGCGAACTATTGCCCTTTTACGCCTTCTAGTTGACCGTCAATATGGATAACTCCTGGTGAAAGTCGAAAGAGGACGAAACAGCTGTCCTAGATTACCGTTCATGATAGCGGAAGGCGTGAATGAATAATGCAATCTCATTATTGCTTTTTATATATTTCAGTTTATGGATGTTACACTCTTCCATTTATAACCAGTTAGAAATTTGTTTTAAGTTAAATAATGGCTTCAATAATAAATAAATTAACGTAGAAATTAAGAATTGTAACAGAATGTCTGATTTCCATGGGTTAGTTCTTAATTTAAAAATTATCATCATCTCTGATGCTTTATAAAATGATAAGAATTGTAGCCGATTCTAACATTCATTCTGCCGAAAATGTGGTCCGTTCGTGTAGACAGACATTTTTATTCATTTCATTCACGTTTCTACAACATTAGATTGATAAATACAGACACTTGCCTCTTTTGAAAGTGTTCCTTAAAAAAATATTCATCTAATGCCACTAAATTTTAAAACAATTTTAAAAAAGCAATTGATTAGAAGTTTATTCAAAAAAATCATTGAATTTTTAGATTTAAGCATTTAGATGCTGGAATTTTGAAGCTGACGTAAATCGTTCGATGCTTCGTTTTTCTGAGTTTTTGTTTTGTTTATGTTTTGTTGTATATTTTGCTTTTTCTCGATCACATTTTTACATCCGTATTTTTACATCATTTACTGAAATCTTGTTCTTTTAAATGAACTAATTGCTTAAAAGTTAAACTAAAGCTTTGAATAATTCCGAGTCAAACGAGGGGGGTGGGGTGGGCATTTTTGAGGACGAATCTAAAAGGAATAAAGTCACTCTCTTTCTGAAATATCTGCAGATAATGTATCGGAAGACTGTGCAACAGTAGGAGAATACTGCGGTAAATATAAAAGGAGAAAATTATGTATTTACGTTGATATTTACCGCAATAATCAAATAAATCTTATCTTTTAAATAATTATGGAAAATCAATTTACACTGGAACCTCGCTATTCGTACACAATCCGTTCCAGGAGATAGTTCGAATGGCGATTTGTACGAATGGCGAATCATTTTTTCACATAAGGTGTAATGTAAATTGGATTAATCCTTTCCAGACCCACAGATGATTGCTTATTTAAACCTTTGTAATAATATTGTAAGCATAAAATACATAAAAACTATGAAAACGATATGGTTGATTTCGCCATGCCATACTGAGTTACCAGGTCAGAGACACGAGTTCCACTTTCAAACTTCGAGTTGTTTTTTTTTCAATTCAATTGTCGTTCTCACTGCTTCCTTTTAGGCTTGGTTGAATCAGTAATCTTTTTGGACCCATGGCTGCACTATTTTTAATAAAAATAAAAAAAACAAACAATAAAATAGCACAAAGTTTCATGAAGCTTGCGTGGATGATGCGTAGCGTACGAAGCTAGCACGAGACTGAGCTGAAACGACCGCGTGGCGCGGCCAGTAACAAGGTCACGCTGTCCGAATCGCGAGCAAGCGTACGAATGGCGAGTTGAATTTTACTTGAAAAAGTTGGACGAATAACGAGTTGTACGAGTAGAGAGGCGGACGAATGGCGGGGTTCCACTGTACAAGGAAAGTCAGTTATATCAAGAATAACTAATCTATTTTTAATAAATTTGTTAATTTCGTTCAGCTATATCAATAAGCTAAAGAAATTTCATAGATACTTTTTTACAAGTAAATCAAGCAACGACTTTTCGATTTAAGAAGATGCTAAAGGTTTCTTTTAAGACTTCTTGTGAATTCTAAGTTAATCGAAAGTTCATTATTTTCCCCATTTTAATAGATTTACTTGATTCGGCATCAACTTGGACTTTGAAAGGCCGCTTACCGGAGATAGAAGTCAACAAGTTAAGACTGCTATGATTGGTTGCTGAAAAGGGGAAAAAAAAGTCCTTCAGTGGAAATCGATGGATCTCAACCTCCTCATAAATGTTCTCCTCAATTTCCGAATTCATATCGAATTTTCAAAAGAAATTGAAGTTGATCGTATCAACCCTTGCGGGAGCTTCATAAAAAGCAAGATTAAAGTAAAATTCTTAAAAAATAGAAAAAAAAAAATGTTATTTAATATTGAAGTTTATCTTAATACATTTCCCAAACAGTACTAGCTCATGTCGGAACGTCACTGGATTCAATTCGATTTAATCCAGATCGTAGCCTAACACTATTTTCGAGAAATCGATCGTTAATTTATAATGAATCTATTAATTCTTTTGTAATTAAAAAAAAATATTACGATTAGATTCTTAATAAATAAATGAAGAAGGATTATGAGATTTATATTTATCAAAATAATATATTTATCTACAAAACCAAAGTGAAATCTCTTATAATTTTTTTATTTTTTTATAGTTAAATATAAAAAGAAATTGCATAAAAGCATGAAATTAAATATATTTCATTTCCTATTTTATTATTTCTTAATATTATTTCCTATTTTATTATTTCTTAATATTATTTCCTATTTTACATTTCCTAATGATTTCCTTAGAGTTGCTTTTAATCTAATTTTTTAAAAATTGATAAAAAGCCCTTTAAAAAAAAAATACACTAAAATTAATATAACAAACTATGACTAGTTTCGGAAGCTCTTCCGGCTTCCTTCGTCGAACGCAAAGAAATAACGGCTTATAAATGTGCAAAAACCAATCAGTGTTGTTGATTTGATCAAATCTACAACAGTTTAGGTGCAGAAGGTTTTTTTTTCTGAAATTCGTTGTAAATTAACAAGCTTTACAGTTTCAATTTGGAGATTTTACAAAGGCTTATTAAATGAGGATATTTTTTCATTAATAATACCTTTTTTTGTTTAGAACTCCAATAATATAGATAGTCGACACTACTTCAATTAATCTCCTCTTTAATATGATATTTCTTTTCCTTACGCAGGAATCTTCTTCAGGTTTAGTGAGGTCAGATAATTAAACTTTTTCCTCTTTTTTTCTTTTTTCTTAAATTTGAATTCTCTCAATCACTTTTTCCCAATAAATTTGATGAGTCGTTGTACTGACTATGTGGGCCCGGTAGCAGAGTGGGTAAGGGCGCTTGGCTGCGGGTTGGAGGTAGCGGGTTCGATTCCCGGCCTCGGCGGAGGACGGGAATTTTTCCACGCTTATTTCTCCTCCAAACGGGCCCTAGGGTCTACCCAGCCTTCTATAGAATGGGTACCGGGTTTCTTTCCCGGGAGTTAAAGGCGGGCGAGCGACGGGCCGACCCCCCGTCCTCAACTTTGTCCCGTAGGTTCTGAACTCTGGAGCCTACCCTCCAGCTGCATTGCGCGGTCCTCTGGGCCTGATCGCAACTTTAACTTAACATTGTACTGACTATATTGTGAAGTGGAGAAAATGAAAAGCTTGTTTTGCCAACACTGTTTTCTATCTAAGGGTATATTTTTAGTGGGATGATGAAGAACATCTCCTTCCACATATTATAGGGGAAAGAGTAGTGTATTAGAAGGTAGTCAACTCAACAAATTATCTTTCTTTCCTCAAAGGAAGGATTAAAAGAAGGCGAAGAAAGAATCGTCAGCAAAAAAAAGTGAATCAAAAACTTTTTTTTTAACTTGCGGGCAAAATTAAAGATTAAAAGGATATAAAATGCACAACACACAAAATATATATACAAGATAAAAATACAGTTGTTGTTTCAAACATTCATTTACGATGTTTTTCTTCGGAAGAAAACGCCATAAATGGATGTTCGAAACGTCAACTGTATTTTTATCTTGTCCATTTTGTTATTCTGCGTTTGATGGCCATATCCTTTTAATCCTTTTTTTACATGACAGAAAACAGAAACGCATATAACTAAAGAAAAATTCACGTATTGTACGCACGTTAAATTTAATTTCAATTTTTGTTTTCCTTTTTTGTTTAAATGTTATGAGCAGGTTTTTTAATTATTATGCTTTTTGGATCAAGCAATATGGAGTTACTTCTATTCAAAATTTCAGGTCACGCTACATTGGTGGAGAGTGAGTAAGCTTTTTCAAGCTAGTGGATGTATTAGTCGCTATGTAATTATCTTGTTTTCAGATTTCAGGTATGTGTTTATCGATGTGTAATGCGAGGGAAACTTCTTCACTAAAAACAATCACTAAAAACAATCTTGTAATCTTCATCTGTTTGCGCTCGCTTTTCACCTCGATGTATTCGTCGGTCACTTCGCTTCGTGATGCATTCGTCGGTCATTTCACTTGGTGATGTATTCGTCGGTCACTTCACTTCGTGATGTATTCGTCGGTCACTTCCCTTCGTGATGTATTCGTCGGTCACTTCACTTCGTGATGTATTCGTCGGTCACTTCACTTCGTGATGTATTCGTGGGTTACTTCACTTCGTGATATTCGTCGATCCGTCCACTACAGAATGATCTTGAAAAATAAAGAAGAGATAATAAGGAATGAAAGACAACAAATTGCAGGAAGTTCAGTTTAGACCAAATTACTCCTGCTAAATCTAAGAAAAAAATAGTAATTCCATTTCGAAAATAACTCCCTTACTATTAACAGAAGATTCCTGTAAGGCTTTGCCTGTAACGCTAACAGCCCTCCGTCGCCACTCCGATGAATAAAACCCAACTGCAATATCAGTTGTTGGGCATAAACTCATGCTTCGAAGATAATCGAACTTACAGCCAACTTCTTAAACCAATTGACAAGATAGGAATATCTAATAATTGAAACTGATTACTGAATTCCAAGACTTATTTTTACTTTTTATAATTTGTGCATTTTTAATCGTAATTACAATGTCTTGATGATAATTCCACTAAATCAAACATAGTGTTGACTTCTATCCAAATTTCAATGTTATCACACCCTTTTTAAATTTATCGTAATTAAGGAAAAAGAATACACATATGTAAAAAGCAAACTTTAAAATGTTTTTTTTTTTTCGATGGTTCACTACAGACCATATAGGTCCTTAGGTTCGCGAGAAGTTAGGCGCTATACGATTCTCGACCAAAGAAACTAGTTGAGATTGGATGATCCAGCCCACACCACCTTTAACTTCCGAGTAAGAAACCCGGTATTCATTGGACAGAAGGCTAGGTTAACCCTAGTTCGTCCGGAGAAGAAACAACCGTGGAAAACCACCGCCGAAAATTGAACCCGGGTTCCTCCAACCCACAGTTCAGCTCCTAAATACCACTACCAGACCCACATAATAGTAATAAGTTAAATTGGAGAAGGACAAACAGACAGACAGACATGCTTCATCGCATGGTCTTCCTCAGCTAATCTTTCTTTCTTTTCTTCCTACTCTTTCTTTTGTAAATTTATCATTATCAATTTTTGTTAATATTTCTCAGGGCAAAATGCTAGACACAAGTTTTGAAAGATTTTCTTCAAATGTCACTTACATCTTTAAACACCAATATAAACAAAACATTTTTGTTTTGGATGTTTTCCACTTTGATTATAAATTTTTTTAAACGTTTTCCTAAGACAGTCTTCTCTAAACGCTTAAGATTTTACAGATTATTTACAGAGTATTCAATAATCCTATCCAATTCATTATTCTATCTGAAGTAGTATGTTTTCTATAACATACAATAAGAAATTTATCATTATTAATGGATAGTTGCATATCAAAAATAAGATTTCATTTTTTTTTATCGATTTGCATTTCAATGAGGATGACCGGATGGTAAAGCAGGTAACAACTGTCTACCTGTCTGTTTATTTAAATTTTTAATTACTTTTTAACCTTTTATAATCGCTTTTAACAAGACGTGTTCTTCTTATATAATTATGACAAGCTGAATTTCCATACATTAAATGAGTAACTAATTCCTTTTAAATGTTGAATTTTCCCCACAAATCATTCTAACTGAAGTAAAATACTTTTGTAAGTAAACTAAATTCCTGCCAATTAGATTCTCTAAAACTTTATCGAACTTTGTTTATTTTTGTGGATGGATAGCATCTATTCTTTACCAGTGATAGAAAAAATTCTTAGGAGCAATAACAAGTGAAGCGATCTGGATAATTGGAAGGATTCCCTGACAGGTTGCTAATCCTAATCCTTGCTCGGACGAGATGCAGCCGGGAAGTCTCCTAAGAAGATGCGTCAGAGCTTACCTTCTTCTCCTCCTTCGTTGGACAGATCAAGACTTCTTCATTCCCTTCACGTCTAATCCAAATCACAGCAAGTTTCGAGACCTCATTCATTCTTAGATAAGAATTCTTATTTAGGTTTACGTCAAATGTAATAATAACAAAGAATTCAAAGTAACCAGGATCTACAACTTTTCTTTGTTCTGTTTTTTTCTATCTCCCATTTCACCTTGTTTTAATCCTTGTTCACTAACATTAATCGAACTAAAAATCAATGATTTTGGTTTGAATTTCACTTGCATGCAGAGTGTCAACAAAAAAACCGTCGTTTTCAAAATTTCGAGTGAAAGGGAAACTCAAGGCCCTCCCTCCCACGCTCTTGCTTGCATGATTACTATTCTTTCCCATTAGTATTGTACGGAGAAGGTAAAAATGCACACTATAACTATTACAAAACCATATTTTCATAATAATAAAAACAAAATTGTGAGATTTATAAAAACTGCTGAACTGAATCAATATGGTATACATTGCCTATACGATAGCAAAGATAAATATTATCAGCATCAAGACTCCCCCCCCCCCCTGCTCATTCGATTTCAAAATTGATTTACCTTCATCTCAGCACATGACATTTAATAAATATCAATTTTAGACTTTATACACTGAAACCAGTGGCTACATTCGATTTCAATAACATAAAATATCTTAACTGTTAATTTTGTATTAATGTAGACCTATGTATGTTTCTGTGTTATCTTATATTCAATCACAAGTCCTGTTAATAGAGCTTGCGGGTAAATAATAGATTTTAGCTAGCAAAATACATAATACCCATAAAATACTTTTTCTAACTTTTCTCAACGAATCGCAATACATTGCGACAAATATTAAATTATTTTTTTTTGGTTGGATGGCTACCAACTAGTCTTTGTTATTACGTACATCTTTTTTTCACAATTATTTAAAATTTCCTGAATGTTCTTTTAATATCGGATTTGTTTGGAAATAAAATTTCATAACAAATGTAAACATGTTAAAATAAAAAGTATTAGTTTTTTTGTCTAATTTAAAAAAAAAAATCAGTTTCAGTTAAAAAAAAAATACCTTAATTTTACATTTAAAAAAATACAAAATTAATAATAAGTAATTAAAATTTACTCTTAAATTTAAATATCATGAATGAAACGAAGTTGATTTCAATGATAGTAGATAGAAAAGAAAGATGCTATTTTTAGAAAACCAAAAATAGTTTTTCTTTTCAGACCTTATTTCAATACCTCTTTTAGTGGCGAACCAATAACAATAACAAAAAAACGAAATAACAACATCTTGATGGCTTTGATATTTATTTCGTATATTTTTGTGGCCTTTCCTGACCGATGTCAATCTGGGAAAGCTGCTACCACTACTCTTGTCAAGGCATCAGCTCAATCGAAGCCATAGTGTTCCGATGTCAGTAGCAGCTGTTGGCGTCTTTTCCGCTCTGTTGACTGAATTGGCTATTTCTTGGTTTTTGTATCCATTCATTTTGTATGAGACGAATACATTTGAATACCGAAAAAAAGGGTTAGAATAGAGAAAAAAGAAAGCCGACGAAGTAATTCGGCGACATCATGCATCTGTAAGTTTGATATTTGAAATTGAAATTATATAAAGATAAAATTTAGAGTTGCCGTAAAGCTCACAGAAATCAATATTTTCCGACAGAACATAATTCACAGAAAATATTTGATTTTGTTGAATGTTTATGGTTTAGTTGATAATTACATAAAAGGAAAAGTATAGAGAAAATATTTGCTTATTTGTATGAAAGGAATACATTTTAAATCAGTGGTTCCTAATCTAATAATCTCTGCAAGAATACTTTCGTGTTGTGAGACTTTTTTCAAATATATACATCTATATGTTATACATCTATAACAACAAAATGACTCAAAAAATAGTAGTTTATATTTTTTTTCCATTAGTTGATTAAATAATTACAAATTTTAACGATAAGTTATCATTGTATCATCTGTAATTCTAAAAAATTGATCGTTATTGTCCCATTATTTCAATTGGGCGAAAACAAAATAGATACATTATTTTTCCTTTCTTTTCTTTTGAAGTTATGTAAAAAAAAATGTTTCTAACGGCTTTTTTGGTAAGACCGAAACAACAATAACAATAATTACTATCTTAAATGTTAAGCTTCGAAGAGGAAGAAATGGAAGAAGAGTTGATGAGTGGACGAAATGGGATCAAAGGACTGTTCGATGCTCGGCCGTCTTAACTGCCCTGAATAACATTTTCCCCATTTTACAGAGAGATGGGTGAATTTCAATCCCTGCCAGAAATAGCAACTCGGAGATAGAACTCAGAATTGCCATATGTTATCAAGTGCCTCTATTTATAAGAATTCAAACTCTATCAGTTATGGCTTTTTTTGCATTCTTGTACCTAAACAAGGCTTAGTCAAATATCTTTGCTCGGCTGTTTGACTTTCTTCTTCGATCGTTTCTTTTCATGGACGTACTGTAGATAGCCTTCTACTCTAAACCACGATTTATTTCGCAAAAGAGTCACCATTTTTCAATCCTTGTAAAAACGAACTAAATCTAGTCAAACCAATATACATATATACGCAGCATAAAATCTAATATTTAAAATTATAATTGTGTTTGTATAAGAGATTAAAATTAAGAAATATCTTACAAAATCTCGTGAATATCAATAGCGTTACATCAGTGATTCTAAACCATTATTGATGCCCGCACCTATTTGGTTTTGTTAACCTTTACCAAGAAAGCGCAAGTAAATCTAACAGTTCGTAAGTATAGAAGATGTAAGATGTAAGTACAGAAGAATAAATTATCTTTTAATTTTCATTTTATCAAAAACTTATTAGATAAACTGAAAGAAATTACAATCTTTTTTTTAGAACTACATATGACTGAATAACACATAAAAGTGAAGAAAAAAAATGGCTCCGTTAATAATATTTACAAATGCTTGATAAAATAAGTTAGTTAATGTTTTTTTATTTAATTTGTTTTATCAAAGAATTGTGAAATTCCAGCACGCTTACGCTAATTATCTTGCATATTAATATAGTTTAAGAAGCACTGTAATAAATGGCTGAACCTTAAGAGGATCAATTGACATTTAAGTTTTTTTGACACTTGGATGTGGAGAATTCTGATTTAGCTAATTACGGATGCTTTTAGTTAAGACTGCCTTTTCGTATTTCATGAATTGATTTAGCTACAGAACAGCGAAAAACCTGGATGAAAAACCTCGGTAAGTTCAGGAAAAGAATATTCTGACAATAAAATAAGAATCATTCCTTACACTCTTATCAACAAATCTTACAACCCTTTTATCAAATTCAATATTATTGCAATTATAGCATAACAAAATTAAAAATTAAATAACTATATGAATGATCAAAATTTATTTATTTATTTATGTAAACGTTAGATGACACTATAAAAAATAAGGATTTTTACTCAAAAAGTTCAACTGAATTTTGTAAGAAAATACTAATCTACAGTAATGTACCGGAGACGGCTTAGCTTATGATAATCATACTTTGAAAACTACGTATTTAAATTGAAATTAATAAAGATTAAAAAAACATATTTTGATATTGATATTTTAATTATATTTTAATTTTTCCGTTAACTAAAGTTAAATTTGTTAAAGAAAATCTAAATACTAGATTTTTTTAATCAATTTAACTTTAGTTCTTGTATGTTTTTATCAAAAAATATTTTGCCAAATTATCTATCAACTTTAATGCTTATAAAATAATGTGGCACTTTGTAAGTCCATGAAGATTTTGTTGCAATGAAATTAAGTCATCTTTATGACTGTAGGGGCAATGCTTTATTTTTATAGAATTATGAATTCTTATTATACTTCCCCAGAGCAACATCATTTGGATTATAGCTTTTTTTTTAAGTCTTTCAAGCATGAGAAGCTCTTACAGGGCACAAAAGATTTGATGTAACATATGCAAAAAAAAAAAAAAAAATGCTTCATAAAGCAAAAATTCAGCCAGAATTGATTTTTAAAGATAAATTTTAATCAAATCCTGAAAATTATTCTTTCGTTGGACCTGAAGTTAAGAGCCTTTCACAATTCAACATAAGCTGATGGAATTCAATTTGTAATTATTAAAAATTCGATTTATAAATTATAAATTAGCACTCTATTTAAAATTTCCTTGTTTAAATTACAAAGAAATTTTGTTAGTAATGAAACTCTGCTAAAAATTTTTTTATTTTTTTCTTAACTGCTAGATTAAAATAAATCAAGAAAGTTCTTTAATTATTAAAAATAATTGCAAAAGCAAAGCAGTTTTTTGAACAAAACACTAAGTTTAATTAGTGCAGCTTCATCTAAAAGGTTGTAAGTCTGAATCTTCAGAAATATTTTAATAATTTCCAGGCATTAACTAAATGATGAATTAATAACTTAAAACATGAATCTATAAATATTGAAAGGTCTGCTATACAAAATTATTTTCTTTTATAACATTAGAATATGTGTGATGAAAGATAGATATTGAAAATAATCAAATATATAAATTTGTTCACTCGAACATTTATTAATTTAGAGTTCTTTATTATTAACAACTATATGATTTATCCTGAGTGAGAATCCCAAAAGTATTAAAATTGAATCAAATTATTAATGTAATTTTTCATCATGCATTAAAAAGATTAAAACAGAACGTTTCAGCCCAGCTTGAGGCTTATTTTCAACTTGGAAATTGGGAGTAGTGAGATGGGTTTAATAATTTTAACACGTTTTTATTAGCTCGCTTTCTTCTCTGTCTGTTTGTTCAAATTTTGCAATTGATTTTAAACTAACTTCTCGATGACCTAGCGACTTGAAACTTTAAACATAGCTCAGAAATGGATGGCAATGCTATATTTGCTCGCTTTCTTGTCTGTCTGAGTGTTAGGGAGAATTCTTCGGATAACAGGTCGGTGCCGCACCGGCGCGTCTGCTGTCTGTGTTTCTGCAAATGGCCGCATGGCGCTAAGTTGCCGTACATTAAAAGGCAGCATTTTTGCATTGCAAGATAGCGGCTTTTTTTTTCTTTTAACATTAACACGTTTTTCATCGTGTTTAAAATTTAAATTCGTATTAAATATTTAAAATCGATTGAAAAATTTCATACACAAAAGACTAAAAAGCAGAAAATAATTATTTTAAAAAAATATTTTTTTTAATATACCACGTTTTTAAGACGGATTAAAAAGTATAAAATGATTAGTATAAAAAGTATAACGAAAAACATGGGGCGCAAGATAATATACACTCCATTCATACCATCTCAATTATCTATTGCACGCTTTTCGTTATACTTTTTATGCTAATTATTTTATACTTTTTAGTCCGTCTTAACAACGTGGTATATTAAAAAAAATATTTTTAAAAAATTATTTTGTAATGTTATTGAATAAATCATTATTGATGGTAGGAGAATTGGCAATGTGCCAGGACTCTCTTAAGGTGAGAGAGAATGTGATGGGGGCCTATCTATTATTTCAATTTGATTAAAAGTGAGGATGTGGCTAGTGTTCTTATTATGCAAGTATAAGATAGATTTAAATTCGTCCTTATTTCTATAATTAGCTTGGTTCTGTTTCAATCTTTTTGAAAGCGCCTGAGTTGTAAAACCTATGCATTTTTTGTCGCAATTACGGCATGGGATCGCATATACTATCTTGGTGGAGTTGTGAATGTCAACTCCCCTACCATCAATAATGATCTATCCAATAACATTATAATGAATATATTTGCATTTTATTAATAAAAATCTCGTATTATACACAGATTGTTTTATAATACTACTAAGAAAAGAACAACAGTCAATTTACAACATTTTATTTACAAAAATTCCTCAAAGAAATATTCCAATAATATTAGTTTTGAAAATAAAATTTTCAATTTTTACGAAAAGCTTGAATTACCATTTGAATCAGGATTCATTCCTTTCTTGTAATTTATCTAATTAGTATCCGTCCATACCGAAATTTGGAGTGAAATTGAAAAAGACTAGACTAGTAAACTAGTCTTCTTTAAAATATAATTAATAAAACATATATTCAAAATGAAAAATTCTTAATAAAAAAAAATCAATTTAGGAATTGTAATCAAAATTAAAAAATGTAAGGTTCTTTCAATTCTTTACAATCAATTCCATAATTTAACATGGAATGAAATATCTTGTCATTGAAAATCGATTTAGTCGATATTGAATTCCGGTAGGAAAAAAAGTGGTTCTTTAAATGAAGCTGCTTTCATTCTGAATTATTTTCTAAGCATCTTAAATTTTTAACTCTCGTAAGATGATATTTATTTACTAATTAGCTTTTATTTTGCTCTACTGTCTTAAGAGCAATTAGATTAATGAAATCAGCAAATCCAACAAATAGACACTATGTCTGTAACTTAGGAATCAGACAATAGGCAATGTTTGGAGATTTCTATGATGAAATTTACGGAGGAAGTGGTAAAAATTCTAATAGGAATTGCAATTGAAGCCAATTAATTAACTTTTAACAAATTGGTGGTTTTACTGACTTCCAACAATGGATGTATAGTTGTGGCAAATACTAATCAATATTATAGGCGCGTGTTTCGGTTTCATTAAAAGTAATTGGAGTTTCCATAAGAGTTTGTGTAATTACTCAACTTTCAGCAAATAGGATATTTAAAGTAGGTTGTTTGTAAGGTTGTAATACTTTATAAAAACGAAGATACTCTTTTTCTTTTGTATTTCAAGAAATTAAAAATCCAAGGGAAAGAAAAACAAACCGGAAACCTTATATTAAGGAAAGTAGCCTCCGTCTTTTTCAGGAACTTCTTGCTTTTAAGGATTTTTTCAAAAGAAAGTGTTGTAGCATAGGCTGATATCCTATGTTGCAGCTTTGGTTTTAGGTTCAGTTAATTTTATAGCTTGCATGTTCAAAGCTCCATGTTATAATTCAGTAAAATTAAGTGTAAACTCAAAAAATGGCTTATCATAAATTAAAAAAAAATAACATAAAATAAAATTAAGCATAAAGTAAAAAATTAATTTTTTATAATTTTTTTAAAATCTTTAATTTTGCTGTAAATTTGGAAAAATGTATATATGTAGGCCTAATCAAGTTCTACTTATTTTTTTTTAATTCATAAAAAAAAAAAAAAAATTCTTAAAAATAAATGTCAAACTTATTTGAAATTAAGTCATTAAGTGTAAAATCGACTGCTTGATTTATTGAATTCACAAATATAAATTATACTTTTACTAGCAGCAAAGCCTGTCGGACGATAGGCATAAAAAAATCTGAAAAATCACTTTATTATCAACTATCAAATATAAAGTAAATGTAATCTAAATACTGTGCTAACTTGTGAACGAAGCTTCTACCGCAAAAATGGTTTTGAATTTCGAAATCAGCGTAAACAACTGAGTAAGTAAGCCAAATTTCATTAAAATGGATGCAGTGGTAACAAAATTATTTGGTTTTGAACGTATGTTTTGTTAGAATTTCAGTTGTCGAGGTCAGTTCCCAAGAATAAAATTTCATGGAAACAATATGGAATGACATAATGAATTAATATTTTCATCCAATTTGAATACTTTTGAATCAAGGGTAACACTGAGAACCGTTGGATCTATCTTAATAGCTTAATTATATCGAGTTACAGACAGCTTATTGTGCTTTAATTCTCTGACAATTTGTAGATTTTTTAATTATCTTTCTTCAAGTAATTTAATAATAATGCATTACAATATTACATTATGTAGATGTCATATTGTTTCCTATTAATGATTGTAGCAACCAACCTAGTATAATCTAAATATTGCGCTAACTTGTGAACGAAGCTTCTACGGCAAAAATGGTTTTGAGTTTCAAAATCAGAGTAAAAAACTGAGTAAGTATGCCAAATTTCATTAAAATCGGTGCAGTGGTAACAAAATTGTACCGTAATAAAACAGTGATTATACAGATAGTATTACTTAAAATCACAAATACCAAACTAAAAATATCATATTAACTAAAAGATTTAAGAAAAAAAAAAGCCTAAAAATTTCTTTCTTTCTTACAATGCCATTTTCTTATGAGAGATTCTTGAATGAACGGAGAATTTTGAATGTAAACTTGGTATTCTCAGAAAATCAATAGGAAACAATTAGCTATTCTGATATCAGTAACAAGTGCTGCCATCTTTAAATCAAAAGATGAGAAATATTTTGCTTGCTGAAGTTTTTAATCAGCCGTGGTTCGCAAGGCACTTGATTGACAGTTTTTATTACAATTTATGAGAACTTACCTTCTCTGGTGATCCCTATTCTCTACTATGGATTCGAATTCGGAAGCTAGCTTAGCTGCTGTCTTCTTTTGTGTTATTTATTTCTATACTCTAAAACAGTGGTATGCAACCTTTGGCTCGCGATCCTATTTGGAGTCGCGAGGGTTTTTTAAGGGTTGCCGAAATTTTTTTAGAGAGAGAGGATGAGAAAAAAATTCGTTTATGTAAGATGCAATCTTTGTAATCCTGAGCTCTTTGTAATCTCAGATTGGTGATCTCATATAAAAATCCAAGAATGGACAACATAATTCCCAAGATTCAAGCTCTAATTTAACATTAACACTCAAAAATTCAATTTAACATTCAAATTTAACATTAAATGTTTGAGAACTGTCAAACATTTTGTGTATTTTTTTTTTCTGTTATTAATAGTGTTTTCTTATTTCTACCTATTATTTGTAGCTGGATAAAACATTTTGAATTGCTAAATATAAGTGCTATTTTTTATAATTTTTATTTTATTTTAATAATGAAGATACAACTGGCACATGTCCAGTTACAGTATCCAGAATAAAAACAAACAAACATGCACATAGAAAAAATAAATACGAAGAAAATAAGTTATATAATATTGTATCTATTGAGATAGAATATAGCAGAATAAAAAATAAATGCCTTTTTAAAAAATACATATTTAATTATAATTTTGAATTTGTTATTTTATTTACATGATAGGTTTCATAAAATAAAACTTAGGGGGGAGTCGCACCCATAAAAAGGTTGCGCACCACTGCTTTAAAATTTAGAGTACCAACACTACTGTCCTCTAGGAAAGGTTTTATTCTACAAAATCTACAATTATAATGTTTATTAAGGTAAAGACTTGGGAATAAAAAAAATTAAATTATAATACAATTATTTAATAATTTAATTTAATTAATTAACCAATGCTAACTCATAAAAAATGCAGTTTCAAGTTTTAAGATTCGAAATTGCATCTTTTTATAAAACAGAATTGGAATTTATATAAATCAGTGAATTTATCAGGTTTTTTTATAATAATAAGATTTAGCTCCTGATACAGTAATAAAAATAGTAATAAAAGTAGACATATGGAGTTTCCCATTCACTGCAGGGAGATAGTTACCTATTTTATTATAATAATAATAATACGACTTGCAGACAGTTACAACAATGAAGAATCGTATTGTTTTGTTTTTTTGGTATGAAAAATTTTATCTTCAGATTAATTATTTACAAATGAAATCTTTAGTCAGATAGTAATGTCGAATTAATTATTTAGATTACCAATCGTTTTCCCATGGATTTCTTAAAAATAAAAAGCAAGCATTGCTAAAGACAGTCGCTATTTCACATCAATTTCATTCATCAAGTCAAGAGTCTATCAAATAAAACTTGAAGTTTGTTGTAAGTTAACGGATTTCAATAATAGGATTTTTTTTTATTTTTTATTTATTCGTTTATTTTTTAGGTATGGCTATTTTTAGAATAGCATTACAAAGGATTTAGTATTTACAGAGACAATGATACTGCTTCAAATGGTTGAGGCGGAAATCCTTACGAGCATTCAACATCTAGCCAGATCCTCACAGTATTGGACATTCGTTCGTTTAACAGTCACAAATCCTCTTCTTGGTAAGTGAAGATTCTTTTTCTTAACCAAATACTAAAGTCTTTCTAAAAAAATCACGCTTGTAATTAGACGTAACAACATTACAAATGAATCACTGACAACACTACAAGGCTAAAAATATTCAAAATTACTTCTTAATTTGTAGATTAGCTCAAATATTCTGAAGTTTTAAATAGATTATTGAAACTTAAATATATTACTAGATTAAATAAATAAATAAAGTATTACTATTATCATTATTATCATGAAGTAGATTACTTGATTAAATAAAATATAATAATTATTATTATATTATCGATCTTCTATGAGATTCTGTTTGATATTATTCTCTGTAAATAATTACATATTCTTAAAAGCACAACTAAATAATTATCGATACAAAGGATAGTTTTTGGTGTTTTTCCATTTTTTCTATGTTAGATCTTACAATTCATAATTCCTTTCAGTAAGTTTTTACATAACCATATATTCTATGAAATATCACCGCTACGAAAATATTATTCTAAACATTACTAAATATTACTTCTATGAAATGATTATGATAATTATATATTGAATAACATTGAATACTATTATTAACAATTTGAATGCTTTACTATATTTCTAACCGTCCAACAATGTTTTATCAAACGGAATGCGGTTCAAATGCAGGTCGAGATATAGATGCTTCTTTCAGTATCTCCTGTCTGTTCGAAGATTGAATAATCGAAAGGGTTCTCTCCAATTTTCGATCTTCTTGTCCTCAACTTATTCTGAACATTAACTTTGCCTGAAGAGCACAGCTGGTGTTGCTTTTACAACATTAGAAAAAAGAAAAGAAATGGATACTGAAGAAATACTGTATTGCTATCTTTGTTTTTTGTAATGTTCTATTTATTAATGAATTTTACTTATAAATACTTACTAACTTTAGGAATCTCTTGATTTTTGATTAATGTACCTGATATATTTAATAAAATAAGAAAGTATGAACTTGAATCGATCTGATTTTGTAGACGTGATTCGAATTATTTAGCAGCTGTTTTCTCTAAGCAGACTAATGTTCTCGTGAGTTCTGAATCTACCATATGCTAATTCAAATCTCGCTGCTTTATTTTTTACCATAAAACATAGGTGATTTTACGACTCATACGGCATAAATATTTTTTCAGGAAATAGAAATTATTACTCTGTGGATTTCCTGTGATTCATGACTTAATTTATATTATAAACTATTT
>JAFIDM010002131.1:25448033-25521047 GCA_023159025.1 Thereuonema tuberculata | reverse complement strand
GCTCATTTGATTATTAACTTCTTCATAATAAATGAAGGGGTTAGTTGAATTTTCTTTCTTACTATATTCTATCAGATGGTTCCAGATGGTTCTAAAGTTCTTGGGTCTTTTCCTGTCTTTTATCTTTCTGTTCTCCGGAAATGAAAGCAATGTTTCCCCTAGAAATGGAATGTTTAGGGGACGATGGGATCTTTAACACATCCGTTTGCAAACGCTTCTCGCAAACCAAACTTTTTGGATTTGCACTTTATGGTCAGTTATGTTTCCTGGCACGAAACAGATTTTTAGAAAGCTGTCGGCATAAGAACAAAAAGAAACCACAAACTCAGAACTAAAATCCTTAAAAACAAGCCAAATAAGCAGTAGTATCAAACTCATCATGCAGTTTTATTTTCACTTCTTTAATTTCAGAAATGGTCGCAATTCAAAGACAGTTCGATACTGAAGGTTGTTATCAATGTCTGCAGTTCAAGATCACATCTTAAAATTTAAATTTCAAAATTTAAAAAGATTATATTACGTGGACATGGATGTCCCTCAATTGAGAATCTTGCTTTTAAATTTAAATATTGAATAGTTTTTCCATTTTAATAGTGTGGCGAGTACTATTTACAATTGGGACCTAACACACTTAAAATATAGGTAATATTTGAACCTATATTTTAAGTGTGTTAGGTCCCAATTGTAAATAGTAATCGCCACACTAATATAATGGAAAAACTATTCAATATTTAAATTTAAAAGCAAGATTCTCAGTTGAGGGACATCCATATACACGTAATTTAAAAAATAGTCTAAAATTTCTTGTAAGGAATTTTAAGAACTTAAAATTATAGAAACTTTAGGAAAAAAAGACATTTTATATAAGCATATCGTTTGAACATATAATAGAAATGCGATTCCACGTCATCCAATTTACCCTTAGTATCTGTTAACCATCATTTAAACCTATTACATCGTAATATTGTAGGTAAATAGACTTGGGTAGTAATTCTATACTATGACTTTTTCATTACCAATTATTACCAATAAGTATCTTATAAAATAGTAGTTAATGTTAAAAAAAATTGAAATATTTTCTTAGTTCTTAAGCCAAAATATGATTAACTATTTTTTAAATATGAATAAATATTAAAATGAATATTAATAAAAAACCTAATTAATTAATTACGTTAAATCTGAAATAAGATTTCAGATGTAGCAATGGTTCAGTTCAAAAGTTCAAAACAGCATTCAAACAATATAGTAAATATCAAAATTTATATGTGAAATTTATTTATAGAAAGAAGAGTAAATGAAATTACAGTAAATTAAATTAAAATCTGATTTTAAGAGAATATCCGATCTTGAAATCAATGCGTAATTTGACTAATTTTTCGAACTTTCCTGTTTGTTTTTGTAATACAGTAACTTAAAATTCGGTTGCAGAAGTAAAATTTGAGGCCATCACACAATTACATATGAAATAATTTACACATATTAAAGTACAAGTACTTTCTCAGCGAACTGCGCTTCTTTGTCAAGTAAAACTTTTACTTGACAAACAAGCACAGTTCGCTTGGAAAGTATTTGTATTTTAATGTATATAAATTATTTTATCTGTTATTCTGTGGTGACATCAAATTTTACTTCTGCATTATAACGACACACACGTTCAAATTTAATTTTATAAGAAAAAGCGATCATACATAGTACATAAATAGACCATTTTTTTTTTGTTTTGTTAATATCGTTAGTCTACTTTTCAATAGACACATCACACGCATTCAAAAAACAAAATAACAATCAAAAACAAAACGTATATTCAAGCTTCGAGATCTCGCGATAATTGGAAGAAAATAATCGCTTGTTTAAATAAAAATAAATCGAAGAACTTAAAGCATACTTTCCTTATAATATAATTTCTTATACTATTATATGGTAAATATAAAAAGATTTTCCGTTTTCTAAAAAGAAAAACAAAAAAATTATTAAATCCGCACTACATACCTATGTTGGATTGACTTTGATCATATTAAGTCGTGCATTAACTACTACATTACCTAAAAGGGGATGACAGTTCACTTTGTAATGAAGTATTAAACCAAATTAGAAAATAATCTAAAATGTAAAAGTAGATTATCTTATCTCATGTCCTTAAATGTACACGCTCAGTTTTAAGAAGACCCATCGTCAGGTTCAAAATATGTTATGAGGATGGAGACACACTCACAGATTGAACGATCCGATAAGCCTCCCATTCTTCGGAAAGTAGGACAAAAAGATGATTAGAATTTTAAAATGATAAACATTACTTCATTCTTCATTCACCTTTCTGTTTTCCATTAGCTTTTCGTAGATAAAAAGACAGAGTGAAGAACTATCTTGCTTGTCTTCTTTATAGTCCACTGGGAACTTGGAGGTCTTCGACTTCATCTAGTTCGTTTGAATGACACTTGGGTCGCTGCTGACAAAACTGGATTGATTCACTTGCGTTTCATCACCGCCATTGTCATTCGGAACAGCATGACACTTACATAATGGCCTGATTGACAGCAACCATTTACACACGGTATCTGACTAACACAGTCAAATCCAATTTTGGGCGCTTTGAAGAAAGAAAAAAAAAAACGAGAAAAAGTTTAAAGGTTGATTGAATTTCAAGATTCGCTCTCTACAAAAGTGAATTCGTTTGTAAATCATGAAATCACATTAAAACTTTTCTAAACGAATATCAGTTAAAAGATATCAATATTTTAATAGCTTTTTTGACGTCTCATGTGTACTACAACTTCTCTTATTCTGAATTTTTTTTTGCGATTTTTTTTTAATAGCTTTTCCCTTCTTCATAGAAAAAGTTTTATTGATGTAGAATATTCAAATACAAAAATAATTGTTTAAAAGGTGGTTTGTAGTCTAAAATATATCAAGAAATTTTACGTTTTGCTTATATTTACTTTGCATCAATCGCATCCGACCTGATTAATTTCTGACGACACCTAGTACTGGTTAGAGAAGGGTTTCAAAATCTGTATCAAATGTTATAAAAATCGGTACAACAGTTTAAGATTAACCATGTTCGATAGCACGAAATAATAAGAAATGAATCTGTTTTTTTTCAATTAATCTTGTTACAGCGCTTTGACGAAATTCATATATTTTGCATTTGTAGTTCTAAGTTGCTCCCTGACACAGCCCAGATTCTGACAGATTCAGCGATTGATCGTCAGTGGGTAAATCTGGCTAATAAATCCTAACTAGAACAAAACAGCTGTCCCCAGATTCGCGTTGGCGATAGCTCAAGATGTAAATGGAAATTGGCAATACATTATCAATATTCCCTGTTCGTATTATGTTAAGCTACGGATCTTGGGCAAAAAAAAAAAAAATGGCTAAAATATATTGTCTTAAAAATGCCAGAACTGCAGTAAATGAAAAACATGTATCACAGTCAGTTTAATTCCTAAGGTAGATGGATGATTTTTAAAAGATGATCTCTATTTTGTATATATCACTAGATAAACAGCCAGACCCTTAAAATTGTCAGCTGTAGGTCCTTCCACCAACCAAAAAAACATAAAAAAAAAAAAATGAAACCTACAATATATATGAAAATTTATTCTAATTTCGTAGTTCAGTATTCAGAATAATACTAAATTTAGTAAGTTATACCTATTTTATTTAACTTATTTATGTTTTTTTTTTTTTTTTTGAGTGATTTAATTTTTTTTAAAGTTTAACTGTTCAAGCTGAAAATTTTTATTCCTTGCTCAAATCATTCTGCCACATAAAAAAAAAAAATCTGTATATATATTTATATATAATCGTTGCGGTATATTTTCATCCACAAATGTAAATACATTCATATGACAACGATGGAAACGTGTTCTACTCAAATCGCTTTAAACATATCTGCTACGTATATGCTATAAACTACTTAAATTGTAGTAAAATTAATCGATCTGGAATCAATGTAATCTTGTAAAATGTCATTCAAACACAAACTTGGAGCAAAAGTTTATTATCAGGAAAAAAGTTTAAAGTTAAGTATGGAACGAGCAAAGAAAAATTAAAGGAATTAAACACTTACAAAAGTTTAGAAATTTAGAATCAAACGATAATTACTATTAATTTGTAATAATTTAATGAAGAACAGCATTTTAAAAAGAAGCTACAAACGTAGGATTCTGAAAAAAAAAAATATAAGAAACAAAGAAGGCATAGTTTGTATGCCAATTTCTGAATGAGATCAGATGTACATGCACATGCGCAAAAGTTAAGAAAAAAAAATAACAAAAAACAATCAAACAAAAGGAAAAAAAAACTTTTGTTCAGTGAAAAAAAAAAAAAAAGGAAAAAAAGAAAAAAAGAAATTGAGATTTAGTCTTTTGTTTTCCAGATATCAATATACTTAGGCGGTATTTGGTTCCTAACTCCTTGACTACTGGTATGTACCAAAATCCATAAGGATCTTTCTTATAATAACAGAACGACAGTGATGATATTTGAGAGTGCAAAACGCCTTCTCCCTATCGTCGGCCGCCATTTGCAATCAATGACTCCTGGCGGGCAACCGCGGAACTACTGAGTTCCTGCCACTGAATAACTTGAGTTTTCTTACACAATAAACAAGATGTCGTCTTCGTATCTTATTTGTAATAACCCTGTATATATATATATACAGTAAACTCCCGATTATCCACGGGTGGATTATCCGTGGACCTCTCCTGTTTCCATTTTTTTTCACTGTACAATAAATTAAGGAATAAAAAAAAAATTAAATGTAGAATAAGGTAAAAAACAAAACAGGCTAACTAAGTAAGTGAAGACAATTATAGACAAACAATTTAAAGAATAACCTTGTGGGCGGGGCTTAGGCCGGCAGGTTACACTAAATTACGAGAGAGCCTTCCCTTAATAATAAAATTTAAAAATAAATAAATTATTTAAAGTAAAATAATTGTTTATAATGTATGTACTGTAACTGTATGCATTAATGTTAATACACTACAACCTCGTTTATCCGGACTAACTGGGACCAAAGGCAATCCGGAAAATCGATAATCCGAGTTATATGGGTAATAAGCAAAACAAATCCTTAAATAAGCAGACTTACCGTTTATTATGATAAAAAAACTATGTTTTGTAACAAAATTACTCTAGTAAAGCTTTCTTAAACTCGGCATTTTATTACCATAATTTATTACTGTATTATTACCATAACCATAATTATTACCATAATACACTGTATAATCTATGCAGGAACTTTAGATTTAATCAAAATAAAAAGCGAATGTACTTTTAGTTACGTTCTTGCTATCGTAGTTAAAAATTATTAGCTATGTGAACATTAAATAAAAAAAAAATGTTTACAAATCTGATCCGGATTATCCGGAGATCCGGATCAACGAGGGCCGGATAAACGAGGTTGTATTGTAAATGTAAATAAAACATTAAAAGCATTTTTGTGTTGACTTTCGTTCTTTTTCGTTCTATTTCGGATTATCCACGGAATTCGCTTATCCGCGAATGCCGCTCCACCCGATTCCGCGGATATTCGGGAGTTTACTGTATATATGTGGTAGATTGGGAGGAAAGATGCCATTATCACTGTATTTTTTTTTTTGTGACTGACAGAAGGCACAGCCGCATATATGTTAATTTTCTTTACAGCTCACTGAACACGACGGTATCTTTCTGACTTCGGTATCATTATTATTAATTTTGGTTAATAATAGAAAATAAGGTAAGAGCACTGTTTTTGAGCTCTTTTATTAAGGAATGGGATATTTCAGCTAAGGTTGGTGGAAAATATTTTGAATCTATGCATCTTACCCTTGCAGTGGCTTCTTACTCACTGTTGCATCTGATCCACGCAGGTTGGACAAGATGCCTGTTTGTAAAGTGTTTAAAGATGGCATCTCCCCAATCTACTACAAACAATATTTTAACTGTAAAAGAAGCATTTTTAAGAAATGGAGGAACGTTTTACATTACAGTATTACACTGACTTTTTATTACCTGCGACATCAACGTCCCATACATTTTTTTTGCTATTAACACGCTAACTATTACAGCAATTTTAAAAAGGCTTCTCCCGAAGCCATTTCCCAAATCATTCATTACAATTCCCACAGTTAAATATTAGAAATACAAACAATTCACAATCAATCAAAAAAATTTGTGACTTGAAGTAAAGTTTAATGGAATAAAAATCTCCCTGGAACATTTTTACATTTAAACAGAGATTGATACTAAAAAAAAATCAAGAAAAATAAAAAAAACAAAAACTGAAATTCAATAAATTGTAAAGAAATACAGCTGAAACTCATGCGTTCTGAACATAAAAAGGCTTATTTTATGTTAGAAGAAACTTATCCTTCATTATAAAAAAAAACAAAACAACAAAACATTGAAAATAAAGATTATGGATGAGATTGAAGAATATTCGATTGAAGAAATTATTGACAGAGTAAGCGAAATATACTAGATGAAAAAAAAAAAAACAAAAACCAAAAAAAACAAAAAAACAACAAACTATTGTAAGTAACGTAATAAATAAAATCTTGGGAAACTGATCTGGAAAACTTTATCAAGACCAAAAAACTAAATAAAACAAAGGAAATTTTATCGTCAGTAATTGTTGTTTTAATTTTTGAATATTCAGGTAAAAAACAGATAGCTTAAAAATGCACTCGTTGTTTTAATTATCATAAATTAGGTGCAAAAACATTAAAACAGAAAAAGCAAAATAAGTTAAATTCAGAATAAAAGAAAAGTAGAAAACAGAATGGAGAAATTTTTAAAACATAACAAACGATTTTAAAAAATGAAAGAGGAATCCAATATCTAGGAAATTATTAAAATTACAAATAAACAAAATAGCTAAGAGTTCGTTTCGTGAAGAACTTGCAAGAGTTTATTAACTGGCGGAAACAAAAACAGTTGTAAAGTTGATAATAGAGTTGTTATTCATGGATTTATAGGAAACTGAATGTTGTATTGTACATTTTATTACTCCAATCAATATCAATCTATTTCCCTTTATTTTTATTAAAGATGATGAGATAAAATAACTTTAAATAATTTATATAATGTAATTATAAATTATTAGTAACATCCATTGCTTTTATATATATATGTTATTTATATGTATATGTATAATTATGGTGACCTGAAGGTAATTGGCTGTATCTTCATATAAACAATGATGTGTTTTTGGTATTGGTGTTTTTTCAAATCCCATATCTTCTCCGGCTATATATATACAGAACTGCGACAAATTATTCATTTAAAAAAAACCACTTTTATTTTAAAGATAATAATGATCGCCATAAAGTGAGTATATTAAGCACAACTTCATTCTTTTTTATATAATTTTGATACAGTTTCGAATGATTGTGATTTTCACTTTAAGGTTTTCTAATTTAGATTGCTTTACCCTGTCATTGTATAAGTGTAAATTTTCAAGTCATCCGACAATAAAACGTTATTGCAATCAGGCTAATTTTGATTTTCATTGGTTCGTAATAAATAATGTCTCTTGTATAGACTTCGATTTAGACCTGGATATGATATTAATACTTTCTTGTCCTTCTTGGAGCCTCGACGACCTTGATCTCTTGGTAATGTCCTATGGAAAACTATTTTCCATATTTTAGTTCTTAATCTCATATTTATTCTTATCTCGGACGCTGACCTATTATCCTGCTTCCTACTAGGATTAGTTTCTGAGAATGATTCACTTTACACGCATCGTTCACATCGTTATTGTTTCCGCAGCAAAATTAAAAGTTAACAAAAAAAAGTTTTTGAAAGAAAAATAAGAGTAAAAACGCACAAGACTAAGAGTTCACTGATCTGTTTTGGAAATTGCGATACTGGAAACCCAAGATGGACCATTTCTGGTTTCCTGACCTTCGTCAGTTGGGTCCGTCCAGTATCTTAACATTTCAGTGAGCTCAAGAAACATATAAATAGAACAAAAGTAAACATCAAAATGGCCCTCCAATTAAAAAACATCAAAACCTAAATAAAGAATAAAAAGGGCCAATGAATTAATCCCCACTAAGACCCGCTTAGCATATAAGAGATTAATTATAATCTTATTGTACGCACGTTAATTCTAAGCAAAAAAAAAATTTGTTCTTCTTTAATTATTTAATTATTTATAATTATGGCCAAGGAATCCCGTTCAATGAAATAATAAATAAATTATTAATAAATTCTGAAATCATTCCGTAACAAAACTTATTCTACATTCAAAACCTTTAATTATTTCAGTTTATGCAAACTCTACCCAATATTAGCCAACTTCCTGCATATTATTTGGCAAATTGTAGAAATATTTTTAGAAATAAGTCTTTATTCTTTGTTCTCACTGTATTCGCTAACGATGATTCAGAATCTTTCTAGACATGAAAAGAATATCTAATTATTTTTAATTAATTATCAACTGGAATAATTCAAAGATTTTGAACTGTCTCCCGCATTCTTCAGGAACTACGATAGTCTGCATACAGGATGCTTCAAAGATTTGAATTTATGATGTTTTGAAGATGAGAAGCTGTTGCGAAAATTTCGTATTCACTGAAAGGTAGTTAAAGGAGAGGAAATCTTGGAGTCAACATTAGGAAAATCTCAATGATAAAACATGTCCATTGAGATTTGCCCAAGCATTCAGGAGAAAGTTTCAAATTGTTTCTGCTAATACCAGCTGATGAGGCTTGGGAATTTTAAAAAACCCGGCTGAATAGCGTCAATAAAGTCAGTTATAGGCCGACAGATGGTTCTTGATGATCACGTTTGCACGAGAATTACGAAAAACGCGAGATCTGGCCATTAGCCTCTTCAGCAGGTCTCAAGGAATGTACTATTTTGAATGTCTGTCACTAGGAAAATGCTAGAGAAAAAATGTTAAAGTTGGATTTTTACCTTCAGCGTAGAGACGATGGATGCAGCGGCGAATAAGGCATCGGTCAAAATCGTCTACATCAGTTACGGGGCTTGCTTGTGATCGCTTCTTCCCCGGAGTCGATAAGCCTTCTTTCTCGCCATTTTGTGAGAAGACATGGATGGAGGCTATTCTCGCGTCAATCACGTGAAATCGCGAAAATTCGGGATCATCAAGAACAGTCTGTCGGCCTACAGGAACAGATAGAGACAGTAGTAGAAGAAAAAAAAGTAGATTGATGAAACCTTTCAGTCTTTCCGCAGTTTTCGTATAGATTCAGGAAAATCTTAAGAAAACGTCCATTCTTTAACTCTTAATTCGACCGTGGTATTCTAGAATATTGGAAGTAATGACGCTTCTGTGACAAAAACACCTTACTTACGGAATGACATGTCAGTGAAGGAATTAAGGCTATTGAGAACACAAAATTAATACGAAGTTCAACTTCTGAAGGATGTTCCTGGTAGTTCGTGCTAACTGAGGAACTGAGATGAGGATTGGAGGAGCAAGATTCAATTCCCGGAGGAGATCGTTGATTTTATGCTAGGTTATTTCTCTTTCGGATGGCCCTAGGGTTAACTTAGCCTTATATGATGGGAATTTGGTTTCTTCCCAGAGGTGAAGGCGGACGAGCATTGCTATCCAATCTCAACTAATTCTGATGAGCACTGAACCTTTCGGGGCCCCACGACCACGAATGTTCCTATGAGAAATATTTATCTACCTACAACATTTTATTGATTTCTGTATTTCTATTTCTACAAGCGCCATAGCTGATGAAAAAAACAAACCCAACAACTTATAGTTCAGTGATCAAAAAACTAGATTATATTTATAAGGTACATGGGACAAATAAGGCCCAGTCTCAAATAAGGCCCATCCTTCGTTTTATTAATAGAACGTTGTTAATTTACCAAGATTAGTTATGTTTCAGACAGGTCCTGGCTTCTAGCGGCTACACCAAAAATAAGACCCGTTGAAGTAGATAATTTCACCATGTTTGTTTCAGTTGAACAGTAAAAGTCGCCCGAAGCTTTTGTCGTTACTATTTTCAACTTATAACTCGTCTGCATTTTTTGGCAACTGAATATACATAACACGTTTTATGTCATTTTAAAGTGTGTAATGAGTAGAATAAGATACTGTATTTGATATTTTTTGATTGACGTGCATTTAAATACTTTTTAGTAGAACAATGCATGAAAGCGTGGGTTAACAGGGGGCTCCAAATAAGGCCATCCACTGATGAACCAAATAAGGCCCATCAATTATCGTGTATATTTTCTTATTATGAGCCTCATAAGCACATTCTATAACATAAAGTAATTATATATAATGAGAAAAAATATAAAAACAATCATCAAAGCTAGTTTTAAATTAATTCACAATTTTATAAATTAATTACTAATTAATTATTAATTTGTAGCTTAATATTTAGTCAGAACTAAATGTTGGAAATTGGCTCTTTTCACTGCCAAGCTCTTGTCCCTGTGGGCGAGTTTGCCTGTGAGCTACAGACCTTAGGAATCCCGGAGGAAATGCTGAAACACCCTGTATTTTAAAATAGATATCAATACCAGGCACAAAGCTAAAGTTAGGATTCGCACCTTGAGTTGTCATCGGGAAGAGACTGGGACGGACCATTTCTTTACTTGATTTAAATTTAATTATATAATTATTTTGGTTTAAATATAATTATTCTAATTTAATTGATTTCTGCTTTTTTTTCCCTTATTTATTATCTATTTACACATGGACCTTATTTGGGATAAGTAGTGGGCCTTATTTGGAACAGGGAACTCAAATAAGGCCCATCACGTAAATTTTCAAAACTGTATTATTACAGAAAGAATTTCAAATACCACTAATTCTAAATTCACTTTATCATAGCAGCACACCTTAAACTAACTTTCAGTACAGTTTTCAGAATTTTCACTCTTGCAGTAAAAATATAAAAAAAATCTTTAAACGTTAGATGGGCCTTATTTGGCCCATGTACCTTACATATATCAAATGTCTGTAATTGGAATAGCAATAAAAGTAGTAAATTTACTTACTATATTCTTTGACAAAGGTTCTTGGACAGATGGTTCGCGTTTTCTCAGTTCACAATAACCTTAGATAGTAGATCCTCTTAAACTAAAAATTCTGATGAATTTTAAAATTTATCTGAAACAAAATTAAAATTAAATCTTCTCCTCTGTTTTACGAACTTAAACAGATTCTCGAATTCAGAAATGAAAAAAATAAAAAAAATAAAGAATATGAAATAAAGAAAGAAGTAAAACTGGTCTCCACCAATGTCAGAAAACACAATTATGTAATCATTATTTATGAATGATTCAAAGATTTTGATCAATAATCTTTGGATCATCTTTTACCTACTTTTCATTGTTTATTTTGTATTTTCAGAAAAAGTAATAATGTAATGTTTTTCAGTTCTTCTTTATATTCGGCCAAAATAGAAGGCAGAGAATTTGAATAACAATTATTATTTTTCTTGTTCAATTTAAGAAAAGCAAAGAATGTCTTCAATAAAGGCCTCAGCAAACTCCGAGATACAGAGCTCAGGATTAAAAAAAAAATTATCTTGGATTTTGTTAGAAGTTAGAATTTAAAGTCTACTCCTCAAAATGCTATTTCTTAAAATTTTTAATTTTTTCTAAGCTTTAATTTCCTTTATTTTTTTTAAATTAAAAAACAAATTGTATTCATCAGATTTTGTAATTTGATTCTTTTTTCATTTTATTAAGAAATCAAATAAATTCGAATTTCTTATTTGCCTAAATCGGATTAATTTTAATCGAGTCAAACCTCGCCTAGTGGATTAGCGAGATTTAATATTCATTGTTGAAGATAGTGAGATATTGATAGAAATAGGGGTAAAAGTTAAGATTAGGGTACGGCGTGTTTTTTTTTTTTTTTTCCGCGCGTTGCGAAGTAGTTCCATCTTGGAACTATATTCAAAGACCGGAAGCTGAAGTTCATTTAATATTATGGAAGTTATGAAAAATTATCGGAAAGAAATAAAGAAACGACAACACTTGCTAAAAGGGGCCAACCTTAATAAACAAGATAAAGGGACTGAATATTTACAAAATATCCTATGAAGTAAATAGCGAAAATAAAAATGAGGCTTTACCTGTTAACGTATTACGCCTATTTTGAAAGGTGTGAAACGTCAACATCTATCTCACATCAATAAACGCTGGTGGTTACTTGGTGAGGATGCAGTTTGTGATAATATGCGATGTGAAGGAACGATATCAGCAAAATTCAAGTCCACTGAATGTACTTTACGCTCATATGTTGGCAGGCCTAAATGACGATGACATTGTTAGGCCTAAATTATGACCATCACATGGCAGTAGAAAAATATCGTATTTTCTTCAGAACAACGATGTTTAAAATGCAACTTAGCATTAAGGATGAAATGTTGGAATCTGCCTTACTGTGTAGTGCTGTGAAATCGCTCTGTCATTTCCAAAAAATAAAGAAAAATGAAAGAAATCACGAGAGCATGCTATGTGTTCATCATCTGCCGCCATTTTAATCCTTAAAGATCCTGTATCACTGCCCAGGAGACTTAACCGGAAGCAGTAAATCGTCCTTATGCAGTGAATGTCAAGATCGCTTCTGATTGGCTAGTACCCGAATCTTTACTTGAGCCGAAATAGGATAGAAATCCATTGTTTCGATTCCAGTGTTCCTCAATGAGAATTTCTTGATTAACCGTAGTTCTCGAATATGCATACTAAGTTTGAAGAAGATCCATCCAACGCATGTAGAAACATAGACTGCATAATTTGACTTTTCGTTACTTTTCGATAGGAAACTAGGTTCCATGAAAAGCGTGTTTCCTCGGTAGAATTTTACACTTTAAATCATAAAAATAGAGTAGAGGAAACTTGAAGAGTTGACCTTTTAAGTTATGCTGTTAAATGGATTATATTTTCAGTCACATCTTCGATGGAATATATTCAGCTAAGCATTGGAGTGAAGTCTGATGACGATTAGAAAATCGTTCGCACATACATGCTTGGCAATCATTGACAGCGATTCAGAGTGGGACAATAATGTGTAACTTATAGAATGAATAAAAAGTAATCACTGCAAAATATAATATAAATACTTAATAGCCTCTATTGAATAAGCTAGATATATTAAAAAAAATTGCATACATCAATTAATATATAAAAAAGCATCTTAGCTTCGTTGTAATCAGAAATGCTAGCATGACTCCTCTTAACTTCCCATTCGCCTATGTGAAGGCTTCCAGAGGAGTCACTAAAATTTTTACTATTCTTTCTTTAATCTGGAATGAAGTATTGATTCTTCAGAAATTCAAAGGATATTTGATTTCAACACTAAAGCCAATTAGATGCTCATCTACATATATAAAAAGAAAAGTCCTGACTCACTCACTCACTCATCAACGCCCAGCCCAAACCCTTGGACCTAGAAAGCTGAAATGTTGCACAGAGTTTCCCTTTATGATGTAGACAATGAATAAGGCCGGATTTTTCGAAATTCCCACGGGATAGGAATAAAGAGGATTTATATTTTCGCTTTAAAGTTGCCTTATCGATATATAGATGTGTGGCGTTAACCCGCAATACATCTGAGTTACCCGGAGAATGCCACAATTCGCTAAATAAATAAAGTTTTTTTTTTTTTTTTTTTTTTTGCTATGTATGCAAGGGTTACCCTGCTGGTTGATAATAAAGAAATTAAGTTAATTATAAAAAAAAATTAGGCTATCTATTAATGAGAAGGAATCTTTGAGAAAAACAAAAACAAAAGTGAAAATAACAAAATAATCAAAGTAAGAAAAGAAAACACTTTCAAATAACAAAAATTAAAATTTAAAACATTAAAAGGTTACATGTTTCGGGCAGTACTTCCATCGCCCATCATCGTATTCAGGTTCGATGATGGAAGGGGGAAATACTGCCTGAAAGATGTAACCTTTTGTCCTTTAGGTTTTATGTTTAACATTTCCACACTCGTTAATACACAGCATTATAAAAAAGAAAAGATTGATCAAAATATCCAACTAAATGTTTTATAAAGAAATGGCAAAACTTTCGAGAAATCATTGACCTTGTTTACTCTAATGTAAAGTAACGATAGCTATAGAAATTATTGTTGTTACTTCAATTGAAAACAGAAGGAACCACATTAGAAGGAAAGTTTTAAATAAATGGTTTGATTTCTTCTTTTATTAGCTTCAAGCAAATTAGAATATCTAGAAGACATTTAGTTAAGTAAATGAAAACAGATGGATAAAAAGCTTCTTAAAAATGCTAAAATTGAGGAGGTTTACTGTTGATCATAATTGTGATCCGTGGAAGTGGATCCGTAAGTTTTGTTTTTTCACCCTCGTAATTTTAATTTCAGTTAAGTTCTTAGGAAATTGTAAAACCTGAACGAGCCATTGAATTGGAAAACACCATTTCTGAATATTAATCTGCTGAGAATCTAAAATCTGAAGCATTTTGTATTTTTGTTAATATGGTCACAGAGCTATCTTGTATTTTGCAAGCTGGGGATTGACTTACGCATAGAAGTTTCTGTTCAACGGGTGCAGAAAACACTTCTCAGCATTACTTTTCTGTATTGCAGGAAGCCGACTGATGGAGATGCTTTTCTCATTCAAAAATACTACAGTAAGCACAGAGAAAGAAGAATTACCAAAAACGGAAAAAAAGAAAAAGATCACTTAATTGATCCTGAAAATCATTGATGTATCATTTGGAAATATTTTTTTTTTAAAATATTGATTATATAAAAATAATAATAGTTATTATAAAAGTAGGTTTTGATGCAAAGAATAATAAAAAAAAGGGAAGAATTCTCATCTACTTTCATTTCCAGAAATGTAGAAAATAGTTAAGATGCTTTGCAACATGTGTCTATGAGAATACATGGAAGTAGTAATCCATAATCCATGATTTTCTTCTTTTGTTTTTGATCGTAGTTTAGTTACCTGAAAAGAAATTGGATTTATTTCCACAATCACTTTCCAATAATGAAAAATCACAATTGTAGGAGACATTTCAACAGTTTGTTTTATCAGATAATGTGAAAAATTCTGTGAAAGATGGTTTGTCCCATTTGGACGGAAATTTCGATGCTTATTATGTAAAAAATAGGATCTCGAGAAATCAATTGCTTTGGTGATTATGTTGAAAAGTAAATAAGGTTGCTACTTTTCTCAGCTGATGATAATCTAGCAATATTTGGAAAGTCCCAACTGTTCATGAAAAGGCTTTTTTACCTTATTTTTTGCTTTTTTAATTATAAACATTCGACCATCTTTTAAATGTGTGGATTCTATTTTAAAATTTACGTTTTGTTTTGATAAACGTAAATTTCCCACGTTAAAAATTTAGTCTTAAACAAGATTACTGCAAAACATTAGAAATTTTGAAGTTCAGTTTAACATGTATAGGATATTCTACAGTTCAGTTCATGAAAGAAGAGCTTTTTATGACTTAATTTCCTTATAGATTGATGTTTCCAGGGCGTAACAGCGCCATCTATTGCTAAAATCCGTAACTAAACATTATGAAAACATTCTGTTTTTTTTCTACAGTTACGAATACATAATAATAATTTAAAATTGAAATAACTACAAACGTTCCATACTATTCCCCTTGCTGGCTACACAAAGTTTGTCCTTTCTTGGTCACGCTTATGCGATTATAAAACGACACCATCTTGGACTCATTGCTCGGAGTTCAAGTTGATGTCATGACTGGAGACGTTTGTTTCACACAAAATCGATCGCTACGGAATTACCATTTATGCAAACCCTTTTTTTAAAAAAAAATACTATAATTAATTAATTAAGCCACCACATCGAGTGATCCTTCGTTTTTGCCTATAAATACACTATGTTTGCACTTTGTTAATTAACATGAAGAAGCTAATAATATGAACTTGGTGCAACCGGTTGATTTTTTATTGTAAATACAGTATTTAATTTTAATTGTGTGGTGGCTTAATTAATTATTATAAATATTCAGCGAGTTAAGGGTTTCCTAAAATAAAGAGAAAATAATTATAATCGATCCGAGTATCCTGGAATGTAGGCGTGTAAAATGATAAATTGAAAAATTTAAAAAGTTTTAGATAAAATTTACCTTACCACATATTTCGTTGTAATGACATTTCAAAGAATTGCTTCAGAAGTGATTCCGAGAATTGCAGATAGTTAATGTCATTGTAACAGGATTGTGGAATAAAAAAATTGGACTGGGACTACAACGCCAGTCAAGTGTAATTTCAATTCTTGCTCCGTCAACAAAAACGGAAGGAGGGATTAGGTTTTGAAAAAATTACACCAAAATTTAAAGATGTAATTTTAGAATGTTTTGGTAAAAAAAAACAAAAAAAACTTAAAAACAAAAAACAAAAACAAAGATTTTATTTAACAGTCAAATGAATTGATGTAATATTTCCCCTCAGGTGTACGGCAAATTTGTGCCAAGATTTCATTAGGGTTTCAATTTTCGTTCAATTTATTTGTTCTTAAAGCATTCGATTTCATTTGCCGTCACTGCAATGTAGAATTAAAGTCTCTGTCTTAAATGAAATATTTATTTCACAAGGTTTTATCAGTTACTATTTACACCAACTCCCCTTATTTGAAACTATTTTCAAAAATGAATGACTGAAAAATCAGCGCTGTCTGTTTTTCAATGAAGAATGGTTAATATTTCAGTCATCCATTTCTGCAGTTTTTAGCGGTGACTCAGTTAGAAGGAAAAAGTTGAACAAAAGGCATCAAAATCAATGCTTTCCTCATCGTCATGAATTACTTACAAAGGGAAACGATACGTCAATGTGGACTGCTCATAAGAATTTCATTGGACGTTATTCACGAGAGGAACTTCCAGGTTGTTAACAAGGCAACTCCCCGCTTTCTCTTGGCGGCAAAAGAACAATAATAAAAGACAAAGTCGTGTGGGTTTATTGCAGTGGCTTCTCCTGTTACGGTTAAAGTGCAATGAATGGAAGTTTTTCGTTTGGTTATTGCTCATTAAATGCTTTGCTCGTGATCTCTTGTAGAGGTTGGAAATGGCATTTTATTAATATTCTTTGCAGCAGCTTCAAATGTCAGACGAACTGGTGTTAATGCCTTGAAAGAACCCTGCCCTATTTCTAGGCTCTCGAAGGGTGTGGCGCTAATGAACTGATATCTGGTTCCTTTTTTTTTTTAATTTCTCCTCGCTGTCAATATTTGCATACCTATTTATGTAAAATATTCATATATTAATTTTGGTAACTACAGAAGCACGTAGATAAATGCTACACTAGAAAATTAAAAGTTTGGTAATTTGAATTGGATTTCAGATGAAATTATGAATTCCACAATGCTATCGAACTGGTACTATTTAGTAAGGAAGGGCTCCGCCCCGCGAATCCCTCTGGAAGATTTGGAGAATACGTTTCAACCCATTTTCCCCCAACTTTTTCTTTCAGTTCTCCGAAATTACTTTACTTTCTTTATTTAATAGGCCTTAATAGCAATGTTTCAAGATTTTGGCTCTCATCAGCTGAATTTAACTGTTGGTCAACTTGTAAGGTTGTCACGAAATTTTTCCTGCCATTTTTTTTATTTACCTCTATTTTTAACTCATTTATTTTATTCTCTTCCTTATTTATTATTATACCTTTGAATAGGTATAATAATTTTTTTCTTTTTTAATTATTTTCAACCTATTTTTTTTCTCCTTTTTCTTTTATTGCCCAACTGTATTTTTCCCGAGGGAACTTGACTTCTTTCTTTTTTCTGCGCTCGTTAATATCTGACCTCTTGTGTTTGGCTAATTCCTACTGTCTTCTATCATTTTAGGCTTTTATTTTCTGTGGATCCCCCCTTTCGTCTGTAGACCAATTTGAAATATACTCAGAGATCGTCTCGGCTTCACTCTTGTAAACACGAAAAATATAGTCTCCTACCTAACAGGACGAGATGAGTAAAGTCTAGATTGGTGATTCACAATTTTAATGCACGTAGTAGCAGACAGTTTGACGAACAATGAGCGGATGGGCTCATTTTATCCGTACTTTGTTTCTTCGCCAAGTGAATGTGTCCAAGGAAACTCTGGAATTTGTGAAAATTCATTGTGCCGTGTTTGTGCCAATTCATCTAATTTGGCCAGATGAGGAAAACTACGGTTCAAACTGCAGATAATAGTTACTGTAAGGCTAAGGCAATGCTGTAAGTAAGTTTTTCTCCATTTTCCTGCTGATCAGATCGGCCAGATTACTGCTACTGGAAATCAATCATCTGAACTCTCGATCACTTTACTTCAACTGCATTTCTCCAGGACTGTAATTTTTATATTAACTCAAGTTTTGTTCTTTTGAAAGACAAGAATTAAAAATATGTGTTTACTTCATTGATACTAATTAAATACAATTTATCTTTCTTTTAAATCTGCAATTAATAAAGTTAGCCTTGGCTATGTAAAATATCCAGTCTCATTACTGTTTTCGTCTTCTTTTTCTTTCAATTTTCCTTCTGTCCTTAAAGTTTTGTATCATTTAAAAAAAATTTGATCAATTTTTTACTTTTATTTATTTATTACATTGTACAGTGTTGGTATTTTTAAACAGTCTTGGATAAAAATCGTGGACATCAATTTGGAATTTTTAAGTCAGCTCAAGTTTCATACTTAATTAATTAAGTGTAAAAAATACTCAAATAAATAATTTTTAGTCATTATTTTTACTGTAAACTGTGTTCGTTACATTCAATAAATAAAATTTTAGGTAGCAGTAAAAAAAAATATTATCAATATACATATGTATATAGGCCGTGCTGGCGTGGTCGTGCGGTCTCGGCGGCGGCCAGCCGTGGCGTCCAGTGCGCCAGTTCCTGGGTTCGAATCCCGGCAAGGGCATGGCTGTTTCAATTTCCTTTCCTGTGTGTCAGCCTCTTCTTCGCTTTCTCTTCGGTCTGACGTCATTCCGTAATGGCGTCCTGAGGGTTAGCTCTGGGAAAGCACCTCAGTATCTTCTCCCCTTGAAATTCTCGGAACAGAGATTCTGTTCCGCCCAGATCCGGCCTGGCGGCTGGCATCTGGCTCCCTAGACCCACACTTGGTGGAACAGGGCTTACAGGCTATGTATGTATATGTATATAGAAAATAATAATTCACCCAAGAAACATTTGCTTTAAGTTGTTAGTGCCTGATTAGAATTTTAAAACATATAGAAAATTAATGTACTAATAGCATACAACATAAACTTATGGAACGAGTAGAAAGACATAAATATGTAAATCAGAAATTATTTGCCTGCACTAAGTATAAAACACTTACTACTACATTAAAAATATTAAAGTAGATTTCAGTATAAATTTTACTGATCTTTGTAATGATTAAAACATGAAGTTCAAAACATCTGAAAAACTACTTTTCTTAAAATGTTTTTTCTTAAAATTTCTTTTTTAAATGCGCGAAACCACAAAAACGAAAAGCTTAGGCTTCTATTCAAATTATGATATCTACTGAATAAAAACAGTATAAATTTTTCATTTCCTGAAAAAAAATTAAATTAAATTCGATTTATAAACTTAAATTATATTATCTAAAGCCCGCGAACACCATCCAACTTTGTACCAACTTTAGTCGGCCGACTTCGAGTCCGCCAACTTTTTGTCAGCCCCGAACACCATCCAACTTGCAAATCAGTCGGCCGTGACTGCAGCAATCCCATAATGCAATGCGTTTCCCCCAGCAGCTGTGGAAAAACCTAAAAAAATCGAGGTTTTGAAACCTCTCTGATAAATTCTGCCGCATACAATTACTGCATTTCAGTATAAACTTTATTTATGCATGAAAGAAACTCGGAATACTCTGATATTCTGTGTGAGCCAAAGATTCGACACTTGGTCGCATATACAATGTTAAAATGCTTTTAAAAATATTTAAAAACTAAAAATAGTTTTAAAACACCTTTAAAAACAAGTTATGGCACGACGTACGTTTCGATACCTCATTTTTCAGATATCTTCTTCAAATGCATGTAAAAAAAACAAAAAATTTACCCCCCTGCCGTTACAGCTTTCCTCCCTTCGGAGGTCGTCGTGGAAATGGCTGAAAGACACGATAATCAGGAAGCTGCACATTAGCGTGCCCTACCGTAGAGCACACGAAACAGTGAGTAAGACTAAAACGCTCCTCGTATAGGAACGGCGCTACCTCTTCTTTTTTTTTCCCTTTTTTTTTTTTTTTTTTTTTGATGAGCCGATGGTTGGAAACGGGATCAGAGGCCATACTCCAAAATATTTTGGGTGGATAAATCCTTGTTATAACCTCGTAGGGTCCTTATCATGCACGACTCAAAAAATTTCCTTAAATAATTATCCCTATATTTGCCAAGAACGACCACGTTCTTATTGTTAATACTGTGTCCTTTTTTCTGGCAATGCACAGTAGTGTGATAAGCAGTGTTCCCTCCTTTAACCGCATTTACATGTTCATTGACGCGGATCCCCAGCTCCCTCATTGACTGGCCCACGTAGAGACACTCATTGCCCCGAGTACAATTGGAATCACAATATATGCCGTAAATTGCTCCTTGCGTACTAAATAATAGCTTTTTACTATAATTTTGTTTTTTTCGATTGAGTACTCTCTCTAATGTGTTGCCAGGTTTACATGCCGTCGTGATATTGACCTTAGATAAGACAGGTTTTAGTTTTTTGAATAAATCTTCCTGAAACACAAGCGACACATATCTCGTACTACCCCCTAACATGCGGCCTCCTCCCGTAGCCTGGGTTTGGTCGGCGCCACGATTACGGCGCTTATTTATCATGTTTAGATTCCTACTTATCAGCTTGTTTATCACCTTAGCCGGGAAACCATTGCTTTCAAAAATAGTTTTTATGATCCCAATCTCATTACTCAAAGCTACATTGCTGGAGCATATATCACATGCCCTTTTAACTGCCATAAAGACCGCATTTCTTTTGTAGCATCCTGGCACGGCACTACGGTAATTAACAGAGATCAACGCATCCGTGCTTTTTCGATATACGGTTGTTACATAACCTGCCTGCGTCATTTTTTTCCCTATATCCAAGAAAGGTAAAAAGTTATCGTGGGCCTCTTCTAATGTGGACTTCCGACCGACTTCCAACCAACTTCCCGAGTTGGTCCTGCACATCCAACTCGAGTCGGCGGACTAAAGTTGGTGCCAAGTCGCTGAAAAACGGGCTCAAAACTGTCTCTACCAACTCGTGACGTCAAAAATCGGCCGACAAAGTTGGTGCAAAGTTGGATGGTGTTCGCGGGGCTTAAAGATTACATTTGATCATATCAAACCAAGCGTAATGTATTAACCAAAGTTAAAGTCCGACCATGATATCTTGATGATTGGAAGGAACCCCACGTGATTATGACGTATCCATTTTTCAGCCAATCACAAACAAGTGCGCCTCAAAGCACAGGGCTTTAAAAATACATTATATTTAAAATAATTACATAAAACTTAAATATAACAGTTAAATCTTATATTTGAAAGCAGTCAACCAAGAACTATTAGTATAGCATTTCCTTTAAACATCATTAAGTTATAACTATTTTTCTGTTTGTTTTGTAGCTGTAATGTAACTTTCTTCGGAACCTCTGGAAAAGGCTATTGTTGACGTAATGGGGCTCTGGAAGTTTCCAATCATAACTAGAATAGAAATGCTTTTGAAATTCCTACCGCCTTTTCATGCGATTTTCTCGACAAGGACTCATTTGAAAAAATATAAAAGCTTTTAAATATAAAAGTTAGATCATCCCTAATCCATAACTATGCATATCAAGTTTCAGTGATTCAAAAGTAAGGGGATGGAATACAAACCCAAATTTCATGAGCCTCACTTTTCTATTGTAAAGAAGGGTAAAAGATAGATTATAGATAGCTTCATTATGACTGAACTATATAAGAATATTTGACTAAAATGTTTCTGTCTATTAAGTATTTATTGTAGTGACTTATATAATTTTATTATTACTATTATTTTTTTTTTGCGTTTTCTTAAGGTAAATGTAATTGTTTTTGTTTTCTTGATAGATATTTATATTTGGAGTGCTCAGAAGCCAATCAGTGTAAGTCATTTTTTTTTAAATTGAAATTTTTTTCTGTAAGTCATACTCTAATGTTTATACTTTCGGTTGACAAAGTGCCCAAATCACTCCTCCAAGTGTATAGTTATGTTATCTTTCAATTAAAAATTCATTCTTCAAATTTACAAACGTTATTATTTTTTGGTATGTAATTTTAAAAAACCTATTTAATTTTTTGGTTTATTGACTTACACTGATTGGCCTCTGAGTACTCCAAATTATCAAATGGACTGTAAAAATATTTGTTGTTTAGTTTAAAAACCCCCAAAAAAGCATAACAAACGTAATTGAAATGGAAAAAAATATCTTTTTATGATGAAAGCTGTACAATTTGAAATTAAATTTTTGAGTATAGTTAATTGGTTTCCGAAATTAAGATATAATTAATTAAAATGTCTAACTACTGTTTAGTATTGACTGGTTTCAGTTTGATGACAATCAAAATTACTTGAATTTAGATATGTGTATGTAGTTCAATATAAAATAACACTACAATATTTTAATGGGATATGGATTACTTTTATTATTATTATTAATTTTTAATTTATTATCATGTAACCATTTCTGTGTATAAAGGTTTTCGTTCTGTAGTTTCTTGCATTGATATCTTATAAATAAAAGAGGATAAGATAGATAAAATAGCTGTTAGCCTTTAATATGGCGGTAGTCTGTGTCAGAGCAAATGGACTGGATATCACAATATCTTAACCATACCCCTACTGTCCGTGATATTTAATTAAAATATAACTTAAGTTCAAGTATATGGACGAAGAAATCGTTACTAGTAGCATATATTTCAATGTAATTTAAAAATATGGATCCTGAATTTGATCCTTGAGGAATTCATTTCCATATTTTGATTCATATAAATCCTTATAGGTCCTTGTTTATACAAAATAAATATACAAAACATATTGGCGATAGTAGAATAAATTATTGAATTTGTGTATCGACTGGATTGTTTTTTTTTGTCACTGATGTATGTTAATGGTCTTTGTTTCTAGATAATTGATCCTTTGTATTTTAGAATATTAATTAGTAGTTTTAATAAGCAATTACCAAATATTGTTATTAAAAAGACAGTGAATGTCTTCAAAATGTTATGTATGCCGTTAAAAACTAAGATTAATATTAGATAATTAGAAAAACAGCTACCTACAGCTGTAAAAAAAATAGTTACGTGTTTAACGGTTGTCAGTTCTTAACTGATGTCACAATCGATCTTACGACAAAAATAGAGTAATACTTTTAAATGAATTACAAATCACATGCGGAGAAATTACGACAACTGCACCTAAGGAATGACGCTTTTAAGGAACATTACACGATGATTACAAATGTAAGTTATAAAAACAAACAATAAACGATTAACAAACCATCGCGTTTAAAATTCTATTAAATTCTTGTACTATATGTTAAACGTTGAATTTGTCTCGCGAGAACTATTTCTAGAAAAACCTTATTATCCCCCGTCCATTGATGGTTGTTATTTCGTCGTAAATGTTCATTTTATAGCCTTACCCTCTAGAAGTCTAGATGGAGTCAAATGCAAACAAAATTTGGAGTCTTGGTTGCAGCCTATAAGGTGCTGAAGATCTTCTTGAAAATCATCTTAATCCTGTGAGAGTGATTGTGTATGTGAGGACTGTGTATAGATAACAGAGCAATTTGCCTCTCGGAAGATTGGAGTGTTGTAGATATTCAATATAGGATTTTACAGAAGGCTTCCCATTGTGGAATAATCACACCTAACAGAAACACCTTGACCTGTAAAATCAGCAGAATCATCAACCACGGTGTACGATTAGCGTAGTAAATTATCAATGACCAACTGAAAGAAAGAAAAAAAAGTGAATCAACATCGAAATTAATCCTTGCAAATATTGAAATTTTAAAATGAGCCAGAAGATATTCATATCTACAAGGTAATTAATGCTTTTAGACAGTGTCAAAAGCAAAGCGATCCCATAATATGCACAATTGTATAAACAAAACAATTAAAAGCAAGAGCATATAAAAAGATGAGCCGTTCCTTTATGTTTTCCAGGCAAGCTATAATCTAGGGGCGGTTAATACAATTAGTGCATCATTTGGATAAGTTAAAGAATTTATGAAACATTATGTTTGTAAATATTAACAATAACGTCCTGTTGGCAATTGTTAGTATTGTTATGCATGAAGCATCAGTATTATTACTGTGTTAATTGTTATTATTATTACTAACACTGCTATGGAAAACGTTAATTTGAGAGGTCAGGGAGTGGTCCTATAGGTCTGATTTTTTTAAGTGGACCTACTTTTTGATGCTGAACACAATGTTGAAGGTTTCATTCTAATATCTCTAACCATTTGGCTGTGTGTGACATTTAGTGTGACATATTGTGAGATAGACAGACAACACAAAAGCAAGAGCGGTTCCCTATGTTAACTGTAACAAGGGACCGCTAATAAAACAACAAGTTCCTAAAAGACTTGAAAGTTTACTTCCCATACAACGTTATTCTTTAAAATTTCCTATTATTTCTTAATTTTGAAAAACTGCAAACATCTCCAGTCTCATCGATCTGATCCTTTTGTAGGGAGCTGAAGCAAAGGATCATTTCGATGAGACTAAAGTTGTTTGCAGTTTTTCAAAATTAAGAATTAATTTATTTTACGTTGAATTATTCGAAATGATCCTATATTTTTCCATTTGAAAATTAGTTTATTAAATTCGGTTTCTAAAAGTTTCCAAAAATTATTTCTTATTATTTTATTTTATTTTTTAAGTGAAGACGTTACAAAAAGACAATGCTTATTTTCAACCTTTAATTATTGTATTAGAATAATATTAGTAACATTCTAGAGCTTTAACAGTAAGTTCCTGTAAAAACCTTAAGTCTGTTTTCCTTAAAAATGCTATTCTTAACTTTTTGTAAGTTACTGAAAATGATACAAACGAAAAGCATACGTTTATTTTCAAATTCTAATATTTGCCAAATACAAGCTGTAAATATTTCCCATTTTCTGAAAAACTTAATTAAAAACCGCAATATTTAGTTAAATCGAATTAATTAATATTAAATTAATTTTAATCCTATCAAACCACACACCTAAAAGACTAATCCCAGTTTTTAAGACATCGTTGGCAATCCATTGCTTCGTTTTCTATTGTTTTTCTATGGAAATTTTTGTCGCCTTCTTGCGCTCAATTCTCGACAAGAACTCACTTTGGAAAGGTTTCAGATGTAAGAATCAAATTGTCTGTCCTTCAATGAGCATACTATGTTTCAAGAAGTGAATTATCTAACGATTCAAAAGTGTTTTTTTCTTTCTTTATTTTTTGGGTGGGTGTGGGGGAGGATAGTGCAAACACACACAAAAAAGGGTTAAAGAAAATGCACATTTCATTCAAGCCTTCAGTTATCGTCAAAAGGAAATCTGGGACAGTTGTTTCGTGCTTATTAGGATTGAGTAGTCAGATTAACGATCAACTCTAATAAGGCTATTGGGATTGTTCCCACTCCCGGGAGTAGGATACCACACAAACAACAATAAGGAAATCACTGTATCTAGTACAGCATCAAAGCATTGGCCAGCCATAGCTACGCACAAACGACATTTAATAAAGGGACAAAACAAAACAAGGACTCAAGGCATGAATGAAATATACATTTTTTTTTATCCCTTTTATCATGTTTCTTTTTTTTGAACGTTAAACTCCCCTATACAGATTCACTGATTTGCTGAGTCCGTTTTCCTAGTACAATAAATCTAACAAAAAGTATTTTGACAGGATATTGTATCCACATCGACGATGCGGTGAAGGAGGCAGACGTAAAGTATTTGCAAAAGTCAATCAAAAAACTTTTAAAATCAAGATGTAAGTAATAACATTGGAGAAAGGAACTTAAATAGAATAATTTCTTAAAAAAGTAAATACTGTAATTATCGTTGGAATTGGTTAAAAATGAATTATGTAATTGATTTGATTTACTCTCGAGAAGTGTAGAATAAATAAACTGCACTAGATTTATATATTCTAATCAGTTACTTTCAGTTGATTATCCACAGAAACCAATACAGGAACCATGAAATCATTGAACTTCCGCAAATAATTCAATAAATTTCAAAGTGGTGATTTATGATAATCTGCCAAATGCACTAATTGAAATCAAATTCAAGCCCACTGCAGTCATTATCAATGCTGACAATAAATCAATTCTAATCTAAACGTTCAGGAAATCGTGATTTATTGGATTAAATAAACCGAGAAACACGAGCTGCCTCATTTCTCAGATAGCTACAACATTCTCGTATTCAGATCTATAAAAAGAAAGGAGACTAGTTGGAAACATAGGCAGCAAATTCATGAAAATGTAATTGAGGGAATGTAGACGGACATGGTTGTAAATGACATGTACATGATATTTTTGTACATTGTTAACAAACTTTCCTACGAAGGAAAGATCAACATCAGTCAGTCTGTGTCAACTACTAAAAACTTTTAAAAGCTGGATGGATCTTCTTGAAACTTGGTATGCATGCTTATGGATTACAGATGATCTAACTTTTATCATTGAAATCTCTACAGTATATCCTAGTCCAGAAATTAGCGCGAGAAAGAGAGAAAAACTGCCTTATTATAAACTCATGTTTATGAAAAATGTAACATCATGAAGGAAACATGCAAATGAAGCGAAATTTACAGGAATGTAAAGCAGGATATGCTATGCAAATGATTAAAATTTGGAAATGATTGCATATGCCTAGACTCAGCAGCGCCCTCTGAAGTGTTGTGTAAGAGCGTTTAAGTAGAGGACTGTTGTGGATCCCGGACAAGTAGTTTTTCATCGTCAGTGAGCGTCAAAAGGCGTCTTTGTAAACAAACTACGGAGTTTGAATGGGGCCGAATGATAAGCTTGCGTGAAGGAGGAAATTCATAATGCTAAACTGCTGCTCGTACGGGGCATAATGTCACGACAGCGATGCGAGTGTGGAAGCAGTAGACTGACGAGAACAGGACGTCTCGAAAATCCGGAAGTGGACCACAAAATGCGAAACACCACCGGATGATAGACACCTCATCCGAACGGCAGTAACGGACCGTTCAGCTTCTTCTCAAGTGCACAATATTGGAACACTGCAGCAGGTCTGACATTGTCTGATTCCACGGTTCGACGACGTCTGCTGCGCAGAGGACTTCGTGCATGCATTCGTTTGCGGAGGATTCCCTTGGGCCTGAACTATCGACGCCCCAGGCTACAATGGACTCACGATTACACCTACTGGCTGCAGATTGGCATCATGTCGGACGAATACCGCTTCAACTTGGATTATAATGATGGCCGCATACGCTTTAGACGTTATTAAGGTGAGCGCCATCTTCCAGACTGCATTGTCCAGCGTCACACTGCACGAACGATAGGCATGATGGTTTGGGGAGTAATCGGGTATGTAGGTGATCTCGGCTGCCACGAATTGTGGGGACTCTCAACAGCAACCGCTACATCAGGGAAGTTGTGGAGGCTGAAGTCATACTCTTCCTTCAGCACACTCTTGGAGCCATGTTCCAACAATACAACGCCCGATAACATGTTGCCAGAGATGTTCAAGCCGTCTTCGAAGCAAGCCTTCTTCCCTGGCCTGCATATTAGCCCGATATATCACCTATTCAACATGTCTAGGATATGATCACTCGGCAACTAGCCTGTCATTGTCATCCGGCAACCGATTAATTGTAGAAGCAGCCTGGCAAGCGATATCCCATGAAACATCCAAGACCTGTTTAATTTGATGCAACGGTGTATAGCAGCTCATAGTACAGCTCGTGGAGGATTTACATCACATTGATTTCTTGCAATTACTATTGTTGAATTGCTCTGAAACTTTAATCATTTGTTTGTATCACTATTAGTAATTTGTGTAATACATTTCCTCCCATTCTGGTGGTTAGGAGATAAAAATATAAGAGGTAAAAATTGCCTTAAAAAAGCATTGGAATCTAAACAATGGATTTCTATCATTTGTTTTAAACAATAATATTAATCCATTTTTATCTAATCCACTCATTACCCCGCTGTTGATAAAATTAAAGTTATTCCTATTTTTATCTCATCCATGTCAAGAAATTTGCGAAGAGTTTGCGAAGAGTTGACGACAATTCTCATAGAAAATCATCAGAAAGTAAAGAATGGATTTCTTTGGATGCCTCAAATAATGGGAATGAATCCATTTAGATAATCCAAAAATTTGAGCTTAACATGATATGATTAGAGGATATCGACTTCAGACAAATTAAGTAAATAATAATTAACTAAGTAAAAGTAAATAATTCATATTTAATTACTTTACTCGTAGAAAATGAAAAATTTGTACTGTTAGTAAATCATCAAAAATTAAGCCGATACACCTGAATAAGACACTAATAAACATGAGCAAGGGGAGAAGCATTTATGATTAAATGCGTTCACTCGTATCTTATTCAGGTGTGCCGGCTTAATTTTTGATGAATAATATGAACAGTACAAGTACAATCATTTTATTTCTTGTATTGTTTGTATTCAGTAAATAGTATAACTTGAAAATAAACGTATAAGTTCCGTTTGTATTGTTTTTAAGACTGAAAAAAACAAAAAAAACAAAAGAAAGCTTTAACATGCCCATTATAATTAAAAAATGAAAAAATAAAGAAAGCACATAAGTATTTCTCTTAGCCTATCATTTAGGCTAAATCTGGCTGATATCTCCTAATAAGGACGAAGCAGGTATCCCAGATTCCTGTCGATGATGGCTCACGAAAGCGATGTCGTGAGAGTAGCGCACGTGAGATTAGCGCACACTACTTGGAACTGAGGGTGGCATGACGTTGCTCACTATCTGCTCACTATTACTAATATTTGAGCTTCTTTACTCCTATAAAAGAAACATATTTTGAAAAATTTTATATGTGCTTGAAAGATTTTTAATCAAATTATAAGTTCTAACAAGGTAAAGAACACAAATAAGCGGGAAAAATAACTAACGTAGTATAAGCTCAAGCTGAGTGAAGAGTGTGTGTGGATTAGCTGTAGGTTAGGTAAGTTGAAGTATCACCCCTTCGCGATGTTTATATTGAGAAAAAAATAAAAATTAGCTTAGCTGGATTAGATTAAATCTACAAAAAATTTCGAATCTATTTTACCGAATTTGATAACATTTTTCCGGATTTACATCTTTTTTTCTACAGTGTTTCATAGCTTAGATCAGTGGCACAAAAAAAAAAAAATATTTTCATATTCCAACAAAAAAATAAACCCAACCTACATTATTATCTTCTCTACACTGCATCATTGTTGCAGTCACTTCCAATCACCCTAGATATATTACTGAGAACATTCAACTATTTTTTATCAATTTGATTTAAAATGTGTAAAACCGAAAAATGAACATGAACAAGAAGTTCGAAAGAACTTTTAAGACCTACTTTTCTTAAAACTATATTAATTGTTCATTTTTTTTTTTCTTTTTTCAGCTTTTTAAAAATTTTTTTTTTTATCTTTTTAAGATCATGAAGACAACAGAAATGAAAAAATCTTCTTTTATATTCCAATTCTAATATCTACTGAATAAATACTGTTACAAATTTTTCCATTTTTATGAAAAAAAAAAATGGATTAAATCCAGGTTAAATTGTTAAGGTAATTTTAATCGTTTCAAACTGTGTGCAATGGATACAGGATTTAACAATCATTTTTTTAAGACAATGTATATTAACAGATAGGGGCATAAGTAGGACAGGCCTGGCCCTAGGGTGGGGGGGTGGGCGGCCCAGGCAAACTAAAGTGCACCCCCTCCCTTTCTTCAGTGATCCCCTCCCCCGATCCAACTTTCCTAAGCCCATGCGCGCACCCGGCCGCTTTGCAACTTAAACCGCAGGAAAGAGAAGGGGAATCTCCCCTTTACTGTATGTCTCCTGCAGTGTGCTGATCGCTTCTATTGTGAGAGTGGCTTTGCAAATCCCCTATTCTCAACTCCTCTGGATGAATCCAATTTTATCTTCCGAGGTGCTTACAGACCCTCCAGCAAAAAGAGGGTTCTCTAATTAAGTTCTCACCTCTCATTCCTGCGGTGTGAGTTGCCAAGCAGCCAGGTGCGCGCGTGGGCTAATACGTATTTTTTTGGTTATCTACAGTTCGTTACAATTAAGGGCTTTGTTGAAGCAAGCTGGATTTTCAATAAATAATAACCTTAAACTTTCATTTGTCGAATTAAAGTTTGATAATTTTTGAAGTTTGACAGCAAATAATAATGAAAAAAAAAAAAAAATCCTCAACTAGGCGCGGGCTTCCATCGCTCGCCTAGATTTTGTTCCCCGCCCCCTCCGGTCGACCCTGGGTAGGATTTTATTTCCGGGGTGGGGGGGAGGGAAAATTAGAGAACTGACAGGCTGCAAACAAATATAAATAAATAAAAACAAAAAATTACTTTTTAATAAAATAAAGCAAAGGATGCACATAACTAAACAAAACACAAATTCTTTGAGCTATTTATTTTTTAAAAAAAATAGCTAAAAAAAATTAAAACGTTAAATTTCTTGTCAAAATATTATTTATTTAAGGGATATTTTTTATACTTTGAAATTTCAGGGGAAAAGGGCCCCTCTGTACCCTTTTTATTTACGCCCATTATAGTTTTATCAGAAATAAGATACAAATCTTTGTTAAGATTCCAAAGTTTTTCTATGGAGATTTTTGTCGCCTTTTCGCTCTCATTTCTCAACAATGGAACAGATTTCACATATAAAAGTCCGTAGTTCTCGAATATGCTTATGAAGTTTCAAGGAGATCCTTTAGCTATTCATAAATTATTTGGGAACTACTGATAGGCTTACTTTGGTATTTGTTACTGAAAAGTAGATTAAATAATAATGACAAACGCTCAGATCTTTCAGTACACTCAGCGCCATCTGCATTTCAAATTTGGAAGTTTTAAAACATTACTTTAAGCATAATGTTATTTCTTTTTTTTTTTTTTTTTTTTTTAATGACTGACTAATTGCAAATCGCTTTTGAGAGAATTATATCATGGCTTTGAACAATAAATGACACTACAAGGCAAAGCTAGAATTATATCTATTATATCCAGGAATTTCAATGGACGAGGTCTAAATTCTGGAAATTTTGCCGATTTATGTTTGGTATCAGTGGCGAATATAGAATATATTTTCGGTGGGGGGGGGGGGCAAGATTAATGTAAGGTTAAGTAATTTTAAGTAGACACCCCATGGAAACCTATCTGTTCAACCAAAAAAAACCCGATGGAAACCTATCTGTTCAACCAAAAAAAAAAACGTTGGGAGGACATGTCTTCATTATTACAGGGGGAGGCCTCGGCCCCCCCCTTATATACGCCCCTGTTTGGTGTATGTATTTGGTTTACTAGGTTTGGATTCAGTACATTGATTAAACTCGAATGACGTTAATTCCTTGAAAAAGCGATAGATGGGGACACTGTACAATATATAATGACAATCTAAATGACCTGCAGTAATCAGAACATAGAAGTAATAATACGAAGCCTAAAAGAAACTAATTAGAAAAAAAGTAGCGAAAAATTAGATAACCTATATTTAATTCAGTAATTTTTTAAAAATATAAACTTGAAACTTTATCCTTTAAATTTCTCAATCCAATTAGATCGATTTTTTAAGAGCTTTTTAAGAGATTTTGTTTTAATAATGAAACCATTTATAAAGTAATTAAAAAAGGAAAAGTTATTTTTTTTGTTTGTTTTACCTTTTTAACTGAAATAAGTAATTTAACATGTAGTTGTTAAGAAGAAAATACTAATTTCGCCAATAGCACACCGATTGTTCATCTATTGACCTTCTGCAGGGTGTCTCCATCTATTGCACGAAATCGGTACTAAAGTAGTTTCTTCATCAGCCGATAGAGGGTAGGTACTATTCCTTGCAATTTGTAGTCAGACTAAAATAATAACAAAAAAGTAAGAATTTCTCAATCCAATTAATCCTTACGAAGCTAATTTCATCTGCGCACAATCCCTAATAATTAATAAAAAATATATGCTGGGGTAAAAATGCAGAAAGCCTACTTGGTAGGAGAGTAACAACAAGAAACTTAGTGGGACCCAGCTAAAAATCATAAAATGATTTATTTGAGTGGTCATAAAATTTTCTTTTCTAAAATTATATACACAATTGATATTTCTATCAGTTCTAATTCTCAAGAAGTCAGCTACAGTCCTATACTTAACGTAATAATCATCACTACAAATATCACCTTGATATCTTTTCATAAATAGTAGTTGCACAATTCACTTGTTACTTAATAATGTCGTAGACTACAATAATAATAATAATAATAATACTAAAGCACACTTCACCGATATTTAGTATCACTGCTTTAAGGTACTGTTGTAAATTACTGTCACTTCAGTAATCCTAACACATTAACGTTCACTAATACGAGCGTTCCTATCACTATAGCACCGCTTGAAATAAATTCGTTAAAGACTTTAATTTCACCTGTGTGAATTTATTAATTAAGGCTTTTAATTCACCTGAGTGAATAATAACTAAATAAGTAATGGCTATTCACAAAACTTGTGTGAGCTAGTTCAATCTTTATAGCTTCAATAAAGATATCCCCAACTAATCTAACTTGGCTTTTCGTTAGCATAAATACACCTGTGTGAAATTAATTTAACTTCGCTTTCACTCAAACAAAGTTCACTACCGATGCATTGAATCTCGGAATTAATCCTATTTTGCTAGCGAGCTTCTTGCTCCCTCCAAAATGTAAATAAATAATTACTACTTACAGTTCGGTGTTTTCGTTCCGCTTTTCACCTGTGTATGATAATCTACGTTGAAATGATTCGGCTGAAAATCCTCTGCCAGTCTTCTTTGAATCAACACAACCTTGCTTCATAGGAAACATCCTTCCGTAGCACTTTTGAATATGGCGCCTTCTCAACAGACTCCTGACTTCTCCTACCCATAATCCTTTGGAACGGAGCGTCTGCTTTGGAACTAATAGCGCTTGAGATTTCGGTCTTCTCGAATAAACGGAAAGTAAATTTCTTCACAATAATAATTAAAGTTCCTGAATATCACTTTGACTATTACTTATCGTGAATTCATCTTGGCAATCATTAATTAAAGCTCTATTATCGCTTCAACTAATTCTTCTGGTTTTCGTCTTCCACGAAAATTAATTCTAATAGGAATTCTTGCTTCTTATTGGAATAATAATATTGTAATAAATCTTTAGGATGTATAATTACTTGCTTCTATAGCAGCGATAAATTCGATTTAAATTCGATATTCAACTCTTCCAATTGAAGGAAAAAAAAATTCTTTTCAAGCTATCTAATGCTTTTAAATTTCACTTAAATTAAATTATTTTACTCAATAATTTAATGTCGTAACAATATATATACAGTATATCCTCGTAATGAAGTCTTCAATTCTCAGGATAATTTGAGATCATTTCATACAGAATTTAAACAAATAACGTAATAGATCTCCTTGAGCATAAGTTTTTAATTTCGAACTGGCTAACGAAAAAAACAAAACAAAACAAAGATTCGTTATATTTTCGTTTCAGGCAAAAAAAAAAAAATCGTTTTTGATTATATAAAAATTTATATTTCATTTTCCAATACATTAACATTACAAAGAAAAAAAAATAGCTGTGAAATAAGCTAATTTCTTTCTTTGAAAAGCCTCTAAAAACTAGAAACAATGCATCACATTTTAATGAAAAAACGAAATTTGAAAATAAAAATAAATAAATGTTACATTATTTGTTAGTACTAAAATAAAATATAGAATTTTACTTGCACAGTAATTAAAAAAAATGCGGAGAGCCAATACACACAAGACTAGTTAAAAAACATTATATCCAATTAAAAAAGTTTACAACCGGTTTCGTCTCCAATGCTAGGCTTTGACGAGTGCAAGTACTGTTTGAAAAATTTCGGTAATTTTTTTGGTATGTACAAATCAAAAATCATTCCTTTGTTTCGTTATTTCGTTAAGTATCGCATGACGTTTCCGGCCCTGATTTAATCCATTACAACTCTTAAAGTACTATTTTTGTATTATCTAATGTTTATTCATTAATTTATTACAGATGACGAAAAAGAAGTATGTTGTAAATAAAGCCTTTCTTAATGACTGTGGAACTACTTCAAGAAGAGAAGACCTTTCACCATCAGGGGGAGGTGAAGAAGATCTTTCTAATTCGTTTGAAGGCAGAGTCAGTACCTTTAAGGTTTCCCGCCAAAATGATGAATATAGGAGAAAGGATATACTCAGATACTGGAAAAATATAATTCTAATTCTAATTTCAACGTTTCTCGTTTCAATGGGGATTTATACCCATTTAGCATTAAATGCTTCGATAATACGAGATACACAATTGGTTTTTGTAACTTTAAATGTTATATCAGCCTGTGCGGTAAGAAATTATACTTTCAAGTATCTCAATTTTAGGTTAATAATGTTACACTGGCTTATTCAGTCTTCTAATTACAACATAGATTAAGTAAGTCATCTTCAAATTTACATGAAATCCAATATATTCAGTCTCACAATTACAACATAGATAAAGCAATTCACCTTAAAATTCCGCTAATATAGAATTTCAGTGTACGTACAGAATGCATATATTGGGTTTCATAAAAATTTGTTTATGAAACTCAATATATTCATTCTATACGTACTCTTGAAATGGTATATTAGCGGAATTTGGGGCTTAACAGTGACCTCAATGGGATTAAACTCAACCATTCAACAGAAGGCTGGTTAGACCCTAGGATTTGTCTGAAACTGAATTCAATTTGGATTGAATCTAGCTCCTCCAGCATGCAGTCACTTGGCTACTAGCTACCTAATACAGATTAATGACAAATATGTAAATGATGTACAAAACCGTTAGATCTTATTTGTTTTAATAAAATGTACAAAAGGAATAATAAGACAAAGCTACTGATGGCAAATCTTCATTTTCAGACCTTTTAGCCAATTGTCTTGAATGTTGAAAATTTCTGGAGCATTGCTATTAGAATAACAAACTGTAGATATCGAAGGATATTGTAGGTTTGGTAACCATAATATTTTTAACCAGTGTAAATTATAATATTACACTGGTTCAAAAATTAGGGGTGCTTATGACTGACTACGCCAAACGTACAAGCCAAACGTGTGACAGCTTGCAGAAACATGGAAAAACGCAAGTCAAATGTGACTTGGATAGCATAATCACGCATATCCACATGCAAATTAGCATCTGTAACACCAGAATATGTAAAAACGAAGGTTTACCTAGAGCTCCCTTATTCTATCATGTTCATCCTGACATTTCGTTTCTTGAAGGCTTTAGTTCGAACGATGTCTCAACAGCAAGAATTACTGAAAACAATGGCATGGAGAGCTGTTGGCAGGGTGAATGCAGATTAGACAGAGAGGGCAGACCCTTGGAGTGTCACGAAATGTAGTTTCCTGACTATGGAACTAGATTCCAGGATTTGGGAGGTGTTCAAAGAAGGCAAGGTCAAGGCCATCCCTCAGCAACTACAACAAGGGACGACCTTTACTATTGTTAATAGTCCGTTGGAACAGGCGGCAAAAACGTTGCTCGGTTTCAAAGACAGCTTCTCGTTGCACAGGACTCAGGTTGTCAACTCAAACTATCTACAATCGCCTTCACCAAGGCGGCATTTCTAAACAAGGCGGATTTGAAGAATATGTCTGATGTCTTCTGGACTCACAATATCGATGTTCTTGCTTGGACGAGACCTGTTTATGTTCCGGGAGAGGAAGGCTCACTTTATCCATTGTCGTTTTTGTTTGAAGGGTGAAAGGTTATTGAAAACATTTATTGCAGCCGTCGGTGATTCCTTCCTTTTCATGAACGATAACTCTCGATCTCAAAGAGCCTGGCTAGTAGAAAACATGCTTGAAAAGGAGGAAATTGAGTTTAAGGAGTGGCCAGAATGCCCCCCTGACTTAAATCCCTTTGAATATGACCGAGACTCTTTGCAGCTAGACCACCACCTCCAGTTACTCTTCGTGAACTGAAAAAAAAGCAAAACAACGTTTGTTGAGATGTAATGAAGATACCCTAGACTCTCCTCCATAACCTCATCATACCACACAAGTAAGCAGAGATCTTAGCCATTCGATGGGACCACACACTCCACTAGGTATGCATATTGTTGTATAGCAATTGCATAATGTGCCTTAAATTGTAATATTGTACAAAATTCGCTAAAATGCTTTTTCTTACCTATATTACTGAATTACTGAATATTCATTGTATTTTACATAAAAATAATATTTTACATAGAAAAACATCAGTTTAACATAATTTTCCTTACAATAATTCTTGCTTCCCTAATTGTTTTGACCAGTGTACATCAGGCACTGGAGAGAAAACTAGTCAATCCACAGTTTTGTGGTAACACAAAATAAAGAGAACCTCGTACAATTCATAATCTACGAGGGCATACTGAAGGCCATGAGCAACAATTTTTTAAAAATCACAAGATATTAATTATGAAAAAGGAAGAACATTGCCATAATCTATAGACATCAAGGCAAGCTAGTAATGGCATAATTAGCTTCACGTGACCACAGACAGCTGATACAAAATGACTGCAAGTTATGTTTCGTTTCGCCAGGGTTCTGTGATTGAATTTCTCGTTAAAGAGGGATTCTCCTTTGCAGAAATTCATGAGAGACTTCAGCGTGCGTATGGAAATGGGTACATGGGAGCAGTGTCAGACGATGGGTAAAACATTTTAAAGATGGCAACATAAGCATCGAATATAAGCCTCGTAGCGGTTGTCCGCGGACTGCTTCTAATGAACGTAACAAGGTACGAGTGGATGGCATCTTTCAGGAAGACCGACGTGTAACTGTAGATGACATTTCAGCACAACTTACGCACAATGCAGTCCAGGAAGAGAGTTTAGGCTAACGGAAATTGTACGCCCACTTGGTTCCCCGTTTTTTGACTCGCGATAACAAAATTTATTTAGAAACCATTGCTCAAGAACTTCTTCAGCGATATAAAACGAAGATTTTGTTTTGGTGAATATTGCTCCAGCAATATCCACCCAAAATGAAACAGCAGAGTATGGAAAGGCACTACCTGAATTTCCCAACAAAAAAGAAGGCAAAGACAGTGCCATCAGTTGGAAAAGTTATGAGCTCAGTTATGGGCTCAGTTGGAAAAGTTAATGGGTTTTCAGGGATGCAGATGGCGTGATTCTGGAATTCTTGAACCTGGGCTGCTCGGTACATTAATGCTGCTCGGCAAGTCATGACACCTATACAGTCCATCGTACATTGCATGATAAACGTCCTGGGAAGAACATCATCCTGCAGCATTCCAATGCACTGCTCGTTCCACCATGGAAGAAATTCAAAAAATGGTTTGGAAGTTTTTCTTCATCTTGCCTACAGCCCCGCCTTAGCACCATCCCATTATCATTTCTTTAGTGCTACGAAACGATGGAGGACATTACGAAAGCAGTGTATCATATTTTACGCAGTGCTGGAACGGAGTTCTAAAGTAATGGAATTTTCATGTTCCCACAACATGAAAAAAATGTATAAAAAAATGGAGACTATTTGAAAAAATACGGAAAAGTCTGATGTATTTGTTTTCCAAAGATAAATGAATGTGATTTTTAAAAAATTTCAGTGTGACCCTCGTAATAATAACGATGATTTTCAGTATGATCCTCGTAATAATAATTTGCGCTGGCAATGTACAAAAACTTCAAACTGTTAAATGTTGATAGGATATTTATTCTTGTGGACGATTAGATGAAGTAGAATGAGATAGCAAAAAGCTTGTAGTCAGGAATTGAAATTTGATGACCCTAGTTCGAAATGGCTGGAAAAAAATTATGGAGGAGGCCACGACCTAAAAACTGCCACCAAGAAGAAATAACCAAAAGAATATTTTTTTAAGTTTTTTTCTAAAATAATTGTACAAAACAGAGCAATTGACCACAGAATCTGATTTACACCATGAAAAGTATATTTTATAATTTCTATTCTTATTAACTGGATGAAGTGAAAGCAATTACAAACTTCAATATTTATAAACATAAACTTTGCTTAAAAATGATGAGCACACATTTAAAGAACGATTAATATATACGTATTAAAAGCAAGGAATAATAAAAATACTTATTTGGACAGTTTCAATCCACTGAACATCGGATTATCTTTAGCTTAATTAATCATTTTTAAGCAAAGTTTATGTCTACAAAGATTTCAACCCGCACATGTTAAAAGATATTTTAATTAAACTTTAATATTAGCAAATTTCTTTTTATTCTATTAATGATAAAATTACGACATGCTATTACTTATGATAAAAGTAGAGAAGTAACACTGTCATTATTTTTCTTTTATAGTATTCTCTAGTATTTCCTAATTTTAATCAATACTGATCTTTTTTTCTTATTTGTTTTTTGTTTACAGCTGGATTGCGCCATCGCTCCAGTTTTTTTGATCTTGATGGGAAGTCGAAATCTTTTCATTATCTCCCAATGTATGATTACCGTATATTTTGTCTGTATGTTTTTTCCTGCTTACTGGACTTTGATACCAGGAGCCATAGCATTCGGATTAGCGTGGCCAATGAAATGGATAGCAATCAGTAGTTATTTAAGAAAGCAAGTAATTTATCTCAGCCAAATAAAGAATCTGAATTTTGAAGTTTTTCTTGTTCAGATTATCGGAGCCTCAGGATTATCAATAAAATGCAGCGTAATTGTTGGAAACCTAATTTCATTTTTCATTTTGGATGAAGGAATTTCTCTTAAGAATGGTAACTGCTTTTATTAACTTTTGAAATATTATGTTGATGTTGTGCTAATCAAAACAATCCTGATTGATTTCTTTCCGTACGAAGTTCAAACTGCTATAATGAATAATAAGAGACTGAACATTTATATCTGCTAGGACAATTATACTGCTGATTACTCGTTATACAGTTTGAAATTGTTCTAGGTATCACGGCTTCCGCTATTCAAGTGTTCATGTTTTATCTTTCACTCTAGTATAATTCGTATGTGTTAGAAGTGTTCAATATTAAGTAATTACAGTACTACAGTAAATAACATAAATATCATTTACTAACATTTATACACTGGTGGAAAATGAAAAATGAAAATCCCTAAGGAAGCGAATGGGAAGAACCATATTTCCGTATGTTCCTGGTAGAGGACAATAAATGCGATGATGAAAAGAGCAGCGCTATGGAAGAATTAGGAGGCTAGTACTGGCCGTCGACAATTTGAGCCCCTATCAGCAATTACTGACCTTCGGCAAGAGAGGCGTTATGGTGTGGGGAACTATGCCTACAATGACCGTTCGTTTCTGGTTGTCCTGCAGATAACATTGAGCAGTGCATATTCAGAGTATATCATTCAAGAGACTATCATTCAATCCATTCTGTTGCCATTCCTGCAACATCAGGGAGGTGTCATCTTCCAACAGGATAATGCCCGCTCTCACACGACTCGAGCAATCCAACGAGATCTCTAAGGCGTTCGTAAATTTCCAGTCGATCACTAGACATATCCCCCATTGAGCGTATGTGGGACTCGAGCGTCTGGTCCGGTTTGTAACACCAGCGACAAATCTTCAGCAACTAATAATAATTCCACAGGTGGAATGTGCATGGATCTCTATTCCTCAGGATGACACGCACATCTACGATCGTCTCCATGCGAGAGTGCGGCCTGTATTGCTGCTGGGTACATAGGGTACTGACATTGTCGTTTGACACACACTGTAGCCTCTGTACATAGCCGTATTACCCCGTGCGCATGCTCATGTGTAGTGTACGACCATTAGAATGTTTGAATAAAAATTTCATTCTCTTGAGACCACGGCTTCAGATTTTCATTTTTCATTTTCCACCAATATAGAATTGAACCACCCATGAAAGGTTGTCTTTAAGAAAAATATACATTTAAAAAAAAAAATATTAATTACAACTGCGTTTGAGAAAATTTTATCATATACATAACTCTGAACTTAGGTCACCAAAGAATTAATCTAAAAGGGAAATACCGTTAAATACTTTCAGGTATTCCTCTATTTCTCAGCTGTATGATCTGATATTTAGGCGTTTGTCTCAATTTCCGTGAAGAAGGATGTGCGTTGCCATAGCTTTTTTTTTTAGTTTCTTTATTGAAACTATAATCCCACCCAAAACACTTCGTGTAAAATAAGTTGCCAAGACTCACATGCTCATAATGCTTTCACTGTTAAAAAGATATGAGATCTCATGTAGAGCCAAGCCCCTAACTCTACGAGGCCTAACTTTACAAGCCCTAACTCTAAAAACCCTATATCTTGGTCAAAAAGTATGCCTTGGCCGTTTCGTGGCTGTCACACAAACAATCCCATGGAGTTATGTAAAGGATACGGAGTATGCCAAGGCATACTTTTTGACCAAGATAGTAGGGTTTTTAGAGTTAGGCATGTATAGTGAGGGGCTTGGCACTATACGAAATCTGATAACTTTTTAACAGTGAAAGCGTTAGGAGCATCTTGGCAACGTATTTTACATGAAATGTTTTGGGTGATATGAAATAGTTCCATGAAACGGCCAAGCCATACTTTTTGACCAAGATATAGGGTTTTTAGAGTTAGGGCTTGTAAAGTTAGGCCTCGTAGAGTTAGGGACTTGGCTCTACATGAGATCTCATATCTTTTTAACAGTGAAAGAATTATGAGCATGTGAGTCTTGGCAACTTATTTTACATGAAATGTTTTGGGTGGGATTTCATTTCTTTTTGTAAGATGAGATCTGATAACTTTTTAACAGTGAAAGCGTTATGAGCATGTGAGTCTTGGCAACTTATTTTACATGAAATGTTTTGGGTGGGATTATCTATTACAACTAAATTTAGTTTTAAGATTATTTAGAAAATCGATTTTTTTTTCAATACCCTACTTTTCTGTTTTTCTATTGGTCAACTTGTATATACAAGCTGTTTGCACTTTTGTAAGAAATCACATTATTACACAGTATTATTTAGGCCGAAGCATTGAGGGTACGACGTATTTCAGATCTCAATAAAATCCAAAGTATAAAAGCTAGATAAATGAAACTTAGCGTATTTCATTAGTATGGTAACTGTATCTTATCCTGAAAATTTGAGTTCTCTAGTTTTATCCAGGCCGAAGCTATGAGGGTTCGATAATAAATAACCAGACCCCCCATTTATGAGGGGTTGGAATGTGAAAGTTACGGATTTCTTAATTTTGTTGTTGTTTGTGTGCTAATCCTAACCTGCATACCAAATTTCAGCTTTCTAGGACTTCAGGAAGTACCCTAGAGGTTTTGATGATCATGAGTCAGTGAGTCAGTGAATCAGTCAGTGACGGAATCGACGTATTTTAGGTATTAATAAAATCCAAAGTATAAAAGCTAGATAAATGAAACTTAGCGTATTTCATTAGTCTGGTAACTGCATCATATCCTGAAAATTTGAGCTCTCTAGTATTATCTAGGCCGAAGCTATGAGGGTTCGAAAATACGACGAAACACTTCCAGAAAAGGTACGTAGTGCCCTTCCTGCCTTCGGCTCGTCTTGGCGGGGGCACTGCCATGCCCCCAGATTTAAACCTTCTGATTTTATCATTAGCTCATTACTTTAGGAAGGAATTAAAATCGCTAGATGCTAGATGGTGTTATTGTGAAGAAAGTTCAAATTAGGAAATTCAAACTTTAAATATTGAATAGTTTTTGAAGAGATTTCAAAGCTTAAAATAATGAGCATTAAAAACAAACAAACAAATCCCACAAAGCTTCTTTACTCTTTTTTTTCCCAGTCTTCTTTGTTTTGTGTGTTTATACCTCTTCTCTTCGTCATTCACGTTGAATCGTCGTTGTTATTGTTTGTCCAGAGTGAACACTTTTCTCCAAATCACAAATTTCTATCGGGATCTCTATTTCATTGAATTTTTTCTAGTAACCAAGCACATCTAAATTACTTGATTTTTCGGAAGTTAAAAACAAATAAAAATAAAGTAATAACCATAAAATACAACTATTTTTAAAAGTTAAAGCTTTACTTTACTTAATATTTGTTGATTTTTTTAAAATTAAAAATGTATTTGTAAACTAAGGCTAAGTAAATTTGCATCCCTACAATATGAAATTTTAGAAGTTAAGCTGTGATTATAGAGTAAATAATATACGAGGGTCAGTCAATAAATAATGCCTCCTATTTTTTTTCCTCCTGAAGTAAGTTAGTTAAGTGAAGAATATAATTTGGCGCATTTCCTCAAACCTCTTTCTCCAATCCATTGCAGTAGCAACTTCCTGCGTCAACAGGTGATAGCACTGCATCCGCTTGCAAAATGGCTGACATCGATGTTCATATTGCACAACGTTCTGTGATTGAATTCTTGAATGCGGAAGGTGAAACGTCCATTCGCATTCATGTGTACGGTGATGCAACAGTGGATGTCAGCACTGTTAGACGATGGGTTCGTCGCTGTAACGAAGCTGAAGGGCAAACACAGTTGGCTGACGAAAAGCGGAGCGGCAGGCCGGCAACTGCAGTGACTACACGCAACATTCAGCGAGTCGATGACATCATTCGTAGTGACCGCCTGGTGACAACAGATGAATTGTGTCGCATTCTCTCCCTCAGTAAAGGCAGTGTGATGACGGTTATTCGACAACTGCGGTACAAAAACGTTTGTTCACGGGATGTACCAAGAATATTAACCAACCAGAATAAAGAGACAAGAAAAACAATAGCCTCCGAATACTTGCAGGGCTTCGATTTGGAGGGAGAGGAGTTTCTGGAAAAAATGAAGTGGCCGGAGACGAAATATAGGTTCATTTGTTTGAACCTGAATCAAAGAGGCAGTCAATGGAATGACATCACACAAACTCACCGAGGAAGAAAAAATTCAAAACTGTGCGATCAGCAGGGAAAGCTATGGCGACAGTGTACTGGGATGTCCTGACCTAGCACCATCAGTCTTCTATCTGCTAAAGGCAGTTATCTGTTCGCTCATCGTGGGATTCACTTTGAAGATGAGGGGGCCGTAAAAACGTCTGTGCGTCAATGACTTAGGAAGCAAGACCATGCCGCTAGAATACATGCCCTTGTTAAAAGGTGGACCAAAACTGTGGAAATGGAAGGAGATTATATTGAAGAGTGACAAATTAATCGTCAATGTTGTGGATTTTCAAGCTATGTGATTGCATTTGAATTTCTTGACAATTAAAAGGAGAAAAAAAATAGGAGGCATTACTTATTGACTGACACTCATAAGCAATTATTGGAAAATGAATGAAGATTCAATGTCTAATAATTTCAGTGGTAACAATAATTTACTTTTACAATAAATACTTTTATCATTATATCACTTTTTTGTCCTACATTTGCGAATTAGTTATTAGATGTAGGTAGATCGGTATTTCACCGTTCCACACTAACTGAAGGAAAAAACTCCGAAATTTTAATGACTATCCATGAGGTTGAGAGGTCAACCCAATACTCGCCTCGTTCATCCTCGAAAGAAATTATTTTTTTCTATTTTTGTTCTTTAGTTTTGAGGGATCAATACAATTGCCATCTTCAGATCAATAGCTCTTATTCGTCACAGACCTCACCTCTGTTTTCTTAATATTGATGAAACAGCATTTTGTAAAGTAAGTCACAGGCTAGTTGATAGAATGCGATTAGTAGACCTGAGGATTCATTTTAGGATTTAGATAAAAAAGAAAGAACAAAACTAAAGACAAAATAATTAATTAAAAAGAATTAATTTTTAATCTAAATAATAATTTTAATAATTTAAGTTTTTTCCCCATTTAGAAACGTCAACCAATGAAATGTTAGCAATTTGTGGGAAAAACTATTGTAACGAAGATTTAGAAGAAATCGTTGAACTTCGAATACCAGATAAATGGCGCACTGATACTTTGTACACAGTTTTACTTGCTTGCGGAATAGTTGGATGTATTCTTCCTGTATTTGCTGATAAGGAATTATCCACTGACAGGGTAAAAGTTTGAATAATAATGTGATAACTCTTACATACCGGGTGATGATAATTAAATACCCTATTCAACAATATCTACAGCGATATGTAGCAGTCCTAATGCAACGTGATATTTCAGGACTTGCGGCAGACATTTTTGAAAAAAAAAAAATCTTACTACCAAAGTCACCACTATGCCACTTGTGAACAAATATTTTATTTGCAAAAGACACTTATGCTGTACAGAAATACTGCCTTTAACGATGCAAGCGGAACTATTCAATGTGGTCCCCATTCTGAAGATGTAAAATCATTCGGCGATGGACACTAGTTAATATAACTGATCCGCTGTGATGTTTATCGGATGCAATGTCTTTCACTGCTGTCTTTCACTGTTGCTGAACTTGCAATATGTCCTCGATACACCACACTTTTTTTAGGTGTTCCTACCTAATCCAGAAATTACAAGGATTAAGATTCACAGAAACGAGGTGGCCAGGTGATAGGAAACGCACGACAAATCAGTTTGTTCTCGGTGAAAAGTTGTAGTAGAAAGCTGTACGTAATGTCCAATATGTACAGGCGCTCCATCTTTATCATATGAGCAGGCGACTTCAGGCATTGTCGTTATTGCAGCTGAGATGTTGAGCATCTTTCATTACATTGGGCCATCACAGACCATGTCACAGGGCCATTGGGAGTAGCTTTTTCAAAGAATGGTCCAAGGATAAATGTGACTGTAAATCCACACCAGACTGTAATTTTAGGTGAGTGCAATGGAATCAGCTGGCTAACATGAGGGTTGTCCTTGCGACAGTTACGGGTGTTCACTGAGTAGCTCCACAAGATTTGTTGCTCATTCAGTTCCATTCTGGCAAGGAAGATTAATGCAAACGTCAGTCGGGTTTCCCTGTCGGCGGCAACCAACTGCTGGTTGTGGCTGGTGTTATATGGATAACAGTACACTACGTTTCGCAGTACCTTCTACACTGTGTCCGATGCATCCGATTGTTTTGACAAGGCACGTGCACTATTGGAGCCTGCAACATTATATATTGACTGTTGAGCAATAGCTATGGTAAATCTTCAGCGACTGGTAAAGTGATAGGTGTTTGCCCTCGAAGTAATTGCTTATGATGGTGGAATTGCCGAAGTGAAGCGGAGGCGCTGCGTTGTTTTCATAAAACAGTTTAAGAAGCAATTGGTTGCAACAGGTGTGCTTATGCAAATGAAACTGCATTTTATTTGCTCACAGAGCCACAAATGGAATAGTGGCGATTGTGGGAAATGTTGGTAATTTTTTTTCGAAATATCGGCACCATGTCCTGAAATATCACCCTACCAAATTTCATTGCATTTGGACTGTTACACATTGATGTAGACAGTATTGAATAGGAGTACTTTAATTACAATCACACAATTAATTGCACCGTTACTTAATTTATTACAGTAACTTAAAAGACCGAATCATCTATTTAGAATAAGAAAAAATGAACATAAGAGAGATAGGAATTGCAAATTCCCAGAGTATTGGGAAAGAGTGGAGGAGGAAATACGAAAGTTAGTAAATCGCCTGCTAGCGGACTGTTAATACCCTGCATAAGAAGTCGACGTATATAACTAGTTCTATGCTGTGACGTATTTTTGTGAACGAGTTGTCATACCTGGAGCGATTTCACGGGAGAGAGACCATTTTTTTTTGTAATGCATTCTGGGATTGTGCTAACAGCGAATATATGCAAAGAAATAGAAGGAAGAAATATATTGTTTCATTAAATCAGTTTTTCCAGAGAAGACAGAAGTTCTGATATTATCTGATATGATACTGCCTTTATTTACGATATATTTATATTAAATAACTAGGTTCACTTTAGATATTCTAATATTGATGCAAATTTGTATCAGTTTGTATCTGAATTTTTTTTCAGAAGACTGCCTATCTTGTTTTTAATTTCATCGCTGCTTTGTCCCATTTTATGAAATGTCTTTAATTTTGTTTTTACGTATAAGCACCAATTCCTTTTATTCGTCTTAAATCTCATGTATTGTCTCTCTAAATTTCGATTAAAATCAATGTATCTGTATTTTTCTTTCGCTGAGGCGTAGTGGAGTGGATGGACGCCAAGTTGAAACCTCGAAGTTTGTGGCCAAATCAAGTTGTCAGAACTAGGGTCAGAACCGAGTTGTGAATTTCCTGAACCCCGGATGATCACAAGGAGACGAAATTGCGAGATAATTGGTGAACCTAGTTAATACTGGTTCAGTGAAAGAAGATATAAGAGAACGGTAAGAAGAGAGATTGAGTCAGTGTCCAGAGAGGAACCAGCAACATTCCTTATTTATTCATATCCCTTCACTAATATTTTCTGCTAAAAAGATATCAGATAGACAAGTCAAAACTTTATCAGTCTACCGTAAGATATCAGATGGATATTTGATGACAAGTAGCCATAAAATTACAGTAGATAGAGCAAGCCAAACGAGCAGATATTTACATGAGCTGCACTTGAATGTTTTGTGTATTTTTATCCACGATTATTAATATAACTGCTGTCACTGGGCTTCCATTTCTCATATGACTATATTACATATGATTTACGAAGTTTCACAGGCATTAATTAAACCAAAATATAAGCTGAGGAATTAGTTTACATCAAAACTTCTACTACTTTTAATAATAATATGTCAATCAGTTAATGAAATGCACTTATACAGCACTTATACTGTATGTAGAAGACACGCATTATAGGCCATGCCAGGATTATAATTGGCTAAGCCGAATTTTCCATATTTATGATATATTTTAATGACAATCCTGGCACATCATGTTAAGTTATTAATAAGGGATTTATAATCTTACTAATAAAGTTATTATATATCAACATGAAATTGTGTTTTAGTAGTTCATAAAATGAATATCTATTTTTGTTTTGCTCTTTTTTTTTTTTTGCAAAATATACAAGTTAAATAAACGTATTATATAAAATTATTACTTAAAAGAAAATCAGAAACGCACATAACTAGAGGAAAAAAAACAAAAAAAACAACAACAAACAAGCAAAAATTCACTGAGCTAATTTTGGTTTATTTGCTGGGAACCGCAGACGGCACCGTTTCGAGTTGCTACACTCTCATCAGTGCGGTCCTGCCCAGCATACCCAGCTCAGTGAAAACTCGAAACGGTGCCGTCTGCGGTTCCCAGCAAATAAACCAAAATTAGCTCAGTAAATTTTTGTTTGTTTGTTGTTGTTTTTTTCTTTCTCTAGTTATATGCGTTTCTGATTTTCTTTTAAGTAATAATAATTTGTCATGCACGTTAAATTTGATTTAATATTACATAAAAGTTCCCGAGAATTAAGAAGTAGTGAATTAATTGTTCGTTTATTGTAGTTTATTTCATTTTTTTAACAAAATTTTTAATATTAGATGATTTTAAATTAAACGCAAATTTTATAATGCAGGAAGAAGAAACTGAAACTTCACATTTACAAAAATCCTTTTGGGAAAAGTGTAAAGAAGGAATTAGCCCATTTGTCCAAGCAATGAAATTGTGGAAGAATCCCAGACAACTGCTTTTGCTTCCCTACAGTTGGTATTCAGGTATTCAGATACCTCTTTATCAGTCGGATTATACAAAGGTAAGAAACTGCAAAAAAAAAATAATCTTTTTAAAAGTAACTTAATTGTAGTTATATACATAATATGCTTCAATAATATAAACTACATTTTTCATTACAGAAATCAATGGAATTTTTTGGTATATTCCTTAAATATACTAAACATTTAATAAGAAGCTGATGAAAGATCTTAAAGTCTACTTTTCTGAAAATGTAATGAAATAAAGAAAATTTAAGGATTAATATATTTTTAGAGTAGAATGTAAATCTAGGCTTTTAATTTTTATGATTGTTACATCATAAAACTAAACGTCTAGATTTACATTCAAATTACACTGCTGGTCATTAAAAGTGCAACACAAGCAAGGACGCATCCGAGACCCAAATTTGCATGATGCATAGATCATGGGAGCACACGTAAATGATTAGCGCAGCACATATATAAATAATATGTAACGCCCCAGGAAGCAGTAAAGAGGAGAACAGAAAGCCTCTGTATTGGAATTGTGTTTATTTGCCTTTCGGCTTAAGTATGCCTAGACGAGGAATAGGGATATTATATCAACAAGTTTTCGTCTTTGATTGCGGGAGAAAATGTGATATAATACATCGAGACTGTGGATTATCCTGTCGAGAAATTGGTACTCGTCTTGGACGAAACGCGGAGACAAAGATGCAAATATGGAATCGCTGGTTCGAGGAGGATGAACTCACCGACATGAAGGATTCCAACAGCCCCGTCACATCACCGAAAGTGACGACCGACACCTTGTGCGCATGGCTATTACAGATCGTACAGCCACCTCACAAACCCTAGCTCAAGAATTAGGGTGTACTGCAATGAAACCAGTCTCCGCACTTACGGTTCGACCTCGTCTGCAGCATCGGGATGGCTACCATTTTGCAAGGCGGCCATTGATTCGGCTACCGCAAATACTGTACAGATACACCGCAGGCGTCTGCGGCTATAATAGTGCCTAGAAATTCGTCAATAAAGGAACGAATGGCATGACTTCCATTTTTCCGATGAATCCCGCTTCTGTCTGCAGCAACATGATGGTGCATTCATGTCCGGCGGCACAAAGACAGAGTGAGTCCTGCATTACGCATCTTCATAACGGACCGGCTCCTGAACATTATGGAATGGAGTGCTATTGGATTCCAGTCCCGCTCGCGCCTAGTACGCATTCCTGGTACATTGAATATTCATTGTTACATCTCTGAGTTATTGTAGCCTGTTGTTGTCCCTTATTTTCTGGGCCTGCCTGGGATCACTTTCCAACAGGACAATGCGCAATCGCATGTGGCATGCAACGTCGAACAATTCCTGGATGGCCACCATGTTCAACTTCTTCTGTGACCCGCGCGTTCACAGAATCTGTCGCCTGTAAAAGACATTGGTCCATAATCACACAACGACTGACACACCATAGAGCACCCGTGGCTACAGTAGATGAACTTTGGTACTGTGATGGAACCGCATGGACTGACATATCCGAAACTCACATTCAACATCTCTTCCTCTTTACGCAGGGCAGTGTGGCAGACGTTATTACCCTTATAGCCCTTGGAGGCTACACGAGATACTGATTTCTTTACGTTCATTAAGTCACACATAGCTGTAATTGAAGACATGAATGCAAGAACTAGATAATAAAGTTCTGAGAAAAATGACAAAAACTTTCTACACCTGCACAATCAACTAAATATTTTTTGACAGACTAAAATGACTGGGTAAAGTGTGTGTGGATTCACAAAATTTTGAAGCTGTAACTTCTCTGTAACTATGGAAAAAATCAGAAAATATATAGTGTATTTACACTTTCTTGCATTCAAATAGTTAACAAGGTTTAAAAAGTAAGGATATGCTGCCAAATAATTGCAACATCATATCTTAAAAGCCATACATGAAAACACATGTAATATATAAAAAAAAAATCTCTCAAATTAAATCATCAGTGTTTGCTTCATTCAAGGCAATCTGATTATTAGTAAGATCATTGATGTGCACAGGTGAGATGCATTTCAGTGCCAGTTTCAATCCAGCGGCAATTCAGTATTACATGCTTTGGCAGCAATGCAATCTTGAATCTAGTGGGGAAGCAAGTCTGGTCATTATCTATTTCTTGCATTCAAATAGTAAGTAAGTAAAAGTTCAAAGCCACCTGTTGAAAAACACATGCACGTTTTATGAATAATTCAAATGGTATCCTGTTGAGGAAGCCCTCTCCAATACATACCACATAAAAACTCTTTTTGCCAACACCACATTATCTAGTCCTTGCATTCATATCTTCTTTGTAAGCATCTCACCCTTGTATCATAACTTACCTGTAAAATAAATATGGATTTGATAGCTCTGATCTTTCATAGTGTTGCGCTTTTAATGTCCAGCAGTGTATAATATCTACTTTATCCTTTAACAATAAGAATTTTCCATTTTCTGAAAAAAAAATTAAATCATTATTTACTTAAATTATCTAATTGGATTAAAGGATTAAAATTTATTTTCTTGATTGTTATTTTTAGTTGTTTTTGTGAAACGCTTGAGAAAAGAGAGTCGTTGAGGCCTCTAAAATATTGCGTAGAATAAAGGAGTATAAAATAAGAAGAATAAAATAGAAATATTGTGGAATACAGGAGTTTTGTAAATTTAATTTGAGGTCTTGTATTGTTTATAAGCGAGATGCCTGAATTTATCAGCCAGGATTAGTCAACTATGTGTATTCAGATGATTTATCCTGGATGATGAGCTTTAAAAAATCCGAAGCAGCTGTTTATTACTTGTGAATACAAAGTCTGAAATTCATTAACTTCTTACAAAAACTAATTTGATAATTTGTCATTAATAATTTAAAAAAGGAAAGTAAAAGTTATTATATCACCTCTGTTTTTTTCATTTTTCATTTTTACTTTAAAAGAAATGATGAAGCTGGCAATTTCTTACTTAATAGTCTTATTCTTTTAATGACACAATTTAAATTTACTTCCTTAAGATACCCATCTACAAAGTGAATATTGTTTTTTGGATAGAAAAAGAAATTAATTATAATGTATTAAAATGAAGTAATGGAAACTAGATAGTCTCACAATATATAGGATTGGTACTCTTTTAAAGAAAACATAGGCCTATTCTCTTTTTTTCAATCAAAATCATCTATGAAAAATTATGAAAAAAAAAGAAAGAAATCGCCTCAACATTGTTAAATTAGTATTAACTTAAATAAAATTATAAAAATAAAGCCAAAAATTTTTATGATGAAATTCAGAATAACACCAAATTGTTTTCAGATATTATGGATTAGCAAAACAATTAACGTGCTGTGGAAATTTTTTTTTAAAGCAAAGAAAACAACAGCAGCACTTGAATAAACAAAAGGAAATCGCCTTTCTGATTCATTTATGGGGAGGGAATTGGGAACGGCCGTTTCGTGCTTCTGTGCACTAATCAGCCCAAACCTCGCCCTCTCCGATAAAGGAATCAGAAAGGCGAGATCCCTTTGGTGAAGGTCACCGCCAATCGGACAGTGACCTCCCAAACAAGAAAAGGCAAGAAAATTAAAGGTTGCGTCGCTAAACGCTAACCCAAAGCCTTTTCCTACAACTCGTACGCAGAAAAGCATTAAGTAAAAGGAACAGAAGATTCAAAAAAGGATTTACAAGATAAACAAAACAATTAACGTGCTGTGGAAATTTTTTTTTTTTAGCTAAGAAAACAGACGATTTCATTTTGTTTATTCAAGGGCTGCTCTTGTTTTCTTTGCTTTTAAAAAAGATATTATGGATTCAAAAAAGTGTAAGGCACATGAAACTGATTATTAAAAATTTGTGTATTGTGATTTCTCGTTTGTTTAATATTAAACATAAAAAATATTAATATCACTCTCATTTGAAAATTGTTTTTAAAATATTAATTGTGCTTAACACCAATAAATGCTTTATTCTTTCTCAGATTGCTGGGTAATTATTTCTGTAGCATTATTAGATATATAAGAATATTTTTTTGTTGGCAATTAATATTGGGTGCCTGTCCTGTTTTAAAAGATTTGTTTTGAAAAAGTTCTCTTTTCTTATTTTTAAGTTTTGGAAGCCTAACCTTAGTTATTTTAAGAATTTTTTATAATTGTAATAATGATTTCAATTCTGGTATTTCTTTTTTGTATAAATTTAGGCATTTGTGAGCTGTGCACTGGGAATCCCTTATATTGGAGCCACAATGGCGTGTTTTGGTGTAGCTGATGTGTTATTCTGTTTGATACAAGGTCATTTAGTTTCATGGTTTGGTAGAATGGAGGTCACCTTGTTTGGTGGAATTATTCATTTAATTGGCCTCATTATAGCTGTAATTTGGCAACCAACCAACGATACCGTATATCTACATTATTTTATCGCTGTTACCCTAGGAATTGCTGATGCAATTGCATATACTCAAGAATTTTGTAAGGATCATTTTTTTTATAAGACTTAACTAATAATTTTTAAGGTTTATTAATTAAATGAATATTTAAGAAAAGTTGTGTTACTTAGAAGAAAAATGTTTTGTAAAAAATGAATATTCAATTCTTATTCCAAAAAAATTCTCAGTTCTGGCGATGTCGTCTGATTTTGTATATTTCTGTTATTATAGTCAATTCGTTATATCTCTGAAGACACGTGACAACTCTATAAATGGTAAACGATTAAGCATTAGTTACTCAGATTTGAATGTCGATCTCAACATGGCAATCGCACACCGTTTGTGCCAACAAAACTTTGAAAGTCAATCGAGGGAAATCATTTGGAATGTTATTTTTTTATTTCAAGTCGTCTATCTCCATAGCAAAACGATTGAGACAGCAGGTGTTTCATCTCATTCAATGTTCAATATTGTTAAGGAAACCGAAGCATCGCTTAACACTAAGCCTAGCCCATTGTGTGAAGCGCAAGGCAAGAAAAGAAAGCAGCCGGCATTGATAACAGAAATGGACGACTAAAAACAAACTTTTTGTGAAATCGAAAATAAATAAATAAAAAATTTTCTTAATATTGAAAAGCCAACAAAAATAATTAAAGATAAACATTGTAGCGCGATGACGAATTTGATGAAAACACCGGAAATAATTTACAACGACATTCCAGACGCTACTAAGCAATAACTCGAGTGAAGAAAGGAGATGATAATGATTAGTTAACTCAGATCACGTGTCTTCAGAGATATAATGAATGAAACTATTGTAAAGTTACCAACATTAAAAAAATTTCCTGAAATTCCAATCCTTACACTCTTCCCAAATTCAAATTGTTCCCATTAATGCAGCAGAACATTCTTTTAAGTTATTGCTATTTACTTTAAATTTCTTTTTTCAAATTTTCGAATATCATGGCATCACAATCCTTCTTCCCAAAAACACTGTCGTTGTTTTTTGCAATATCTTAAAGAAAGATGCTGATATTTTTTTCAGCTAGTAATTTTTTCTAAATGCTTGATCCTAGATGTTCTGAATTTTGACCTTAGACGTTCATGGGAAACACTAAAACTTTCGGAGACAGGTCATGCGCTCTTAACACGGGATTCTTGGTCAACTGTTACTGATTATTAGTTCTTTGTAGCTAGATTTGTAGATGAATTGCTCAAAGAATCAAAATGTGCTGAATCTCACTCTAAAAGCCCCTGCAAAAGGGAGGCCTCTATCCAAAAAATAAACAAATATGTATAATTGATTCAACTATTTAAAACAATAAAAGCTTATAAATAAAACACAAAGGTAATAATATCTACAACAGATAGGAATTCCCATAGAAGTTTCTGTTGGATCATGGACGCCGAAAGTATAAATTTCAACGTTTTATTAACTATTGGGTTCAGTTGAAATTTGATGGTCAGCACAATGCTCGCCCGCCCTTATTTCCGGGAAAAAAACCAGGTTCTCATTTTACAGATGGCAGGGGCACTGATCATAAAATGATTTAAGTGCACAGCGAATCATGACAATTTCATAATCAGTGAATTCATTAACGGATAAATGTGATCGATGATGCCAATCAACATGAAAGCCAGATTTCCGTTGCTAATATTTTGTAGCAAGAAATGTTTCTTTTTTTTTTTACAATTTGTTCATGAATTCCCAATTATTCCTATTTTGAAGATTAGGATCTTGTTTTCTTTTCAATTTCATTGTAGATTAAAACCAGAATCATTGAATTCAGTGTTGCTTGAATGAGATTCGTGTTTCAGATAAAGATTTATAAATTGCTTTGGAAAGATAAACATCTGACAGCCATTAGATACACAGATCTTATAGGAAACCGAAGATTAGCAAAAAGCAAATTTTAAACGCTTTCAATATCTTTTCTTTTCTTCAATTTGTTAATTATTCAACAGAAATATCTCACACTAAAAGAGGAATTCACGGTTTATGCTGTTGAAATAAAATATGAAAAAGACTTTTTTACAAAAGAAAATTATCCTTGCCTTTATAACAGAATTGTGATTGTAAATTTTTAAGAGCTATGAAAATACTTATAAGATTTTATAAACGTGTATATTAAAATAACTATTTTTTTAAATAATTATTTTCTGCTTTTTAGTCGTGTGTATATGATATTTTTCAATAGATTTTGAACAGTTCGATGAGTTTATAACAGAGACATGTGGTAAATTTCATATTTATTTCAGTTTCTCTTCACCTGATCATATTATTAATAAAAGGAGAAGAAAACAAAGTTTAGAAAGTGCTACGAAAGCTTTGAAACAAATAGTTTTATCGATGTTGTTCAAAGAAATAAAGTAAATAAGATATCAGTTAGTTTTTTTTACAAATTAAAAATTTTCATCGAAAATTAAATGGACACTCTTCGAATTTTCATAATAGTTGAATATTCATTTTTACGATAAAGCTACTAACTTAAACTGATATTATAAATTATTAAATATTAAATATTCGAATAAATATTATTTAAACATGAAAACTAAAAGAAACCTATGACAGATTTGATGTGGAAATGGAAGGCTAAATATCTTCACTAATGTCACAAACTTATGTCCAATCTACTGGATGTCGTCATTTTATTCAATAGTTTCAAAACATTTTGTGGACGCACTGACATCTACCGGCACAAATGTTAACTAAACTATTCATTTTTAAAGCTAATGACGCTTCAGTAACTTTTATCACTATAGCCTGTAACATATAGAAGACAAATGGGGACCACTACCTACAGAGCAGATTTCGGGTCCCCAGCGGACACAACACACAGAAGAAGACGAAAGAAACAACCATGCCACGACCGGGATTCGAACCAGATACTGGCGCATTGGACGCCATGGCTGGCCGCCACCGAGACCGCACGACCACGCCAGCACGGCTAACTTTTATCACTGTAAAGTTTTAAGGAAACTGCTTTTAAAAATATTCATTTAAGTGGACAAGGGGAGTTAAAGGTTAACACTGCATTGTCATCCAGTTTTGAGCTATGTTTAAAGTTTCAAGTCTCTAGCTCATCAGGAAATTAGTTTCAAATCAATTGCAAAATTTGTACCGAACAGCAGACAAGAAAGCACCTAATAAAAACGTGTTAATAATAAAATACGTGCACTTTTACAAAGAAGTTTAAATCAAGAAGTAAAACGATTGAAAAACCAAGTTTTGGACGGTTATCTGATGTCCGTTGTCAAGGTAGATGATGGTGGAGGGAAGGAAGTAGAAACACAGTGGTTTTATGTATATAAACAAGAACTAATAGAAAAGGAATCATGGTTAGAGTGAGTGGAGTTTAAAAACAATTTAAAAAGGGAGGTGATGGTTGATAAGGAAGACGAATGGAAGAAAAAGGAATGGGGGGGGGAGTAATTATAAATATGCTTTGACAATGCCTTACTAAGAATTGTTTTAGATGGATGAAGAGCAAGGATTCTTTTTCCTTCTTTCGTTATGGATTGTGAAAAGTCAGGTGTTTACTGCGTCATGATTTAGTGCTGTTTTTGAGTTTAAAAGCATGGATATGCTATTTTATAATTCATTATATACTTTTCCAAAAGAAAAAATTTAAGTTAAAAATTTCAAATAACTCCTTATAATTTTAAAGAATTATAAGTTTATATATAACTATTCTATACCTCCTTTGTAGGTCTTTTCTCCTACAAAAACTTTTCAAATCATTTGTTGTAAATATCGACATAAGAACATTGTTTTTTTTCTGTTTCAGGAAATTGTTAATAATAGAAAGTTGTGATATTATTATTTATTATTAACAAAATGTATATGTAAGACATATAACAGCATGTAATAATTTGACTTGTTCAAAAAAATTTCGCTAACTCATTGTAAATAGGCTTGAGAAAGAGGGAACGACATTCCCTTTAAAATTTGCTTAATTAATAATAAATGTAAACTATAAGTTTGTTATTGTATTTATTTCCAGCTTTTGCTGCAATGCTGTTCGAAGAGAAAACCGATTTGGCTTTTTCCAACTGTCTTTTTATTACCAACCTTGCATATTTCGTAGCTTACTTTTATTCAACACTCATTTGTATTAGTTTTAAAATTTACATTATATTGATATCCTTATTTGTTGGAATAATCTGTCTTTGTATTTTGGAAATATTTTGTAAGCCATCAAGAAACACAACATAGATTTCAAATAAACTTATTTTGAATATGACTTTAACTTCACCGAGTTTATTCAGTGTTTAAGATTTCTCAGTAGGAAGTCTTTTTAATTTTAAATCCACGTATTCATGGACAGCTGTTCATCACTGGTTTACTAAAATTAACTTTAATTTGGAACTTACTGTTACCTTTTCCTCAGCGGAGATCTGGGATGTTTCTCCTTTGAATTCTCTTTCAGATGGGTCCTAGGTTCTATCCTGTGTAGAATTGGATAGTGGGCTTATTTCTAAGGAGCGGGCGTTGGGCTGACCATCCGAATTCAACGTTGGTCAAGAAATGAGGAGGCCCCATCTGCCATCACCCAAGGGATGCTGAGTCTATAGTCGGATACTTATGCTAAACTTACCTGATGCTGTTAATTAATAATATTTCCTCTAGAAATTAAAATGCGTTTTACACATCTACAAAAAAAATCTATAGAATTATGTTAATGTAGTGAATGTGGGTGCCAGAGAAGCCAAGCACAGCGACCGGAGGTCTATTAATCTACAGAATTAGTAGAAAATATAATAAAATCTTTTCTTGGTACAAAAAACAATAATATTAAAAAAAACTTTTATTTTATTTTTGTATTAAGTTTTTAAAAATTTCAATATTATCTTCATTGCAACTTTCTTCAATATTTGGTGATTTTTATTCCCTTAATTATATCTCTAGATAAAGCGAGATCTGACATCACTGTATGACTAGAGCATATTTTCTTGAATCCTTGCTGAAAACATAAATGAATAACTTATTAAAAGATTACAATGTGTGGAAATTGGTGAAGTTAAGTAAAATGGTGATCATAGCTCATTTTATAGGAAAATCGACTACACCATCAGCAAATGCCCTAAGTATTATCATTTTCTTAAGATATGTTAAATTCTTACAATTAGTTAGCAGATCTACTATTAAGAAATAGGTTGATTCTTAGTTTGAAAGTAACAAACAAGGAGAATTTAAGCATAAAACTATTAAAATAACAAAGGAAACTTAATCCTATTTCAGTTTAAAATTAAAACATGATATTGAATTGGTAAAAAGGATGGATTTAATTATCATAGAATTAAAAAAGTACGCTTATGTTTTTACATAATGTTGCTATGAAACGAAACTCTTTCTAAATAAAAATGCTGAAATGTTAAAATTAAGAACAATTTTTTAAAGTCAGTTTTAAACCAAATAAATCTAATATATTCTTGGACGGAATAACATTGAGTCTTGTATTTTATATTAGTCTTTCGAAAACAAAAATTGGAGATTTTATGAATGTCTATAAAATTTATTTTATCACTGAATAATTTTTACAACTATTTCACGAATGAATGATAAACAAAAAATCGATAACAATTGTCTTCCACATATATATAACATACAAGACAAAAGGTAAGGATACACATTATTTTTTTGAATGAATTCCTAAACAAGATGTCATAAACATAAAAAATTTGAAAACTTGCAACTGTTAAAAATTTTTCCCAATTTCTAAGTTTTTACATAACGTTCTCCATTTACAATACAATTATTTTAAAGGACATTTACAGTTAAAATGAGGATAACTCAGGACCACTGTATGAATCAATGTAATATTGTTATTTACCTCAACTGTAAAGAGTTTATTTTTTTCAGCTTGATTTTTCAACAGCAATAATTTGATTGTAACCAAAGAGGCAAAAAATAACTTAGTTTATTCTTCGATTAGTGATTTAATAGATATTTGAGAGTGTCTTTACTCAAAACTCTCCTATACCGTTATATCAAAACTTCATAATAACGAAAGAAAAAAATCTTATTTATGTCTAATGTTAGATGTGAAAAATTAGTAAAATTGTAAAAAATTAGTGGAAAAATCATATATTAATACAATAAAAATAACCAATTTGTACAGATTCGACTATATTTTTTTTTAAGTAGATATTTAAATGCTCAAAAATACACGTATTGGCAAAATTTCCTGAGTTTTTATAATGAAATAATGAAATTTTTCTGGTCTGATTTAATGATTCTTTGTATAATATCTTTAAAAAACAAATTAACCCTAAACAAAAGTTATTGCTGAGCAAAAGTTCGATTAAACTGGGTTTCTTTTCACTTTAGTTTAAACTGAACTAGTATCCTGTAGTTAAAAGATCAAAGGTAAATTTAAAGTTCTTATCTTGGTAAAGCAGGAAAAACTTCTCCCATATACAGGACAGTTACGAATAAAAATATTAGGTCTTCGTAGATGGCAATGGCTGGTTCCATGTAAGCCGCAGGTGTCGTCTGCAGATGGTGGGAGTTCACGATCATCTCTTCCGTTTTATTTAAGATGGAAACAGAGGACAAACATGCTGTGAAGATTGCAATAGCAGTTACCAGGAAATCACTGCCTAGGATGATGGTCAGTTCGAGAAGCGTGATAAAGATGATAGCCATCGTTAAGGCGCTTCTCCAAACGCGGAGTTCATCTCTGGAAAAGAATGCGAGTGAACTGAGAAACCCGAAAATTGCGATGGTTACGCCTGCAGATACTAGAAACACGTTTGTGTTACAGTAGGCAACAAAGGCTGACAAGAAGATGCCTTGACTAATGCAGAATGAAATCAAGAAGATGAAACGGCGGGAAAAGAACAGAACCATCTCTGAGATTCCAGTCATAGCAGTCCAGAAAAGGATATTGTGATGAACAGATGCAATGCAGTCAGGATACTTATGAAAATATATCATAACTAAGGCCGTTACGGCCATTTCAAGAAAGAGAACGCTGTAGGCTTTGCTTAAGAAATTTGGACAGATGCCTTGTGTCGCTGAGTCCTGCATGACAAGCCGTTCGCCATCCGCAAGACGCGGAGGCCTTTCCTCCGAACTCATCTTAGAAAATTAACGTTGATTTTAGGCATCGGCTTTGGTTTTGTTCGTCGTGGTTGTGCAGCAGACATTTTGACAAATATTGAGCAACCAAGATAAATAATTCTTGTAAATTTTGAATACAAAAAGAATTTACCAATTTCACATGAAGAAGCTTCTGTTGCTCTGGCAATAATGTAAGCAGTTGACATAGCAGAGCGTTGTTTACTTTATGATTTCCAACAAGCAAATAACCTATCATCACGATATTACATGCACATGATATTGTCCCATTGTTTATTACAATGAAAATTTGAAAAGATAATTTTTTCAATACAGCGCATTAATCATTTGATTTTTCTTGGCTAGAATGTTTAATATATTTAAATCCATTTCTGAAAAACATAATATCCAAAAGTTTTAATTCACAACATACCTAAACTTAATTTAGCCTTTTTTTTTTCAGGTAGCCTTAACACTAAAATAGATTTTTTTAAAAAATAGACTTTGTTTTTGTATTTTCTCAATACTAATCATGTTAACTACCTTAAAAAAAAAGAAAATGGGGCTTAGTTACCTCAAAATAATGAATTGTGAACTACTTATAAGTTTCAGATGATTTATACGAAATTAAACGAATCAAAATGGTTCCAACTAGAAAAAAATAAATAAATCAGTTCTAGTTGAAATCACTCGTGATTTTGATTTCTGGATTCTCAATAAAACATTTGAGAAAAGTGGGGGAAAAGAGTGACGGTTGATAATTGAAACCTAAGAGGTTCACAAATCTAGTTTTTTTTTTTTATTAATGCACAAGTGTAGTAACTTACAAATGTACTTTAATAGTTCAACGTTCCACTGAGTCCATTTAACTTAATTATACACTCATGGACAAAAAAATTAGCGCACCAAGAAGGAGTTGTCAAAATGAAACGAAAATTTACATATGTAACGACTACTTTGATATAAGTAAATGATTAGAAAATCAAAGAAAAAGGATAATTTATTTCAGAGAAAAAGGCAAAAGAACGGAGGAGTTAATACTCCGTTGGACCCCCTCTAGCGCGAATGCAGGATGCGATACGATCGGGCATTGAGTCATACAAGTTCTGTATGATGTCTTGAGACATTTCGTTCCATATTTGCTGTAATCTTCCCTATAGTTCGTTCAAACTCGTGGGATGCCCAACTCGTCGTCCCAAATGATCCCAGATATGCTCGATTGGAGACAAATCTGGGGATCGGGCAGGCCAAGGAAGGGTAGTAATAGTGCGGAGACAGTCTTGTGACACCCTTGCCGTATGAGGCCGAGCATTGTCTTGTTGAAAAATGGCTCCTGGGAGCCGTTGCATGAGTGGCAACACATGTGGTTGCAGAATTTCATGAACATACCGCTGGGCTGTCATGGTGCCACAGAACAATACTAGGGGTGACCGTGTATTGTAGGCAATGGCACCCCATACCATCACACCAGCTGTGGGAGCGGTGTGTCGCTGTACAGCAAAGGCAGGATTGAAGCGTTCATCACGGGCTCTCCACACACGAACACGATTGTCATCACTGCCGAAGTTGAATCTGGATTCGTTGCTAAAGACGACCTGGTTCCATTCCGCTGCAGTCCAGTTTCCTCGTGCGCGGCAAAACTCCAAACGGAGGCGTCGATGGGTGGGCGTCAAGGGCAGCACACTTAATGGGCGCCGCGATACCAACTGTCCTTCAGCCAGGCGCCTTCGTATGGTTCGAGAAGACACAGAGGCCCCTAGTGAAGGTGCTACCTGTGCCTGGATGGCGGCCGATGAAGCAGTTGGCTGTACGCGTGCATTTCTGACTATGTGGCGGTCTTCTCGACGACTGGTCTGTCGAGGGCGTCCTGAGCCTGGTCTTCGTGTACATGACATCTCTCGGGTTCACTGGTCCCAAAACCTCCTCACAACACAATCAGAGTGGCCTAATTGACGAGCTACTCGCCTAGCTGACCCTCCAGCTTCCATCATCCCGACGATTCTCCCTTTCTCAAACTGCGACAACTGCGTATACTGTCTTCGAGCACGGCATAATGGCATGTCTACCTCAGCTCTTCTTTTGTAAATGATTCAGCACACTCAAACAAGCTTTGGTTACCTGTTTTATACTCCACAGAGTACGATGTTCAACGCCCTCTACGGGCTATACGTAATGCGCAATCACGCTGCATTTCTAATCATTTGCATATCTCCCCGACATGTACCTTCATTGCAAGTTTCGTTACGATCCCGCAATTATTTCTAGGTGCGCTAATTTTTTTGTCCATGAGTATATTTTGTCCTATGGAGTCGCGCTCCAGGCAAGTACACACATGAATAATCTACTTGATTATACAATATTACTATTAACTCTTCAACTTGAAGTAATCTCAAAGTGCTAATACTCGCTGAGTATGCACAGAAAATTAAAGTACGCTGAGGTGAGTACAGTTCAACACAATAAATCTTTGCTTCACACAAGTAATTAATCACTAAGAAATATAGTATGACTTTTACTATATATCCACACATAAGAATTATTTATTTTCTTCTTATTAATTCTTATTCGTTGCACTAAACTTAATTCGAAGCACTAATAACGAAGATATTTATTAGTCGAAAATAAATCTTCTTTAACACAATTAACAATAATATTAATTCTCTGCCTTGAATTATTACGATGGACTTTAAACTTTAAACGCTGCTTCCTTTCTCCAAATTCTCGGAAACGCTTTCACAAATAATAAAGTTCTCTACTTACAGTTTGTAGACTGCGTTGCAATTTATTTCGCTAATTCCAGTTGTTTCATAGTAACACTGAGTTTCTATAATATTCCCTTGGTTCCTTTCAAATATTCGGCGTTGACCTCCAACACGAAAATCCTTTGGAAACCTCAAATCAGATGATTCGACTTTTTCTGATTGGCTCCGCTTCATGGACTAATCGGCGTGTCTTCATATTACGAGGTTCTGACGTCATGGTTGCTACTAACTATGATTATCGAACCGGGTTGCGTTCTTGACTGCATCAGCGCGTTCGTTGTGAGCTATTCTCAAAGTCGTGGCTTTTCTATCTTCGCTGCTTTCGGTTAACTGCGTTGTGTTACTTCTTATTTCAGCCTCGCGTCTATCTTCTACGATCTACTTCAGACGATCTACGAGCATTTGGCTTTTCATCTGCTTGTGATTTTCCACTGAGTTCGTAATTGACTTCTCGCAGACTTCTGTGCTGCGCTCCGCTCACTTAACTGTTTATCTTGAATTCCTCTACAATTCCTGAGTTTGGGTCCTAGAAATGTTATTTTGTCAAATTGCCAATACATTAAATTGGATTGATCTCAGTCAAATATAAGTTATAGACTGTTTATTTATATAAATACACTGTCCGTCCACTTTATTAGGTACACCTTTGCTGTGCGCACAAATGCTGTGTCTCGCTACAATTCCTGAAGCCGGTGGGAGCAGTTTCATGGTGTGGTTATGTTTTCCTGTCACACGTTGGGTCCATCGATACCTCTGGAGGCACGTCAGGATGCTAGAGTGTACCAAACATCGCAGCTGACCAAATCAAAAATACATGTTAACAGTATATCCTCATGCAGATGGCTATTTTCAGCAGTATAATGCACCGGTGCACAAAGCCCGCATCACTATGGGATGGTTTGAGGAACATGACGAGGACTTTTCCTTGCTGCAGTGGCCCGCTCAGTTCCCGGATCTCAGCCCGATTGAAAATTTGTGAGATGAGCTGGAACGGGCTGTTCGCTCCAAGTTTACACCTCCATCAAATCTGCAGGAAGCGCATGACAGTCATATCTGCATGGTACATAATACGTTAATAACGTTTTCAGCATCTTGTGGAATCCATGCCTCGACTAATTCAGGCTGTTTTGAGGGCTAAAGGAGGCCCAACTCTCTAGGGGCCGTCCATTAATTCCGTGAGGTGTTTTTAAAAAAATTTGGACCCCCCCCCTCCCCCTTGGTGAGATTTCAAAAATTTTAACAACCAAAAAAAAAAACAAAACGGAAATCTTGCTATAATATATATTTTTTCTGAATGAAAAAGTTTACGTGAGATTTTCGTTGACCTTCCCTCCCCCTTGGTGAGATTTGGTGAGATTTTGCCGGACCCCCCCCTCCCCCTTTTGACCTCACATAATTAATGGACGTCCCCCTACTAGGAGGCTACACCTAATGAAGTGGACATTGTGCATTAAGTACATATTGCTGCTGTCATTTCACAAAACATGACGAAGATTGCAAGTTAACACAGTAAAACTCGCTTAAGACGCTCTTCAAGGGACCAACTCGAAAGAGCGTCTTAAGCGGGAAAGCGTCTTAGGGGTAAATTAAAAAACAAAACAAAACTCTAAGTTCTTAAAAAATAGAAAAATATGTATTGCTCATCATCGAGAAACTACACAAGATACCTACAATGTAAATATTATACAAAGTAAAATAATACTACATACTAAAATTTGTTACTTTTTTGATGTGCTGTGAAAGAAAGCATCTCTTTCGCATTCTCCACAATCCTTGCATCAGCGATCATTTTATCCAAAGTCCAAGTGGTTACGAGTTTTTTTTTTTTTGAGCTGCATATCCTTCGTCGTACTTGTTCAAAATGTTTAGCTTGACCGAAATCGATAAAGCTTTACGTTTTAATCCAGTTTTACTACTATTGACTCACTGATACACTCCCCAACGAACTGAACAGATGAAATCATTCGAAACATTTAACCGAAATAGGAATGAGTCAACAACACTCCTTCATCTGTGTGACAACATGCCTCTACAATTTAAAGTCTTTTTGTCGTACGAAGTAACGAAGAAACAAAGTAACTACGAAACGAAATGTTGCGAAGATGAGAACAAAGCGGTACAATACTCGTTGTTGGAGAGGGGATTATGAAGCTGGGAAAAACTAGTGAAGAGCGTCTTATCCGAAAGTACAGAGTAGAACAAAGTGTCTTAACGAGTGGATTTTATATTGACTAGTATAGTAAATATCCAGGGACCGACGGAAACAGCGTCTCAAGCGGGAGCGTCTTAAGCGAGTTTTACTGTATTTACTTTCATATGCAAATAAAAAAATTTGCAATTTGGGCCATCTATTGTGAGGAAAGAGCAACCATATCTAAAATATCCGATACTCATTTTCTATTCTTTCCAGCATTTTAATTTCGTTGTGTTATAGTCTTGCATTGACCGTTTCGTAATAGTAGCTAATAACTAATTATGTAATATAATTGATAATAATTCACTTTTTTTTTAATATGTCACATAATTGCGTGTCTGGCGAACCTAACTACTCACTTTCTATTGTCTCTGATCGTTCAGAAAACATTACGTTTACTTAATGTTCTTGCAGTCAAATAATATAAAAATAGCAGTTTATTGGCCTTTAACGAATTATGGTTATTACTTGGCTTCCGGTAAATTAATCGATATCTATGTAGTAATTATAATTTGCCTCAAATCTTCTAATTTTGACTGTGTATGACCATAAAAATAATAAAGCTTATTATTACTCTGATGAAAGCTCATTCTATAATTTTTTTCTTAAACAGCATTTCTAGTGAAAAAAAAGTTTACAATATGAATTGAAATGCATCCAGATTTTTTTCAGTTTTAATACGTAATTTTTTTACTTAAATCATTTATTATTCTACGGATGTAAATGCTTCAGAAGATATTACAGGTACTCGTCAGTCCTAACTGTCACTGATAATAACAAAATTGATAAAATTTTATTCCGTTTTAATATTATTATTATTTTTATTCTTGGTTCCTAGAATCATTAGACATCTATAAAGAGGCATATTGTTTGCTTGCTCTTAGGTGATCATTCATCTCAAAGGGATTGCTATTGTACTGCTATTTATGTAAATACTGTAATATTATTTATTGTTATTTTCTATTCAAAGATACAACATTCACCAAATGCTACTCTTCCAATTCAAAAATATTCAACTTTTACATCCAAGTTGTTATCCGAATTTTCTCGCAAAATAGATAAAAACATGATTCGAGTCACACAAAGCAAGGAATTCGAGGATCAAACAATGCAGACTAACACCAATAAAAATTCAAGAAACGAAAATTAACAGACGCATATAAAGGATTCCGTAAGATTGCCATTGTGCTCAAACTTCTGGGCTTTTGTCCCCATTCAAGGTTTATTTCGAAATGCAGTGCCTCTCAAGTTAATTAGGCTAAGTTGGAGTTTATTATATTCCTGCCTTCCCTGTACTGTTTATTTTGCAGTGATGTTGAATCCCGTGGTTGTAATGGGAAATCCAAAGAACGCCGATTTCCATACTTTAGTACAATGCTACTCTATTATAATTTCATTTTCTCTAAGATGCTTCTCATTTGTTGGGATAATCTGTATCAGCTGTCGACGTCCGTCTCATTTTCAACAATGGTCTTTGTATGCGCCACAGCTAAACAGTACACTTCAGCTGATGAATATCGGTATTCACTTTTCGTTTGGATCACTGGCAGTTAATATTTTAACGGGATAAATATCATTTGGTTAATTTTTATATACTTCATTACAAAACCGGACACCAAATTTATGGTGCTTATTTTCTCACTGATATCTTCTCGTTTAGGCATCTTTATATCAACTGCTTGTTTTGTATATTTTTGCCAAATCTTCACTGAATATTTTGCTCGGATTTGTAAAAGGATTGAGGATTATTCTACGAATAGTCCAAAAGAAGGGCGTAGAAAGTTGCAAAATGTAAGTAACAAATACAGTTCAATTCTACTTAGTGATGCCACTACACTGTTTTCACCTTTTCTTTTCTTCATTATAATAAACATTGGATATCATTTGTATAACTATACTTATGGATAGTAGGAAAGGAAATTGGATTGAGTGGCATTACGGCAGCTATTTGCGAAATAATTCATTTGTTTGTTGTTATCTATCGTGCCAATAAGTTAAAGAACAAGGTAAGGCAAACATTAAGTATCTTTCTTATAGATTCCCAACCTTTCTGAGCTAAATTTTGATTCTGTCCTAATCCTTTTCAATCTTTAAGATAGCATAATGTATATCCTTAAGGCCACTGTTTCTCAACCTTTTAGTACTTGCGACCTAATTTCAATCACAATTCTCATCGCCCCCCCCCCCCTACAATAATTTTTTTCTAAACTGAAAAGGAGGATGCAAATAAATTGAATCTGTTCAACCAAAAAAAAAAAAAACCACCTCCTTTTCTCGATATACTCGCGGCCCCCTTTAGTTTTATCACGCCCCCCTTAGGGGGGCGCGCCCCACAGGTTGAGAATCGCTGCCTTAAGGTAATGGACTGAAAACATCGTCAAATTAGACAACTTCGTCATCCTTGTGTCTGAGCTAGAAGCGCTACAATCGGAAGATGGGAGAGGCATACTGTTTCTCGACGGGTATTGAAACTGCTGCGGGGGTTTGGTTGCAGAATGCATACTGGTTTAGCAAAGCAATAATAATCAGGAGAAATAGCTGTGGTAAAATTTTAAAATGATTTATTTCACTTGTCATAGAATAAATCTTCAGAACAATTCTGTACAATGGCTCGGTTCTTCAATTAAGAACATCCATGTAAAATAACTAGTATAGTTTCTCTATTAAAGTTCAATCCTTTATACTGTCTTAACGTTGTACGCTAATTCACTTTTCACAATGTATGATATTATACTTCATTCACTTTAATTCTCAGAATAACTTAACATAGCACACTTTCGCACTTTAATAACACTGGTATAATATTATCACTAATTCACTAAATGCTTCTTGCATATAATTGGCTATTCACAATCACGTAAGAACACTTTTATTCTATGTGAATTACTTTCTATTCTACTAATGCCTTTTTTTTTCCACTTGTATGAATAATTTATTAACTCACTAATGGCTACTCTCTTATTAACCTAGTATGATAATTAGAATTATTATAATCGAGTGATTGCCTAACAATAACGGCTCAAATTATTCGCCTTATGTGACTAATTATATATCCTCGATGTAATCTCACTAAGTTCACGATTCACACTAAAGTACTTGAATTCTCACTTATCGTTGGCACTTCACGATGATGAATATTCCCGTTCAAAAATAATAATGTACAGTACTTACAATTTTCGCTGACTTCGATAGCTCGTTCACCTGAGTGGAAATTCGTCCAGAAGTATTGAGGTGTCTACCGCCAGTCTTCATTGAATGTTGAATTCCTCTTCTAATCTTTCCTTCGAATAAGATTTGGAATTCCCGCTATCCTCCGTTGTCGTTGGAATCGTCCTCCCTTCGTTTAAATGGAATAGGTCCGGTTCACTAATATTTACGGCACTTCGTAATTGATCCTTATCAATTCACTTAACTTCAATGGGAATATTAACGTAGTAATTATTTCTCTTAATCGAAATAAAAAGTTCTAAACTTTTTCCTTGTTCAAATGGAATCTTTCCAATTGTAAATTATCGCTCGGGTCGGGTCTAAGTTCTCAGTTTAACAGGTAGGGAAACTTGCTTCCTTCCACGATGTCTTCAAAGTTCTCTTCGCACTAGTTCGACAATTTCTCGTTGTGAACTCTTCGTAATTAATTCCACTAAAGTTCCTTTAGTCTTTTATAATTAATTACACTTAAATTTTTTTACTAGAATCTTTTATCTTCAGTTCCGTTTGTTCTCTCTTCATGAAAACGTCCCTTTCGATAATTCCAGTCCGTTCAATTCTCGGCTTCTAATATCGAATAATTCTTCGCTAATTCGCTTTATAGTTTTATACTATTCAATTCAGCTTTCACTAATATTCAGGAACTGTCTCTAATTATTATCTACTGACCCTGCAAGTGCGCTCTGCTTGGCTACACTTGTTCCCGTCTTGTCAACGCTGATAGCCATTCAGAGTTGTATTCCTCTGAGACATACTCTCTAACACAGTGTCTCTGTCTCTGTGTCTCACTTGACTCGACTGCATAAGATCGACCGTGACTCCCTATTAGGATTTGCTTCTCGTCACGTCAATCAACTAATTTGAATATTCAAAATTAATTTCGTTGTATTCACTCACAACGTTCAGAAAAATAAAAATTCTTTTCAAGCAATTTATTTATTTTTTTTTTTCAAACAACTAAAACTAATAAATAGTACTATCAGTTCGCAACAGAAACTGTTCCACAGACAGTTCCTTTACATCACATGCCTACGAAATAGATAAACACACAGATTCCTTAGTCGTAATGACTCCATTTTAAAGGGTTTTAGTTTTCCGCCACATTTTTCATTTTCAATGATTTGCTCAGTTTTATCTTTCTCTTTTATATTTCTTAGAGTAAAAAACAATAAATCTCTTCAATGTAAATTTTTTGGATTAGTGCAGAAGTTCTACCCGTTTTTAGATATGAAACTTTGCAATAGAATTGCCCTCACACATGACATTGTAATGACGCAAATCGTCTGCCAATCAAACGTGTGGATGCCTCACATACAAATGCATCGTGTCTCACAAAGTTAATCATCTCAAAAAAATATCAGAGGGTGTAACATGGAACGCGAAAAGGAGCATGTTAAGACATTGTTTGTTATACGAGTTCGATAAAAGAGTACGGCAGCCGCAGCATGTCGCAATGTTTGTCAAGTTTATGGGGAGGATGCAATAGACGAAAGCACATGTCGACGATGGTTTTGTAAATTTAGGGAAGGAGACAAAAGCTGCCAAAATCAGACTAGGAGTGGACGGCAGTTGCAGAGGACGATATTGACCAAGCCGAAAGGAACAGCCCGAACCCAACCGTGCAAGAATTAGCGGAGACCTTCAACGTACACCGGACAACGGTCGAGAGACGGCTGGTGAAGTTGGGTTTTACGAGAAAGTTGGATCGTTGGGTTCCACATAACCTGACAGCTAAGCTACGGGATGACCGAATCGCTACCTGTGTTTCCTTGCTTTCCCGGTACAAAAATGACCCATTCTTGACACGAATTGTGACAGGAGATGAGAAGTGGGTTATGTGCCGTAACGTAAAGCGTCGTAGGACTGTGTGTCGTCCTTCTGATCCGCCTGCATCCACTTCGAAAGCTAAACTTCATCCCAAGAAGATGTTATTGAGTGTGTGGTGGGATGTGCAGGGAATAGTTCACTGGGAGGTCCTGCCATTCAACCAAACCAACAATGCAGCCTTCTACTGTCTACAGTTAGACAGTCAGCAGTCAAATTTGCTAGCAAAGCGGCCATGTCTCATCAATTGTCGCGCTGTTATCCTTCATCACGATAATGCCAGGTCACAAGCTGCTGTCATCACTCGCCAAAAGTTACTGGGCTTTGGTTGGGATGTTTTACCCCACCCTCCCTATTCTTCTAACTTGGCACCAACTGACTATCACCTACTTCGTGCGTTGAACAATTCCTTCAGTCAGAAAATCTTTGATGATTTTGATGCTGTGAAACCTGCATCCAAGACTTTTTTGACTCGAAACCGCCGGAATTTTACCGCCATGGGATTTATCTCCTACCAGAAAGATAGCAAGAGGTCCTAGATAGCCAATTGGTATTATGCACAATAAGAGGTACTGTTCAATTTGCGTTTATTTGCTCTTCTTTATGGGTAATAAAAACGGGTAGAACTTTTGCACTCACCCAATACTATTTGTTCTTCATTACTTTCCAGTTATTCAAGTTCGCCACAATATTGGCGGATTTCTTTTTACTTACGTAAAATATCAGGCTACAACATACATATTTTACTTTTTATTTCCAAAGCACAAATCAAAACAGCACAAATAACAGTGAGTTTTTGGCAAATTTTCGATTCTCTATCTTATATATAGAATGTTTCAGTGGAATCTGGCGATTTTCGAAATTATGTTATGGGAAAGTATGCTGAATAAGAATCGGTAAAAGAACGGCATGAGAATGCAATTTGTTTGAAGGCATTCAGTTAGTAAAAAATAATATTTTTGTAAGTGGTCTTCATTGGATTGATATATGCTGTCTAAATATATATATATATTTAGCTCGAGTTATTGCGTGAATAACACTGTTTATTTCAGGCATTTCTATCATTGGTGGTATCTTCTATGTCTTCTACAGTATTTCACGGATGTGGATTATTTGACATAAGCTTATCAACTGTTACAGCTGTAAGTATTGCAAAACCTTAATTGAATAATGAATTTTTATAAAAATTCGTTTATTTTAGGAGCACCCAGTAAGTGTGATTTGTCTCATATTTCATAGAAAGTACAAAATATATAGTTGACATATCAATGAAAGTGGCCTTTCAATGTTTGCTTTTCAATGAAATTAATAGGCTTCTTTTTTCTAAATGACACACCATCGCCCTGTCACACTTTCGAACAGGAGGACAGCCACATCACAAACCCTACTTCAAGAATTAGGATGTATTGCACAGCAACCAGCCTCCGCACTTACGGTTCGATCTCGTCTGCAGCGTCAGGAAATTTTTGCGGGGCGGTCATTGCTTCGGCTACCTATGACTGTATGTCGCAGGAGTCTGTGGCTGCAATGATGCCTAGAGCATCAGCAATGAAGGAACGAATGAATTCAGCTTCTGTCTGAAGCACCATTAAGGTCGCATCCCTGTCTGGCGGTACTGCGGCGAAAGACTGAATGAGTCCTGCATTAGGCATCGTCATACCGGTCCGGCACCTGCACATTATGTATGGAATGCCATTAGATTCTAGTCCCGCTCGGGCCTAGTACGCATTCCTGGTAAATTGATGATCACAGTTACATCTCGGAGGTCTTGGAACCTGTAGTTGTCCCTTATATTCAGGGTCTGCCTGGGGCCACTAACGAATTGGACAGTGCACGACCACACGTGGCATGCAATATCCAACAATTCCTAGATGACAACCATATGCAGCTTCTGTGGCCTACCGGATCTGTCGCCTGTTTAAACAAGTAGTCCATGATCGCACAACGACTGGCACACCACAGACCATCCGCGGCTACCGCAGATGAAGTTTTGGCGATATATCTTTCTAGAATTCACAGGTCCTTATAAAATTTTTTTAAAGAAAATTAATAAACTCAAATTAAAGATTAAGTTTAATTAAATTAATTGATTCAATTAAGCAATCAATAAAAGTTGTAACAGTTTTTATACTCCACGACATTTTAAAAATGACGCACATTTTGTTGCCGTCGATGTTGTAGGGTGACGTCATCACTCCGCAAGCACATGATTTGTTGTTTTAAGAAGAGCCAGAAAAATAGGATGCTTTCTATTTCCAGTTCTGCCACTGAAAACAAAGAGAGAAGCAAATCACACGGTAAAATTTATCCAGTATTAGTGAGTCTGATAAAAACTAACAGAGAAACTTCCGTGAGATTTGATCTTTTCCAGTTCTGCAACTAATATTTCTCAGATACTAGCGTGTCTCATAAAAACTCACACAGAAACTTCTTCCTTGTGACTTGGCTGTAATCTGATCTTTGAATCCTCTAATTTTATTAAAGAATTTGTCGATATTGGTTAGTGATTTGGAGATCTTAGGTTAAGATTTTTGAATTTGAGAGTTGCCAAATACATGATCGAATCATCTAGATCAAGGATTTCAATGATTGCTGTCACTGGACTTCCATTTCTCAGCAAGGTAGTTCAGGAGGACATGGGAAGGGAGGAAGAAAGGATCCAACACTCACTAATGAAGTTTAAATAAACTTTCATCAGGTAACTGAAGAATTGGAAATCAGAATCCTGATGAAACTGCAAAAAATGAAAACCTAGCAAAAGATGGACGAAATGAAGAAACAAAGACCAGTGAAAATTTAGAAAAAAAAATTGAGAAAAATTTGAAAAAAAAAATAGGTTTTCACAGTATATTATTCTTAAATCCATACGACTCAATTACAATGGCGGATAGTTGATGAATATAAGAATCCACATTTAAAATATGATAACTATCCAAGAATTTTTATGATGTCTTGGACTCTACCAAAGACATACAGTATTTTGATAGAAAACTTTATAGGAAACCACTTCAAGAAAGTAAGGGTCGTCCGCTACCATTTCATTATTAGAATTTGCAAAGAAGAATTGCAAAGTATTCTTTAAATTCGAAGCTCTAAAATTTAACAAAAGTCATTTCTGACTGGAGGCTGTTGAGAAAATTGAAGCATTAGTCATGCTTTAAAATACTGAATATTGGAGATCACATAGGCGTTGTAAGAATAATGTATGTTTGTAATTTGTTTTGAAAAAAATATGATTATTGGTTTTCGAAATCTATATAACTTTTAGGAAGGTCAGTAGGTCTGCCGGAAAACTGGAGAAAAACTTTGTTGTTTTAAAATTTTGGAAAATTCTACAAAATACAAATTAGAAATAATCTTGCTCGGCTGAAATTAAAATTATGTCTGACTGAAAATGAATATCTTGTGCTGAATGTACAATTTTAACATTAGAACATTGTTTCACTCAAAACTGGGTTTCCAGTTTTCTTTTTTAAAACCACCAGCTCCCCTAACTGCGCCAGTATGAGAAATATCAAGTAATCTGATAGGTTGCGTAGGAACAGATAAAACTAGGTTCTATTGGAATCATTGTAAGACGAAATTATTCCTCTACGATGTTTCCGACCTCTATATCAATAGTCTACGTAATTGTCAAAATCCGATGTTCGTTTAAGAGATATAGAATTACAACCATATTTCCATATCATGTTTCTAATTTAAATAAAAAGAATATACTTCACAGAAAACATCTAAGCAAATCAGCAAAAAAAGAAAAATAATTGTAAATGAGACATAGCTTGTATACCAGATTCACGGTTGTTACATACTAAATGGTTACATAAAGCAAATAAAAACTCCGAACATTTAC
>JAFIDM010002131.1:25384858-25416033 GCA_023159025.1 Thereuonema tuberculata | reverse complement strand
AGTCAGTTTTATCCCAAATAAACCTAAGATGTTCTTGAACGGAGTAACATTGAGTCTCGTATTTTATATTAGTCCTTCGGAAACAAAAATGGAAGATAGCCAAATTTTATGAATGCCTATAAAATTGATTCCTATAAAAATTCTAAAGTATAAAAAAAATACGTTATCAATGATTTTTACAACTAGTTCACTAATGAATGTTAAAGAAAAATAAAAAATATAAATAATAATAGTCTTCCACATTTAGAAAATGCTCTTATTATATATAACATACATGACAAAATGTAAGAGATATTAATTTTTTGAATGAATTCCTAACCATCAAACATAAAAAAAATTGAAAACTTGGAAGTGTTTAAAATTTTTCACAATTTCTAAGTTTTCAGTTAATTTTCTGCAATTACAATAAAATTATATGAAAGGTCATTTAAAGTTAAAATGAGGATAAATCGGGACCACTGAATGAACCAGTGTAACATTGTTATATATCACAACTGTAAAAATCAAGATTTACAACACAACTGTAAACAGTTTATTTTTTTCCAGCTTGATTTTTAAATAGCAATAACTTGATTGTAACCAAATTGGCAGAAATGCAAAAAATAATTTACTTTATTCTTCGATATAAATATTTAATAGATATTTAGGACAGTGTCTTTACTGAAAATTTGCATTTATATTTCAAAACTTCATAATAAAGAAAAAAAACAACTTAATGATGTCTAATGTTGGATGCGAAAAATTAGTAAAATCTGTTAAGAAATTGTAAAAAATTAGTGAAAAATCAAATATTAATTCAATAAAAATAACCAATTTGTACAGATTCGACTGTATTTTTTTAATTAGATCCACAATGAAACATGTACTTGCAAAATGTCCTGAGTTTTTGTAATGAAATAATCATAAATTTAAAATTTAATGATTGATGGTATAATGTCTTGAAAAAACATTAAAGTTCGGTTAAACTGGGCTTCTTTTCATTTTAGATTAAATTGAACTAGTATCGTGTAGTTAAAGGTAAATTTAAAGTTCATATCTTGGTAAAGCAGGATACACTCCTCCCATATACAGGACAGTTCCGAGTAAAATTATTAGTTCTTCGTAGATGTGAAGGGCTATATCCATGTAAGTTTCAGGTGTCGCCTGCAGATGGTGAGAGTTCAAGATCATCTCCTCCGTTTTATTTAAGATGCTAACAGAGCAAAAACAAGCTGTGAAGATTGCAACAGCCATAAGCAGGAAATAATTGCCTAGGATAATGGTCAGCTCGAGAAGGTTGATAAAGACGATAGACATCGTTATGTCGCTTCTCCAAACGCGGAGTTCATCCCTGGCGAAGAATGCGAGTAAACTGAGAAACCCAAAAATTGCGATGGTTACGCCTGTACATACTAGAAATGCATTGTGGTTACAATAGAGAGCAAAGGGTGACAAGAAGATGCCTTGACTAATGCAGAATGCAATCAAGAAGATAAAACGGCGGGAAAAGAGCAGAACCAATTCTGAGATAACAGTTATAGCTGCCCAGAAAAGGATATTGTGATAAACAGATGCAGCGGAATCAGGATACTTATGAAAATATATCATAACGAATGCCGTGATAGCAATTTCAAGAAAGAGAACGCTGTAGGCTTTGCTTACGAAATTTTGTGTCACTGAGTCCTGTACGACAAGACGCGGAGGCCGTAGCTCCGAACTCATCTCAGAAAATAAAAGTTGATTTTAGGCATCGGCTTTGTTTTTGTCTTTTGTCTGTTGTTGGTTTGGTTGTGCAGCAGACATTTTGACAGATATTGAGCAACCAAGATTAATATTTCTTGTAAATTTTGAATAAAAAAAGAATTTATTAATTTAACATGAAGAAACTCTGTTGCTCTGGCAATAATGTAAGCACTTGACGTTGCAGAGCGTTGTTTACTTTGATATGATTTCCAACAAGCAAATAACCTATCATCATGATATTACATGAACATGATATTGTAGCATTGTTTATTATAATGAAAATTTCAAAAGACAATATTTTCAATTCAGCATTTTTCATGGCTAGAATGTTGCACATTAATTAAACCCATTTCTGAAAAACATAATAATGTGGTGAAATAAACTGGTCACTAGTTCGATGAAGGAAGGTAGACTAAGTCTTAGCTGGATCTGAACTGTTTATTCAAGAAAAATCAATGGTTTAAATAGGTTTATGTAAAATGATTCAACATTTCATTGACATTTAAATGCCATATGATTAAGAACTGAATTTTAACTGTAGATTTAAATTATCGGGAATTAAGGGAATTAAGGGATCAGCCGTTTAGGATTTAAAAATAAACAACAGAATTTGACTGTTCACGGAAGAATTTGAAATTTACAACACATTAAATTATGATTGCTCAGAACATTGAAAATAGAAAATAGTAAATAAGATAAAATAGAATAAATGGAATAAAATGGAATAAGTACAAATATAGCTATAAAAAACATCATAATATCCAAAAGATTTAATTGATAACGTACCTAAACTTAATTTAGGTTTTTTTTTCAAGTAGCCATAACACAAAATAGATTTTTTTTAAAAAATAGGTTTTGTTTTTGTATTTTCTTAAAAACTTGAATTTACACTAATCATATCAACTACCTTAAAAAAAAAAAGAAAGTTACCTCAAAATAATGAATTATAAATTTACAGAAGAAATTAAACAAATCAAAATGGTTCCAAATAGAAGAAAAAAATAAATCTGTTTCAGTTGAAACCACTCGTGATTTTGATTTCTGGATTCTCAATAAAACATTTGACGGTTTATAATTAAAATACGAAGCTAATTTACTCTAAACTGTAAGGCTTAGAAAAATATTATCTCTAGCTTTCAGGTAAGTATTTATCAGTACATTTATTTACTTCATGTAATAATTTTTTGTTTCTACATTGGATGCAACTATCTCCTTTACCAATCTGAACTTCTCCTTGAATCAGGCAAGCGAGACTTCGTGACAAACAATCTAATAAAGAAATTTTAAGCAATACAATTTTAAGGAAGATAAACGTGAAATTCTTTCACGGACTTCACGTTTATTTCAAATGGCCTAAATGATTTCAATGCTATCTATATTGATATAAGTGCTGTTATATATTTTAAAGCAGTTTTTAAAACTATTATCTTGAATTCTTATAAAGTTAATCAGTTTTGTTCCTAGAAATGTTATTGGGTCCAGTTTGATTATTTCTAAATTGCCAAGACATTAAATTGGATTGATCTCAGTCAAATATAAATTATAGACTGTTTATTTATAGAAATGTCTTGCATTTTGTTGCTCTCACTTCACAAAAGATGTTGCAGATTGCAAGTTTATATTTACTTACGTATGTAAGCAACCATACCTAAAGTACAGTGGTGGTCAAAATTATAAGGACTGGGAAAAAATCGCCAAACTTGGTTACAGTTGGCTGGAAAATTATGCAAATTTTATGGCTGGAAACCAACGATAAATGCAGCATTTTTTATTAGTTTTTATGGAAATATATGGGAAATTCACATTCATAAAATGTATTTTGGATTTAGACAGCACTATGATATGGACAAAATTATAAGGACAATGCTATTTGTGTGTTCTAAAAAGCAAAATTTGCATGTTTTTTGTTCAGCACACGGCACTCCCAGACGATATAAATGCATAGTAAGAGATTGCGAACGTCATATTATATTTTTTCAGTCATGCCACTAGGTACGAAACTTTCGGAGTTTTAGAAAGGGAAAGTGGTTGCTTTTAAAAGTTCAGGACTTACTGCACATCAAATTTCGACAAAGCTGAATAGATCGAGAACGGTTATTTATAATTTTCTTAAAAATCCCGAAAAATATGGACGGCAAAGACGTATAGGTAGGCCATCTTCTGTTTCTGTGCCTGTGAAAAGAATGATAATAAGGCGAGGTTGCTCCAAAAAACAAACATCAACGGAAATTAAACGGGAATTAAACTTACGATGCAGTGTTCGAACTGTTCGACATGTTTTTCAAAAAGAAAAAAAGGTTCGTTAGGAAAACTTAGGTCACGACCACCTCTTACAAAAGAGACTGAGGATGGAGTTTGTCAAAAAATGCATTACTATGGAAAAAGAAGTGCGATGATATTATCTTTTCTGATGAGAAAAAGTTTAATTTGGATGGACCAGATGGTTTTCGCTACTTCTGGTATGATCTCCGTAAAGAAAAAGAAATTTTCGCAAACCATAGATTTAGAGGTGGCTCAGTGGCTGGTCTGAAGAGGTTTCGCAACTGGCGGAACCACTGCAATAGTTTTTGTGCAGGGCAAAATGAAGTCTGAGAGTTATATTTACATATTGGGCAATAATCTTTTATCAGAAGCACCGTCAATTACAAGTGGAGACTTTTTGTTCCAGCAGGACAATGCCTCAGTACATGTTTCTCAAACTTCGAAAGCATGGTTTGATGCTAATTTCGTGAAATTACTTGATTGGCCGGCCAGAAGCCCAGATCTAAATCCAATGGAAAACCTGTGGGGTATTCTGGCACACGAAGTATACAAAAATGGTGTTCAATATCAAAATAAGCAAGAACTCATGTCCTCCATCGAAAAAGCCTGGAAAAACATTTCTAAAAACGTTCTTATGGAACTGTCAAACTCTATGACGTCAAGACTGATGAAAGTGATTGAGAAGAAGGGGGAGATTATTAATTATTACTATGTTTTAGGCCACAAACATTCATTGTCCTTATAATTTTGTCCAGTTTTTACAATGACATTTTTTGTTTAATACGGCAAATCATTCATATTTTGCATTTTCCAATGTTTTGCATTCTACAATGATTTCTAGCATAAAAAAGCATTTTATGTATACATTTCACTTTATTTATTTCAGAAATAAATTTTTTCTGTGAAATTTTCAGTTGTCCTTATAATTCTGACCACCACTGTATCCGATACGCATTGTATATCCTTTACAGCATTTTAATTTCGTCGTGTTATAGTCTTGCATTGACTATTTCGTAATACTAGTTAATAACTAATTGTATAATATAATTGATAATAATTTACTTTTTTTTTATTAATATGTCAAGCAATTGCGTGTCTGGCGAACCTAACTATTCACTTTCTATTTTCTCTGATTGTTCACAAAACATTAAGTTTAGTTAATGTTTTTGTCGTCAACTAATATAAAACAGCAGTTTATTGGCCTTTAACGAATTCTGGTTATTACTTGGCTTCTGGTAATTAAACGATATCTATAATTATAATTTATAATAGTCAACACAAATGCCCTTATTTAACAAAATTTCTTGAATTCTACTGGATTTTGAAAAAAACAATTTATTACAAAGTTATCTGTTGACATTATTACTTGAATAGGACTTGCCATTTTAAGATGAAAATTTCGATTTTTTTTTTGTAAAACCCCTTATCCCTCATTTTATGGCTTGTTCTAATTGTGGGACACTTTGTAATGGAACTTGGGCTATTTAATGTGAAGAATTGCTTTGATTGGATCCTTGTTTTGACGATTACCTTTTAACAGGGATGAGAAAGTGTTCTCGTTTAGTCCCTTCCGCAGAAGGCCATTCTAATCCACTCGTTATACGAATGTCCTGAGTATCCTCTATTCTATCAATAATACCAGCAGCACATAAAATCAATAAGGCCTAATCATGAAACTGCTTTTAAATGTTTTTAGAAATATTAGAACTTTTGATTAGAATTAATTTAAGTGTTTATATGTTGGCTTTTAAATCCTTAGAGTAATTTTACACATTTAAACGTTTCGTATTACGTTTTGGATAATTAAAACTGTTGAAAAATTACAAAAAAAAGTAAAAATAAAAATAGGAAATCCGGGAACTTAAATCTTAAATTTAAAATGATTTCATATCTTTTGAATGATTTTGCTTTGCAATATTATGGTTTCTTATGGTATTAAATGTTCTTCGCTTAGAACAGAAGTAGAATTAAAAAACATTTAAGAGCTTTCGGCCTTCATTAGAATTATTACATTACTCATAAAATGGAAGAAATTTTCTTTATTCTTTTCATTCATTTAGTGAATACAGAATAAACGTTAGTTGCTACCAGAAAAGTCTCCCATTAAGTATGCGTTCACTTTTTGTTACTATTGTCTTGATTACTATTGCTGTAATTCCTTTATATCAGTGGTGCCCAACCTTTCGTAATATGGGGGCCAAACTTGACTTTGCTGTGAATCTCGCGGGCCACATTGTGGCGGAATCTCCTATTCAACAATCAAAAAAAAAAAAAAAAAAAAAGTCCCATGAATACAAATATCCCATTAATATAAATAATACGTGAATATAGGAATAAAAGAGCGGGTCACATGTAACACCTTCGCGGGCCGGATATGGCCCGCGGGCCATAGGTTGGGCATCACTGCTTTATATCATGTATTATCCTGTCAGTCTAAGTCATTTTAGAATACGAGGCACGAATTTGAGTAAAAAAACGTTTTCAATAATTATAAAATCGTTATCATAGACTTGAATTTTTTTTTCTTTTTCGTGTTGATAGTCATTAGAATTTTTAAGGCAATATTTAATTGTAAGTTAATACGAGAATTAGTTATCTTCTAAAAGAGACTTCGACTCAAAAGCCATCAAGAAGCAAAGTATTAATACCAGCTCATAATATTTTGACAGCTTTAAATATCCTATATATAAGCAGAATTTCTTTTAGAACCCCCCAAAAAAATATAATTAAGAGCTTTTCCAAAGAAATTCACAAATCGTGATTTCATTACGGAGTCTAAGCAACACAACATTTCGAAAAATGAGAAATTAACCGATATATATTTACAAAGAATTACGTAAGATTGCTTTATTAAACTACTGAAGCTATTGGGATTTTTTTTCCTGTTCAAGGCTTAGACCCTAGGTAGAAAAGAGTGGTTTTAAGGTTTGGTTGGATTAGTTGATTTCTTGTGCTGTATTGGTAGAAATATGGAAGATATGAAGATATCGTTGATTTCTCTTCCTCATTATGTTATTGTAGTAGAATTACTTTATTTGCTTACAGGAATCCTGTTATCACGCTGATCGAGTAAAAAGAATAAAAAAGCTATCCATCCTGAGTCTGGTTGGTTGAGCGGTTTGCTGCATCCATCAGGATAGGATCAAGAGCAAAACAAAAATAAACAAATATTAGAATGAAACCTTCACCATTGTATTCAGCATCAAAAAGTTGGTGACCACGTAAAAAAAAAATCAGACCAGTAGGACCACTCTCTGACTCCCCAAATTAACGTTTTCTATAGTAGTGTCTCTGCCCCCCATAGGAATTTTTGCAATTGAATTGGAGGTACCGAGAAGGTGCCCTAAATATAAGGGCCCGTTGTCGCTCGATGGTGGGACACTTAGCCCCTTGTGTCGCCTTCCCCCACCCAAGTCTGGTGTCCCTGTCTCCTATAGGAGAGCGAATTTTTCACTTTATACAATATTTGTGTAGTTCTCATTGTCACCACCAGGTGGATATTTGGCTATTTCAGGGATTTTTACCCCTTTTCAACCCCTTGGAAGGGGGGGGGGGGTCCAGGTTCTAAGGTAGCCTATCGTTTCCGCAAGGTCCTAAAGAGTAATTCTGCAAAGTTTGGTACAGATAGGTCAAAGGGCCTAAGAGTGAATAAAGGACAAAGAAAGAAAGAAGCATTTATTTATCTATATATAGATTCAAGTATTCAAGGACAGCTGTTCATCACTCATTTAGTAAAATTAACTTTAATTCGGAACTTACTGATACGTTTATCCTCAGTGGAGATCTGGGATGTTTCCCCTTTGAATTCTCTTTAAGACGGATCCTAGGTTTTACCTTGTGTAGAAATGTATACTGGACTTCTTTCTAAAGAGTTAAAGGCGGGCGGGTGTTCGACTGACAATTAGAAATCAAATTTCGTTGGTCAAGAAAATCGCAAACCCTACCTGCCAAGGGATACTTAAGTATATAGTCTGATACTTATGCTAAACTTACCTTCATTAATAATATTTCCTCTAGAAATTAAAATGTGATTTTACGCATCTCAAAAAAAGCCAGTTTCAGGAAATGACATGGAGTGACGTCAGGCGTGTTGGCGAGATGTTCTAAGCATCCATTCGCTGGATCTATTATCCTATTTGCTTTTTTTGTTTTCCCCCCTTCTCTCTTTCCATTTTTTTTGGTTTTTGTTTGTTTTATAATTCATCCTGTTTAAATTACACATACTTCAATTTTATTCTCGCCATTCAAATCACAGAACCACGCTAAGACTGATCTTTGCGATTAACTTTTAAGTACCTTTGAGGAGCGTGCGAGCTAGTGGAGGCAACTATGATGTCAAGTAGTTCGACAACTTAATAACCAATAGCACGAATTTTAACTAGTTTGAAGATTTCCACAAAAAAATAATCTTAAACTCATTACTATATATCAATACAAAATTGAAGTATTGATTTCACATCATACAAAACCTTTTGCTTGCAGAACGATATTTACAAAAAGGTTGAACTATGTTTCGGGCTGACAGATATTGTGTAACTTCGTTCGATGACGTCACTCTTGATCTTTTTTCTGAAACTGGTTTAAGTGATATAATATTGACGATTATGAAATCTGCAGAATTTATAGAAAATATAATAAAAATCTTCATTTGATACGAAAAACAATATTAAAAAAAAATAAACCCCAAATTACTAAATAAAGATTTTATTTTATTATGTATTAAGATTTTATAAATTTTAATAGTATCTTCATTGCAACTTTCGTCAATTTTTGGTGATTTTTATTCCCATCATTATATCTCTACATAAAGCGAGATCTGACATCACTGTATGACTTTGAATATTTCCTTGAATCCTTGCTGAAAACGTAAATGGAAAACTAATTAAAAGATTACAATGTGTGGAACTTTTGAGTTAAGTAAAATGGTCATCATAGCTCATTTTATAGAATGTAGGATTCATTTAAATAGACTATACCATCAGCAAATGCCCTAAGCATTCCATTTTCTTAAGATAAGTTAGCAGGTTTACTATTAAGAAAAAGGGTGATTCTTAGTTCGAAAGGAACAATCAAGGAGATTTTAAGTGTAAAACTACTTAACTAACAGAGGAATCTATATCCCTTTCCGGTTTAAAATAATAATATGAATTGGAAAAAAAGTGGATGTAATATTACAGATATACAAAATAAGCTTATATATGCATATAATGTTGCTACGAAAAGAAGCTGTTTCTAAAAAAATTGCTGAAATGTTAAAATTAAAATCAATTTTTTAAAGTCAGTTTTAAATCCAAATAAACCTAAGATGTTCTTGGACGGTGTAACATTGAGTCTCGTATTTTATATTAGTCCTTCGAAAAAAAAAATTGCAGATAGCCAAATTTTATGAATGTCTATAAAATTTATTGATATAAAAAAAATTATAAACTATAAAAAAATTCGTTATCGCTGAATAATTTTTACAACTAGTTCACGAATAAATGATAAACAAAAAAAAAAACAAAAAAAAAATTGATAACAAAATTTTGTCTTCCACATAAATTTACAAAATCCTCTTATTGTACATAACATGCAAGACAAAATGTAAAGATACATATTATTTTTTTGAATGAAACCCTAATCATTTTAACATAGAAAATTTGAAAACTGCAAGTAAGTTTAAAATTTTTCAGAAGTTCTAACTATTCATGTTATTTTCTGCAATTACAATAAAATTATATTAAAGAACATTTACAGTTAAAATGAGGACCACTGCATCAATCAAGGTAATATTGTGATATATCACAACTGAAAAAACTCAAGAATCACAACTGTAAAGAATAGATGTGATTTTTTTTTTCAGCCTGGTTTTTCAGCGGGATTTTTCAACTTGATTCTAAGCAAATTGGCAGAAATGCAAAAAATAATTTACAGTTTATTCTTCGATTATTTAATAAATATTTAAGACAGTGTCTTTACAGAATACTCTCCTATATCCAAACTTCAAAATAATAAAAGAAAAAAAGTCTTACTGATATCTAATTTTAGATTTCAAAAAATTAATAAAAACTTTTCGATGGAAAAATTAAATATTAATACAATAAAAACAACTAATTTGTACAGATTCGACTGTAGTTTTTAAGTAGATCTTTAAATCCACAAGGAAACATGTACTTGCAAAATATTTATAGTTTTTATAATAAAATAATCAATTTTTTTGGTCTGATTTAATGATTTGTGGTATAATATCTTAAAAAATAAATTATCCATAAACATTTTTGCTGAGCAAACGTTCGATTAATTGGGCTTCTTTTCACTTTAGATTAAACTGAACTAGTATCCTGTAGTTAAAAGATCAAAGGCAAATTGAAAGTTCTTATCTTAGTAAAGCAGGACCACATATAGGACATCTACGAATAAAAATATTAAGTTTTCATAAATTGTAATGGCTGGTTCCATGTAAGCCTCAGGTGTCGCCTGCAGATGGTGGGAGTTCGCGATCATCTCTTCCGTTTTTTGTAAGATGGCAACAGAGGACAAACAAGCTGAGATGATTGCAGCAGCCGTTGGTAGGAAATGATTGCCAAGGATGATGGTCAGTTCGGGAAGCGTGATAAAGATGATAGCCATCGTTAAGGCGCTTCTCCAAACGCGGACTTCATCTTTGGAGAAGAATGCGAGTGAACTGAGACACACGAAAATTGCGATGGTTACGCCTGTAGATACTAGAAATACATTGGTCCTACAGTAGGCAAGAAAGGCTGACAAGAAGATGCCTTGACTAATGCAGAATGCAATCAGGAAGATAAAACGGCGGGAAAAGAACAGAACCAACCCTGAGATACCAGTCATAGCAGTCCAGAAAAGGATATTTTGATGAACAGATGCAGTGGAATCCGGATACTTATGAAAATATGTCATAACTAATGCCGTGACAGCCATTTCAAGAAAGAGAACGCTGTAGGCTTTCCTTACGAAGTTTTGACAGATGCCTTGTGTCGCTGTGTCCTGTACGACAAGCCGTTCGCCATCCGCAAGACGCGGAGGCCATAGCTCCGAACTCATCTTAGAAAATGAACGTTGATTTTAGGCATCGGCTTTGGTTTTGTCTGTTGTGGTTGTGCAGCAGACATTTTGACAGATATTGAGCAACCAAGATAAATAGTTATTGTAAATTTTGATTAAAAAAGAATTTACCATTTTAACATGAAGAAATTCTGTTGCTCTGGCAATAATGTAAGTAGTTGTCATAGCACGCGTTGTTTACTTGATATGATTCCAGCAACAAATAACCTATCATTATATGCACATGATATCGTCCCATTGTTTATCATAATGAAAATTTGAAAAGACAATATTTTCAATTCAACATAATAGTCATTTGATTTTTGATGGCAAGAATGATTAACATTAATTAAATCCATTTCTGCAAAAACATAATATCCAAAGATTTAATTCATAAAGTATCTAAACTTAGCTTAAGCTTTTTTTTCAAGTAGCCATTATACTAAAATAGATTTTTTTTTAAAAATAGATTTTGTTTTTGTATTTTTTCAAAAACTTGAATTTATACTAATCATATGGGTATGTCCACAAAAATAGGAACAAATAAAAAAAATAAAAAAATAAAAAAATTTTTTCTTTTTAAATGTTTTTTTTTAATGGTGTAAATTTTGCTAGATGACATTTTTTTATAGTCCAGTTACCAGTTTTTGTGCCTTTGACTGAGTTGTGTGTATACTCTTTTACTAGATTTTAACCTAAAAGTAACATGAGTTACCGACTTCGTGTAACATGAGTTAACCACTTTTAAATAAAGAAAATATCTTAAATGTCATCTTGGAACAATTTTCTTTTTTTTTTTTTATGTTAACTTGGAGTGTTGGTCAAAATGTTAGCCCATTACAGTTTTTAGAAGATACGGTTTGAGGAGAAATCCCATATGTTTTTACTAAGCAGAAATAGAATGTCTCTTTGACTGTAACATGAGTTACCAACACAAATTAATTTTTTGCTTTAAAATATCCCATGTTTACAACAAACTAGTAGGTGTTAAAAAAGGTTCACTGAATCTGTAGTAATATCAAAAATTAATTTGGACATTTTTGTTGGACACTGTAGCTTTGAATCTGATTTAAAATGTCAAACCGTAACGTGAGTTACCGTGGACATACCCATATCAATTACCTTAAAAAAACGAAAGTTACTTCAAAATAATGAATTATGAATTTGCAGACGATTTACACCTAGTTAAACGAATGAAAATGGTTCCAAGTAAAAAAAAAAATCTGTTCTAGTTGAAACCACTCGTGATTTTGATTTCTGGATTCTCAATAAAACATTTGAGAAAATTGGGGGAAAAAAGTGACGGTTTATAATTAAAATATGAAGCTAATTTACTCTAAACTGTAAAGCTTTGAAAAAATATTATCTTTAGCTTTCAGATAAGTATTTATCAGTATTATTTATTTATTTCATGTAATAATTTTTTGTTTTTTACATTGGATGGAACTCTATCTCCTTTACTAATATGAATCAGTCAAGTGAGATTTTGTGACAAACATCCTAACAAAGAAATTTTAAGCAATTCAATTTTAAAGAAGATAAGCGTGAAGTTCACATTTTATTTCAAATTTCCTCAATGATTTTAATACTTTTGATATAAATACTTTTCTATTTATTAAAGCAGTATTTAAAACTATTATTTTGAATTCTTCTAGAGTTCCTGAATTTTGGTCCTAGAAATGTTATTGGGTCAAATTGCCAAGACATTAAATTGGATTGATATAGACGGATTATTTTTATAAATACACTGTCCGTCCGTTATTAGGTATATCGCTATGTGTGCACAAATGCTGTATCTCAAAACAATTCCTCAAGTCGGTGGGAGCAGTGTCATTGTGGGGGATGTTTTCCTGGCACACGTTGGGTCCAATGATATCTCTGGAGGTGCGTCAGGATGCTAGAGCGTACATCAACATCGCAGCTGACGAAATCAACCATACATGTTAACAGTTTATCCTCATGCAGATGGCAGTATAATGCACCGGTGCACAAAGCCCGCATCAGTATGGGATGGTTTGAAGAACATGACGAGGACTTTTACTTGATGCAGTGACCCGCTCAGTTATCGGATCTCAGCCCGATTGAAAATTGGTAAGATGAGCTGGAACTTGCTGTTCGCTTCAGGCCTACACCTCCATCAAATCTTCAGGAACCGCATGACACAGCCATGTCTGAATGGTACCTAATATCTCAAGAACGTTTTCAGCATCTTGCGGAATCCATGCCTCGACGAATTCAGGCCAAAATGTTTACAAAACAATTAAGAAAATGTAATCGAGCTTCTATTAAGTTTCTTGATGTGTAACTACCGTGTTCATGTAAATCACTTAGGTGTGAATAGTGTTACCACTTGTCTTATATGTTTTCAATAAGAAATAAAGGAATCTCTGCACTTAGGCATCAAGTTAGTCAAGAATAGAAAAAAGAAAAAAACACAGAAAACAATAGTAAATAGCGAAGTTTAACTTGTAAGAAATATAAGGTAATTTAAAGATAAAAATATTTGCACTTTTACAAAGAAGTTTAAATCAAGAAGTATAATCCTCTTACAAAAAACTTTGTAAAACAAGTTTTGGACGTCATCTGATATCCATTGTCAAGGTAGGTGATGGTGAGATTGTGAAAGGAAGGAAACGAAAGAAAAGGAAGTAGAAACCCAGTGGTTTTATGTACATAAACAAGAAGTAATAGAAAAGGGGCGACGGAATCATGGTTAGAGCGACTGGAGTTTAAAATCCACTTAAAAAGGGAAGTGGTGGTTAATGATAAGGAAGACGAATTTGAAAAAAAGGAGTAGGGGCATGGATTAGTTATAAATATGCTTTGACAATGCCATACTAAGAATTGTTTTAGATGGATGAAGAGCAAGGATTCTTTCTCCTTCTTTACGATATGATAAGATTTGGTTATGGATTGTAAAATGTCAGGTGTTTACTGTGTCTGATTTAGTGCGTTTTTGAGTTTAAAAGCATGGATATGCTATTTTATGTCATTATATACTTTTCTAATATAAAAATTCAATTAACTTCTTATAATTTATTAAAGATCTGTAAGTTTAACATTGTCTAATTTATAGCTTTTGCTGCAATGCAGTTCGAAGAGAAATGCGATTTGACTTTGTAAACTGTCTTTTTATTTGTAACCCTGCATATTTCATACGTTACTTTCATTCAACACTCATTTGTTTTATTAAAACATACACTGCTCATAGTTTTTGATGAATTAACAGAAAGCTCATGCATCTGCTTAATTTACTTTACTAACACAAAATTAAAAATTAAAAATTATATAAGCACAGGATCGATTTCTAATCCAAGAGAATCCTTCTTCAAGCTGAGGATATAAAATAAAAATACGAGATTATATACAACAGTAAAAATAATTAATCTAAATTGATGTAATAATGTCCTATGGGAGAATAGATACGTCTCCACTTCCTGATGTCATCATTACTGCGGAATAGGAACTGTATGTGACATCTGGTGGTGTATATAGGAACCATCGAAAATGCTTTTTTTACTCCTTTCTAAGGAGTTAAAGGCGGGCGGGTGTTGGGCTGACATCCCAAATTAACTTTAATTTCGTTGGTCAAGAAACGCGGAAACCTTACCTGCCAAGGGATACCTATGTCTGTAATCAGATACTTATGCTAAACTTACCTGATGCTGTTAATTAATAATATTTCCTCTAGAAATTAAAATGTGATTTTACACAGGTACAAAAAAAAGCCAGTTTCAGGAAAAGATCGGGAGTGACGTCAGGCATGTTGGCGAAATGTTCTAACAAGTGAGTAGGTCTATGCATCACTGCGATATTAATTTGTGAACTGGGCTAAGGATGGAGATCAAATTAATATTGCTCATATTTTTAGTTCGACAATAAATTATCGTCTTTCCAAATTTTGATGAATGAGATTAAGTTTTAAAGTTGAACCAAAACCAAGATCTGTATCAATGTTTTGGAATAAGACGAATAGTTTTAGCGTAATGGTCATACTGATAGAGAAATAAACAAACGGACAAAAGGACAAAAAACAAAAAATAAAAATAAAGAGATCAAACAAACAAGATGAACATTTTCTAGGAGACTAGGAAGACTTCGCATATTGAGTCAAAAATATATATCTAATAAATAATTGGTTTCTGAAGTTACAAGATAGTAATAGAAACAGAAGATATTAAGACACAATATATAAATATTTTCTTTTCTTTTTAGATGACTGGCGTTATCATCAGTTATCGCGTGCTTCTGTTTCAGATGAAATCAGCAGATTCAACCAACAATTGCACAAATGTAGTTTACAATGTCTACCACTCAATGAAATAATTTCAGACATAAAAAAGAACGAAAATTAATTACTTTAAATGTACGTGAAATGCCACTATTGAAGCATAACTGTTGTTAAACTAACCGCATGTGAAAGTTACTTCATGAAAATCTTCATTAGATTTCGAAAATCTTTATATTTACTAAAAATTTTACTTCAAAATAAACCAGAATTTATTAAAAATATATAAATATTATTAACAATATTAAAATGTTACATATATATATATATATATATCTAGAGGTTCATATATTTACACATATATGAATATAAATTTCTTTATGCACTTTATACACTTATTTATCATCACATAAATATCAATCAAGTGGGGGAATTGAGACCAAAATAATCGTGCTCAATTTCAAATTGGACTGTTAGTAAGTATTCTATAAATTTTGAAGAAATTTTGAAGAAATAAGTCCAACCATTAAGACAGAGATTTTGGTTTTCATTTTTGAGGGATGGAAGGAATGGGATAAAAAAATAAATGGATCTATATTTAAATTGTACCATTAAAAAGCTAACATGACATTTTTAGGAAAAAATCTGTTCACTGTTTTAATGTGATACGAGTACAAACATACAACCAGACAAGCAGACAAAAGATCCAAACTAGAAATTATGAAGAAAAAGGTTCAAGTGGAGCAGTAAAACTTCGTTTGTTCAATCAATTAATACAGTATGCGCCAAAATATAAGTACTGAACTGAAAAGATGAACAAAATTATATTATTGTCATCTGTGAGTTTATTTCTTCTCAAAAGAAATTAACGTACACACTACATACACACACACATACATACATACACACACTATTCGCGTTTTGATTTACCATGGTATGCGTAATGGTAAGTGTTCAAAGTGTGCACCGCCTCGCTGTTAACAGTGTTCATTTCGTTCACGCAGATTCTCAAACATATCCTGAAACAAAGGTTGCTGCAGACTTCTGCAAAAGGAGATGATTTGCTCACGTAATGCAGGCACAGTTCTTGGTGGATCTTCACAGTTGAACACATTTTCCTTTAACATTCCCCACAAGTAGGCATCAGGTGGTGTAAGATCGAGGGAATGGGACGGGTGTGGGAAGTCAGTAGCTTCATTCTTATTTGTCGAAACAGTTACTGATCGACCAGACTTCCCCTTCCGTTGACACAGTACACTACCAGAACGGCGAAATTTCGTAACAACAGACAGCATAACTGTGTTACTGGGTGCCGTCTTATTAAACTGTTCTTGGAATTGTTCTGCCACCTTTTTCAAACTCAGTCCACCTTCACGACCGCTTCCGTTTCAACTATGAATGTTTTTTCCTCCGTCGAGAGACCCATTTCAAACAACAACTGCACAACACAACTTCCTTTTCACTACTGCGAACACGTGCAGTTGGAGCTATAACAAACGCAACCACGTGCTCGAGATGCGCGAGTTTCAGTACTGTATAGTTTGGCGCAATAACATGTAAGGAATTTTCAATAAAAAATATTGGTTGTATTTTATGATGCAAAAGCAATTAATGGATAAACAGCCATCAAGTTTAGAAGTAACATATATTGTATTAGATTTTTCTATATAATCTTGTTATCGTTAAACTTATTGACTATTTATTCAAAAATTTACCAAAAGAGAACAACAAAAAATACAAAAGAGAATAAATACGGAAACTGCTTTCTGATAGAAATTATTTTCTGTTTTGAAACAACAGTGGAAGTTTGAAATTTATTCTTTAAATGGTGCTATGAAAATGGAGATGTGGTAAATGACTTCCTCCATGTAATGGAGATTGATGGAGCTTGTAGCAGAAAAATTCTCATATCTCAGCATCCCAAGAAAGATGAAGCATATCTAGATATCAAACATGAAGTAGATTCCATAACTGGTCATGTGCATATCGTTGCTGATGCTGTATTCTTCCCTTGATTTTATCCTCAGATATTAAAAAAAAATCCATCGAGAATGTCACAATTACAATTCCTGTAAGCGGAGAATTCAGCACATTGTATCAGCATTAGACTGTTGATTAGTACCATGTGGTGAAGGCCAGTACAGCAGATCATTGATGTAAATTCGTCAGAATTCGAGGTTGTCCGAAGCAGATTTGTAGATTACATACCAGCTATGAAATAATCTGTGGACTCGCAAGTTTTAGAGCAAATAGAACAAGCCTATAAGGTAATTTGTGGCACTTTTCTTAAGACAGGACTGAGAAGAAGAAGAAGAAGAAGAAAAACGGCAATATCTGTAGTTTAACTGTTTTCTATGGCAGAAAGAATGAAATGCGATGGTAGGATCCAACCATTTTAGATTCTAGACTACTTTAGATCCACATCCAGACTTCGAGATTCCAGAACGTCCGGAAGAAGTTATTGATTTACGAAGCAGAGATATACACAAAGAAGTCTCCAGTCAATACGAGATTGCAGTGTCAGAGGAATTGATCTTATAAACAAAGAAAGAAAATCTAATATATTTTCTATGTAATTGTAGCAATACTAATAAAAAAAATCATAGATACTCAAATTTTACTCGAAAGATTAAAAAAAAATCTCACTTAATTTTAAAAGCGATAATTACACAGATTTTATCAAATTATACTTAGATATCAAAAATAATTATTAAAAATAGGAAGCGAGGTTCTTTCCGGGGTAAGCAATAAAACAAGGTATGCTAGAACTGAACCATCATCCTCCATAAGGTTTAAAATTTCTCTTGAACCTACACGACCTTATGATGGATTTTTGTTACGTGCGAAATATTAATTTGAACTTTAGATTATAACCAGAAAACAATTATTTTCCTTTTCTTCATGTATGGTTAATATATGCTGCACGATAATTTTTCTTTAGGCTTAATCACCATGCTGGACAATTTAGTCCAATTAATTGCCTTCAGTCCGATCGTTTTGTAGGAAGAGGCTTTTTGGTTGTGCCTTATTGCACAATTTAATTTTTTGTGCTTGTTTGGTTTCGGATGTGACGATGATCTTCACTTATGTTCTTGCATTACTGGGGTCTTTTATCGGGGAGGGCGGATTGTGCTGATGAGTCCCTTGCAGGACGAAACGGCCGTTCCCGATTCGCTCTCATAACTGAACCAGAAAAGCATTTTTTATTCATTGTGCTGCCCTTGTTTTGTTTTTATGATTTAGATACAGTGTCTTTTATTCTTTTTTTAAATTTGTTATGTAACAATAAATATTTTCGTTTTGAAGATAAATTTTATATTCAGAAGAAAGGCTCCCAATGGGGAGTCATATATCTGGCACTATCTCAATTGGTTAAATAGTGATTTTACAGAAAATTATGGAAAGGAAAAATTGATAACCTTAAGAAGAAATTGATTATGAATGAATATCTTATAATTTTATAGATAAAACTATTGATAATTTTTTTTAAAAATAAGAAAAATATGAATTTAAAGAAATCTGATGTTGATGTGTTCAAAGAATGTAAATTCTTTCAACTATCTTTTTTGTGGGGATAGAAATGTTAACGGTATATGTACAGAAAATAATATCAAATTAATTTATTATAAAGTTTATTTAAAAAGATTATTGATAGGAATAAGAACTTAAAGAATATTTTATTCGAAATGGTGTCACTGTCTTTTGTCGTGCCTATTCGCTTTTAATTTTATTTGAAATGTGCTGGAGATTTGATACGATTTTCTCCTGAATTAACTTGTATTTTTATTGCAGTCTCCTTTTATTCGCTTTGGAGTTTTTTTAATCTGAATTTATTAATTATTTAACTTCAGTGACTTCCCAATTAGTATTGCCTGTTTTCTAATAATCTGTGAACACGCAAAACGGCCAGAGATGCTAAAACAATGACAGGACCGTTTCTACCATTAGGCAAGACTAGGCGGCCCCCTAGGGCGGCAAGATTTTAGGGCGGCCGAAGGACGGATTCCGTTTTTTTTTTGGTTGTTAAAATAGGATTGCGTTTTTTTTTTTTGGTTGTTCAATTGAGTTCTGTTTGTTTTTATTGGTGGGGGCGGCATTTGAAAGGGAGGGGGCGGCATTTTTCAGTTCTCGCCTAGGGTGGCAGAACACCTAGAAACGGCTCTGAACAATGATACTATTGTTTTGGTCTATGGTCACGCAGCATGAAGAGGTTTTTAGTTGTTTCTTGAGTTGGAGTTTGTTAACAGGAGGAGGACGTTGGGGAAGATAACTGTTTTTGGTGTGCCCGAAAACAGCTTACGAAGGAAAAGAAGGGTTTAATATAGCAAGTGTTAAAAGTTTTAGTAAAACTTGAGGTGACGGTATAAGGTGTTGATTTTTATTTTTTTATTCGCGGTGCGAAACATGGCCGTTTCGAAACTATTTTCATAAACCAGAAGCGGAAGTTGACGTCTGATATATAAATTTCTAAGAGAACGATCTGAAGCGAATAGAGGAAACGCAATTTTTGCTAAAAGGAGCCATCAACATTAAATCAGAAAATCACCCTGAATATTTACGAAAAGCAACGTTTCGCTAAATGGGGCCATCATCATTAAACCAGAAAAAAAAACCATGAATATCTACGAAAATTCACTATTTGCGGAAAGTGGTTATCACCATTAAATCAAACAAAAATCTGAATATTTACGTAAAGCGTTTTTTTGCTAAAAGGGGCCATCAACATTAAACCAACAAAAAATATTATGATGCATCCGATTGAATATTACTGTATTTGTTACTATACTGCCAAAAAGAAATTTAGGCCTACCTTTCATCCAAACCCATCTGCTGTGAATGATATTCGTTTAATAAGATGTCTGAAATGGATATTATGATTGACGGTGAAATGTTGGTATCCTTCATCCTGTAATGTGCTGTAAGATCATTCTCTTATTTTCAAAAAAAAAAAAATCACAGAAATCAGCAGATATTTCTTAAGAACCTGCCATGTTGAATTCAAAAAATTAGAACCCATGTGATATGGCTATCACGTGATCAACGACGAAAAACATCATGACATCGAATCGCCGCAAAATCGTAGGCCGGAAACAAAAAAAAAAAGCATCTCCGCATGAATGCCAACAAAGCATGCTATTGGCAGTACCGTGTATTTAAGTCTACCCTTTCTGCTGTATTGGAGGAATTCAACCAAGTTTATATCACTGTTCTTTTCCTGGCTCAAGCAGTAATATGAGATACAGTGCGTTAGGGTTCAACAACGATGAAGAAGGTGATGGCTTTTGTATAATAAGGTACTAAACGACGACATCGTACGTAAACAAGAACTAACGTAAAGTCGTTATACCTTTTTGCTTTATTTTTGGAGATTGTCCAGTGAGAGCCATTCCCTGGACAAGAGAAATAGATCTTCGATTCTTCGAGCAGACATGCTCAGGCTGTCCGTAATTCCCTGCCAAGATTAGCGTGCGCCAATTCTGTATAGTGATTGGGCTTCAAGAGCTCGGCAATACGGGTCAAACGTATGTAATCCAGCTCAATTTGCATGCAACCAGTAACTTAAAATTTTAAAGAGAATTTAGTATATAACATTAAAACTGTTTTTTTTTTTTTATCAGCTTGCTGATCAACTCAGCGAAGTGTCTAGCAGTGAATAACAGCCTTATTGACTTACTTCAGTAATTGATTCCCTTTGAGACTGCAATTCTTTTTAAGCTGCTATTTGTTTTAAAGAATTTTAGAGACTAGCCGATCAATCTTTTAGTGCTTTTCATTTCTTTTTATAGTTACAATCTTATCTTATTAAACTGGTTTGTTATTTGTCAAGTCAAGATTTTGTGTGTGTGTTTTTTTTAGTCATTTGTATCATCCTGCCTTATTTTCTTTCTGGTTCTATTTGGGGCCCAGCGGGGCCAGAAAGATCAAACCTATACTTTCCACGTGACAATGGGAGTCATTTATTCTTTTGAATGAAGGGACTGTCTAGGAATTTACGCAGGAAGTACCGGAAGATCCTCAAGCAACGTGTTGATGTCAGAGCGTTCAGGAGAAAAACAAAGGCTTAACAGATGGGCAGAATTAAAATTAACCATAACGCGGATCCTGTTGTGAATATTATTTATAAGTCTCATCAGGGCCGCGCCAAGCGGGGGTGCTAGGGGTGCTAGGCACCCGGGCGGCACATCATGGGGGCGGCGGGCGGCAAATAATTTAGTTTATTAGGGGCGGCAACTTTTGCCTGGCACCCCGGCGCCAACATATCTTGGCGCGGCCCTGAGTCTCATGATGAAGATGAGAGATTCTTATTGGAATCTTGCTTTATTAATTGGTGTGATTGTTTTAACAAAGTAAAAACGTTAAAAGTCAATGATATTTCTGGAAGCAATAATAGAGCCGTGCACCTGCGTAAAATAAATGGCATGTTTATACAATTTTAAAAGTTTACACAATGTTTCGCCGTCGAGAGACAGCCTTATCAAGTGAGCACAAGAACTAAGGTGAACTTACACAAAAAAAAAATTTACACAAAAGAAAATTAATCGAGTGCGCGCATGCGATTAATTTTCTTTTCTGTAAAATTTTTTTGTATAAATTCATCTTAGTTCTTGTGCTCACTTGATAAGGCTGTCTCTCGACGGCGAAACGTTGTGTAAACTTTTTAATCTGTATAAACATGTAATTTATTTTACGCAGGTGTACGGCTCTATTATTGCTTCCAGAAATATCAATGACTTCTAACGTTTTAAACAATCACACCAATTAATAAAGCAAAATTCCAATTACAATCTCTCATCTTCATGATGAGCTCGTCATCGGAGTTCTATGGGACACCCCTCTATCGAAGAACTCCAACAACTGGGCTTTCCTCGACTGTAATGAAACTGAAACGACTAAAAAAGACAATGTGTAATAAAAAGTATGATTTTATAATATACAAAATATATGAAATATTCTAAGACCAGCTTAAGATGAAATTAAGTTATGTCTCAAATGGTGTAAAACCTAATTTAAAATATTAATTAAAAACCTTAAAAAAACTTTAAAATATTATTTAAAAATTATATAAAAATAATTATGGTTCGAATTTGTTTGAAATAAACAAAAATAATAAAAATTAAATATTGTTGAGCGATGACGAATTTGATGTAAACACCGTAAAGCCGTGCGAACACCACGCAACATTCCTGCAATTTAGTCGCGCGATTTTGACGTCACGAGTTGATATAAACCTTTGTCAAGCGCGAACACTTGCAACTCGGATATGCAACTCGAAAATGCAACTGACCCATGACAACGCAGATTTTAAATATGTCACGTGTGACGTCAAGCAAAATTCATTTATGTCGTTTCAAACATAATATAAGAGTGAATGATTTGCAACATATTATAAATATTTTTTTAAAATTATTAGCCGCTATGGAATTTAATTTCATGTTGTTATTTCGAATGAAAAGTAACGAATGACCAACAGCCAATAAGAAACCATGCTCCCCTGGAAACAATGACGTCATAACTTTTGCATTCTGCATCAGCAGCCTTCGCGTTTGCCAAACCCGATGTGGAAAATCCAAAAAAATCGAGGTTTTGAAACCTCTCTGATAAATTCTTCCGCATACAATTACTGCATTTCAGTATAAACTTTATTTATGCGTGAAAGAAACTCGCAATACTCTGATATTAATTGTGTATGAGCCTGTCTTCAAAACGAATCGACAGATAAAATTTTCGACGCCATTTTTTTCGTGGGCGTGGTTTCACAACTGACGTGTTCCAATGCTGCCCTGTGATTGGGGAATTCGATGCAATTTTTCGAGTTGCAGCGGAGTTGCAGGTGTTCATGCAACTCGACTCCGATGACAAAAGTTGCAAAGAAATTGCAACTCGTTACGTCAAAATCAATCGTGACGTCAAAATCGCGCAACTAAGTTGCAGGAATGTTGCGTGGTGTTCGCACGGCTTAAGTAATTTATAACGACATTCCAGACGCGACCAAACAATAATTCGAGTGAAGAAAGGAAATGATAATGATTGGTTAACTGAGATCCCGTGTCTTCGGAGATGTAATGAATGAACTATGGTCGAGTTATACACTATCAAAAAATTTCCTGAAATCCCAATCCTTACACTCTTCTTCTCTGTAAGAAGAATTTATCGCGCTACATTTATGCAGTAGAACATTCTTTAAAGTTCTTGTTGTTTACTTTAAATTAAATTTCTCTTTTCAAATTTTGGTATATCAGTACAATCCTTCTTCCCAAAAACACTGTCGTTGTTACTACAATTTCTTAAAAGAAAGATGCTAATGTTTTTTTCAGCTAATAATTTCTTTCTAAATGCTTGAAACTACTTCTTCTCAAGAATTTTGACCTTAGACATTCATGGGAAACACTAAAAATAAATTGGAAAAAAATCCCTAAAATTTTCGGAGACAGGTTATGAGCTTAATAACAACTGGGATTCATGGTCAACCATTTCCTGATTATTAGCTCTTTGAAGCTACATTTGTAGATGAATTGCTCAAAGAATCAAAATGTGCTCAATCTCACTCCAATAGTTCCAGCGAAAGGGAGGCCTCCAAAAAATTAACAAATACTTATAGTTGGTCCAGCTACTTTACTAAAAGCATATAAATAAAGCACAAAGGTGACAATACGACCTTTGGGACTTGTAGTAGGTATTCCCCATAGAAGGTTCTGTTGGATCATGAGCGCCGAAGGTGTAAACTCCCAACATTTTACTGACTGTTTGGATCAGTTGAAATTGGATGGTCAGCACAATGCTCGCCCGCTTTTATTTCTGGAAAAAAAAAACGTTTGCCTCTCATTTTACAGATCGCAGTGCGCTGATCGTAAAAGGATTTGATGATTCGTAAAAGTGAATCATTAAAAAAAATTCACAATTTCATAATCAGTGAATTCATTAACGGATAAATGTGATCGATGAAGCCAATCAACATGAAAGCCAGATTTCCATTACTAATATTTTGTAGCAAGAATATATATATATTTATACATATTTTTTTACACTTTGTTCATGAATTCCCAAATATTCATATTTTGAAGATTAGGATCTTGTGTTCTTTTCAATTTCATTGTAGATTAAAATCAGAATCAATCAATTCAGTTGCTTGAATGAGATTCGTATTTCAGATAAAGATTTACAAATTGTTTTGGAAAGATAAACTGCTAGTAGCCATTGGATACACAGTTCTTACAGGAAACCGAAGATTAGCAAACACAAAGTTTTAAATGCTTTCAATCTTTTCTTTTGTCAAATTTCTTAATTTTTGAACAGAAATATCTGAAACTAAAAGAGGAATTCACGATTTGTGCTGTTAAAGCAAAATATGAAATATAATTTTTTACAAAAGAAAATTATCCTTGCTTCTATAACAGAATTACTCAAATATAATATTAATAAAAGATTAATATTATTGATGAATTCTTTTCAAATATTCGACAAAACGTTTACAAAACAATTAACAAAATTTTGTAATTGAGCTTCTATTAACTTTCTTTATGTAAACTTTAAAACGGTTAAAAAGTTAAAGTTAAAGCAATCCCATAAACAGGTCTTGCAGGCCCACGGGCACGCGGGAGGTAAGGCTCCCAGCGTTTCATGACCAACGGGACTAGATTGAGGTCGGGAGGTCAGCCCGACGCCCGCCCGCCTTCAACTCCCGGGAAAGAAATCCCGTACCCATAATCTTTGGAACAGTAAGAAGTTTAAATCAAGAAATAAAAGGATTAAAAACCAAGTTTTGGACGTCATCTGATGTTCATTGTCAAGGTAGATGATGGTGAAAGGAAGGAAACGAAACAGAGTGAAGTAGAAACGCAGTGGCTTTATATAAATAAACAAGAACTCATATGAAAAGGGCGAAGGAATTATGGTTAGAGTGAGTGGAGTTTAAAAACCACTTACAAGGTGGTTGATAATAAAGAAGACGAATGGAAAAAAAAAGGAGTTGGGGGGGGGGGGGTATTAATTATAAATATTCTTTAACGATGCCATATTAAGAATTGTTTTAGATGGATGAAGAACAAGAATTCTTTCTCTTTCTTAGGGTATGATAAGATTTGGTTATGGATTGTAAAAAGGCAGGTCTTTACTGAGTCTTGATTTAGTACTGTCTTTGAGTTTAAAATCATGGATATGCTATTTTATAAGCAATTCTAAACTTTTCCAAAACAAAAATTTAAGTTAAAAATTTTAAATAACTTCTTATATTGCATCAAAGAACTTTAGATTTAGTATTATATTTATTTAAAGCTTTTGCTACAATGCTGTTCGACGAGAAAACCGATTTGGCTTTTTCCAACTGTCTTTTTATTACCAACCTTGCATATTTAGAAGCTTACTTTTATTCAACAGTGATTTGTGTTAGATTTAAAATTTAGATTATGTTAATATCCTTATTTGTTGGAATAATCTGTCTTTCTATTTTTGAAATATTTTCTAAGCCATCAAAAAACGCAATATAGATTTTAAATAAACTTACATTAAGTACGAATCTAACTTCACCAAATTCATTCAATGTTTAAGATTTCTCAGTAGGAAATCTTTTTTTATTTTAAATCCAAGTATTCAAGGACAGCAATTCATCACTTATTTAGTAAAATTAACTTCAATTCGGAACCTACTGATACCTTTATCCTCAGCGGAGATCTGGAATGTTTTCCTTTTGAATTCTCTTTCAGATGGGTCCTAGGTTCTATCTTGTGTAGAAATGGATACTGGGCTTTTTTGTAAAGAGGTGGGCGGGTATTCGGCTGACAATCAGAAATCAAATTTTGTTGGTCAAGAAACGCGGAAGCCCTACCTGCCAAGGGATAGTTATGTCTATAGTCGGATACTTACACTAAACTTACCTGATGCAGTTAATTAATAATATTTTCTCTAGAAATTAAAATTTAATTTTACACATCACCAAAAGTAAAACCAGTTTCAGGAAAAGTGAGGGAGTAAAGTCAGGCGTTTTGGCTAAATGGTCTAAGTATTCGTCTTTCATTCGCTGGATCGATTCGCCTACTTGCTTTTTTTGTTTGTTGCTTTATTTCTACCTCTCCAGTTTTTTAGGGTTTTTTTTTTGTGTAATTAATCCTGTTTGTGTTACACATATTTTAATTTCATTTTCGCCAGTCAAATCACAGAACCACGCAAAGAGTGACCTTTTCATTTAAGGAGAGTGCGAGCTAGTGGAGGCAGCCATGATGTCAAGTAGTTGGACAACTTAATAACCAATAGCATGATTGATTTTTACTAGTTTGAAAATTTACACAATAAATAATTTTAAACACTTCATTACATATAAAATTGAAGTAATTTCTCATCATGGAAAACCTTTTGTTGCAGAACGATATTTACAAAACGAACTATGTTTCGAACTGACGAATATTGTATAACTTTGATCGATGAAGTCACTCTTGATCTTTTTTCTAAAACTGGTTGTAAGTGATATAATATTGATAATTATGAAATCTGCAGAATTAATAGAAAATATAATAAAATCTTCATTTGGTACAAAAAAAACAATTTTAAAAAAAAGGAAGTAAACTCCAAAAGACTAAGTAAAGATTTTATTTTATTTTGTGCCAAGATTTTATAAATTTCAATGTTATCTTCATTGCAACTTTCGTCAATTTTTGGTGATTTTTCTTCCCATCATTACATCTCTACATAAAGCGAGATCTGACATCTCTGTATGAGCTTGATTATTTCCTTGAATCCTTTCTGAAAACGTAAATGTAAAACCAATTAAAAGATTACAATGTGTGGAACTTTTGAGTTAACATAGCTTATTTTATAGAATGTAGGATTCATTTAAATAGACTACACCATCAGCAAATGTCCTAAGCATTATCGTTTTCTCAAGTTAGCAGGTCTACTATTAAGAGAAAAGGTGATTCTGAGTACGAAAGGAACAATCAAGCAGATTTTAATTATGAAACTATTTAAATAACAGAGGAAACTACATCCCATTTCAGTTTGAAATAATGATATGAATTGGTAAAAAAAAATTGGATGTAATATTACAGAACTACAAAAATATTAATTTTTTAAAGTCAGTTTTAAAGTCAAATAAACCTAAGATGTTCTTGGACGGTGTAACATTGAGTCTCGTATTTTATATTATTGTTTTGAAAATAAAAATTGGAGTTAGCTAAATTTTATGAACGTTTATAAAATTTATTGATGTAAAAGAAATTCTTAAGTGTAAAAAAATACGTTATCACTGAATAATTTTTACAACTAGTTCACGAATGAATGATAAACAAAAAAAAAAATCGATAACAATTGTCTTCCACATAAATTTACAAAATCCTGTTATTATATGTAACATACATGATATAATGTAAGGATACATTTAGATTTTTTTGAATAAATCCCTAATCGTTTTAACATAGAAAATTTGAAAACTGCTCACAGGTATAAAATTTTTCACAAGTTCCAAACTTTTCGAGTAATTTTCTGCAATTACAATAAAATTACATAAAAAAACATTTACAGTTAAAATGAGGATAACTCAGGACCATCAATTAAGGTAATAATGTTACATATCACAACTGTAAAACTCATGAAATTATCATCAAGAATCACAACTGTAAAGAATAGATGTGATTTTTTTTCCAGCTTGATTTTTGAACAAGACTTTTCAACTTGCTTGTAACCAAATTGGAAATAAAAAAAATAACTTACAGTTTATTCTTCGATTATTTAATAGATATTTAAGACAGTGACTTTACTGAAAACTCTGGTATATCCAAACTTCAAAATAATGAAAGAAAAAAAATATTACTGATGTCTAATTTTAGATGTGAAAAAATTAACAAAATCTTTTCAATGGAAAAATCAAATATTAATACAATAAAAATAACCAATTTGTACAGATTCGACTTCAGTTTTTAAGTTGATCTTTAAATCCACAAGAAAACATGAACTTGCAAAATATTCATAGTTTTTATAATGAAATAATCAATTTTTTTGGTCTGATTAAACGATTGATGGTATAATATCATGAAATAATAATATCACTATAGATTAAACTGAACTAGTATCCCGTAGTTAAAAATCAAAGGTAAATTTAAAGTTCTTGTCTTAAATATAGCAGAACCATCGTATATATATGACATTTTACGCATATATATAGGACATATACGAATAAATATATTAAGAGTTCGTAGATGGCAATGGCTGGTACCATGTAAGCGTCAGATGTCTCCTGCAGATGGTGGGAGTTCACGATCATCTCTTCCGTTATATGTAAGATGCAAACAGAGGACAAACAAGCTAAGAAGATTGAACCAGCCATTAGTAGGAAATCCCTGCCTAGGATGATTATCAGTTCGAGAAGCGTGATAAAGATCATAGCCATCGTTAAGGCGCGTCTCCAAACGCGGAATTCATCGTTGGAGAAGAATGCGAGTGAAGTGAGACACCCGAAAATTGCAATGGTTATGACTGTAGATACCAGAAACACGTTTGTGCTACATTCGGCAAGAAAGGCTGACAAGAAGATGCCTTGACTAATGCAGAATGCAATCAGGTAGATAAAACGACGGTAAAGGAACAGAACCAACCCTGAGATACCATTCATAGCAGCCCAGAAAAGGATATTGTGATAGACAGATTGAGCGGAATCAGGATACTTATGAAAATATATCATAACTAAAGCCGTGACAGCGATTTGAAGAAAGAGAACGCTGTAGGCCTTCCTTACGAAATTTTGACAGATGCCTTGTGTCGCTAAGTCCTGTACGACAAGCCGTACGACAAGACGCGGAGGCCGTAGGTCCGAACTCATCTTAGAAAATGAACGTTGATTTTAGGCATCGGCTTTGGTTTTGTCTGTTGTGGTTGTGCTGCAGACATTTTGAGAGATATTGAGCAACCAAAATAAATAGTTATTGCAAATTTTGAATTAAAAAAGAATTTACCTATTTCACATGATGAAACTTCTGTTGCTCTGGCAATAATGTTACAAGCAGTTGAGATAGCAGAGCTTTGTTTACTTTAATATGATTTCCTACAAGCAAATAACCTATCATCATGATATTACATGCACATTATATCGTACCATTGTTCATTATAATTACAATTTGAAAAGACAATATTTACATTTCAGCGGAATAACCATGTGATTTTTTGATGGCTAAATTGTTTAACATTAATTAAATCCATTTCTGAAAAACTTTAATACCCAAAAGTTTTATTTCATTACGTACCTAAACTTAATTTAGGCTTTTTTTTCAAGTAGCCGTAACATAAAATAGACTTTTTTAAAAATAGAATTTGTTTTTAAATTTTCAGAAAAACGTCAATTTATACTAATCATATCAACTACCTTAAAAAAAAAAAAAAGGAAAATGGGGCTTAGTTACCTTAAAATAATGAATTGTGAGCTACTTATAAGTTTCAGATGATTTATACGAAATTAAACGAATCAAATTGGTTCCAACTACAAAAAAAAATAATCTGTTCTACTGGAAACCACTCGTGATTTTGATTTCTGGATTCTCAATAAAACATTTGAGAGAAGTGGGGGAAAAAAGTGATGGTTCGTAATTAAAATACGAAGCTAATTTACCTGATTTTTTATTTTACCTAATTTACCTTTTAATTTACCTAATTTACCTGTATGGCTTAGAAAAATATTATCTCTAGCTTTCAGGTAAATACTTATCAGTACATTTATTTACTTCATTTAATAATTTTTTGTTTCTACATTGGATGCAATTCTATCTCCTTTACCAATCTGAACTTCTCCTTGAATCAGGTAGGCGAGATTTCGTGACAAACAACCTAACAGTAAGCAATACAATTCTAAGGAAGATAGGCGTGAGGTTCTTTCATGGACTTCACATTTTATTTCAAATGGCCTCTATGATTTCAATGTCATCTCTATTGATATAAGTGCTTTAAAAAAAGAAATTTACCTCAAAATAATGAATTATGAATTTGCAGACGATTTACACCTAATTAAGCGAATGAAAATGGTTCCAAGTAAAAAAAAAGAAATAGATCTGTTCTAGCTGAAACCAGTCGTGATTTTGATTTCTGGATTCTCAACAAAACATTTGAGAAAATTGGGGGAAAAAAGTGACGGTTTATAATTAAAATATGAAGCTAATTTACTCTAAACTGTAAAGCTTTGAAAAATATTTTCTTTAGCTTTCAGATAAGTATTTATCAGTATTATTTATTTATTTCATGTAATAATTTTTTGTTTTTTACATTGGATGGAACTCTATCTCCTTTACTAATATGAATCAGCCAAGTGAGATTTTGTGACAAACAATCTAACAAAGAAATTTTAAGCAATTCTATTTTAAAGAAGATAAGCGTTAAGTTCACATTTTATTTCAAATTTCCTCAATGATTTCAATACTTTTGATTTAAATACTTTTCTATTTATTAAAGCAGTATTTAAAACTATTATTTTGAATTCTTCTAGAGTTCCTGAATTTTGGTCCTAGAAATGTTATTGGGTCAAAACAGTACATGTTAACAGTTTATCCTCAAGCAGGTGGCTACTTCCAGCAGGATAATGCGCCGGTGCGCAAATTCCGCATTACTAGGGGATGGTTTGAGGAATATGACGAAGACTTTTCGATGATGCAGTAGCCCGCTCAGTCCCCGGATTTCAGCGTGATTGAAAATTTGTAAGATGAGCTGGAACTTCGCTCCAGGCCTACACCTCCATCAAATCTTCAGGAACTGCGTGACACACTCATCTCTTCATAGTACACAATACCTGAATAACGTTTTCAGCATCTTGTGGAATCCACGCATCGACTAATTCAGGCTGTTTTGAGGGCTAAAGGCGGCCCAACACGTAACTTGGAGGGAGTATCTAATACAGCGGTCTAACATAGTGTAAATTTCATATTGTTGCTCTCACTTAACAAAACATGACGCA
>JAFIDM010002131.1:25346219-25382081 GCA_023159025.1 Thereuonema tuberculata | reverse complement strand
AGATTCAAGATTTTTCTATTCTTAAATTCCTGTTATCCTGTCAAATACAGTGCAAAAGAAAATGAGCAAAAGAAGCTTAGGGAGTGATTGTCAGCGCGAATTCAATGAACAGTGGGAAAATGAGTTACTATTTATAGCAAGTTCATCAGGGAAACCGTTTTGCATTGTTTGTAAAAGTACTCTTTCACATAAATAGAAAACTTAAGAGCTTAAGAGACACTGTACAACACAGCATCAGACTAATATAAAAGAAAAAAATGAAGCTTGTTCTTGGGTCTGACTTACGAATGGAATATGTAAATAAGAAAAGGAAGAAATCAGAAAAAGACAAAATATATTTGTTAAAGTAAGTAGTGAAGACTTGGCGATGACAGAAGCGTCATATGAAATTGCTTTAGCATTGGCGAAAAATAAAGAAACCTTTTTCTGATGGAGAAGAAATTGTTAAGCCTTTTCTCCAAATATTTGCACGCCATCTAGAAGATCTAAAATTAGATTATAACATACTTATCAGTGCGTGTACTGACGGAGCGCCATTAATAATAGGTAAAGTCAATGGTGCTACAATTTTGCTTGAAAATTTTTTAAAACGTCCAATTCTTAAATATACGTGCATTATACACCAAGAGGCACTGTGTGGGAAAACTTTAAATATGCAGCACGTTATGTTGCCAGTTGTGAAATTTGTGAATAAAATTAGAGCAAGAGCATTAAACAGACGAGAATTCAGAGAATACTGTGAATTATTTGATTTGGAATATGGTGAACTTATTCTTCATTGTGAAGTGCGCTGGCTTTCAAGAGGTCAGGTTCTGAGTAGATTTTGGAAATTGAAAAATTTTTTGGAACAGGAAAAAAAGAACGCCATTATTTGACAATAACTGGCTATTTGATTTGGCATTTTTAATTGATGTGACTAGCCATCTCAATGATCTAAATTTAAAACTACAAGGAAAGAATAAATTATTTCCTAGCTTAGTAAATAGCATCAGTTCATTAAAAAGGAATTTAAAACTGTTCATCTCCCAGTTAGAAAATAAGGATTTAAGTCAATTTCCTAATTTGAAAGATAAGAGTGAATGTGCTGCGGATAACAGCAGTTTGACTAAATACAAATGAAAAAAATCAGGATTTTGCAAGTCATTTGAAAGTCGTTTTCATGATTTTACTATAGAAGAAGACTGCATGTTCGCATTTATAAACCCATTTTCACTTAGTGAACAAAACGTAAGACAGATGTCTAGTAACATATAAATGGAACTGATTGATTTAAAAACAAATTCATTCTTGTTCCAATTGAAAATGAAATTTGATGAGCTTTTTCCAGATCAAAATGCTTTTGATATAATTAATTTCTGGCATTCATTACCCAGTGGACATTTCCCAGAGGTAAGAAAATATGCAAAAAGATATATATGTCGCTTTGGAACGACATACAGATGTGAACAAGCATTTTCATCCATGAAATTGATTAAAAGCAAAACAAGGTCGCGAATAACTGACTCAAATTTGAAGAACTCTCTGCTGCTTTCAGTGACAAATTTAACACCAAACATTAAAAAACTAGCGAAATCCAAGTTTCAATAAAGGTAAGTAATGTTTTTGTGCTATAATAGATATTGTTTTTCATATAATAATGAAATCATTTAAAAATATCGATTATGTCAATTAGCATACTTTTATTTAAAAAGTTATAAATCATATTCTAGGACCCCTTCTAGTGAGTTGAGAGAACAGACAACTCCAAGCAGTCAGAGCTTTCACTCTCTCTCATCACATCCAACAACTATGGTCCAGATTTATCTCCACCAAACGAGATTCTCCGGCAGCTGTAGCACCACCAGTGGGGATCCACGATAGCGATCACTCTCTCGTTGAAGAGATTATTTCGAACTAGTGTAGATTGGTGCTCTAATAAACATGTGTCTTTTGAAATGGCGTGAATTAATTAATTGAATTGCGTGATTGAGTTATTTCCTCCCTAAAGAAAAAAGTAGATTCTACCCTTATCCCTATTTTACAACCCCAAACGTGAAAGTAAGAAGATAAAAAACGTGCTTGAGTTGTATGGTGCATTAGAAAAAAATTGGCGCGTGGTATGCGTAAGGTTGGTTACCACTGGACTACACCATCAGCAAATGACCCAAGCATTATCGTTTTTTTAACCCAAGATAAGTTAGCAGGCCTACTATTAAGAGAAAAGATGATTCTTAGTTCGAAAGGAACAATCAAGGAGATTTTAAGTATGAAACTATTTAAATAACAGAGGAAACTAAATCCCATTTCAGTTTAAAATAATAATATGAATTGGTAAAAAGACTGGATGTAATATTACAGAACTACAAAATACGCTTATGTAAGCATATAATGTTGCTATGAAAATAAACTGTTTCTAAATAAATATGCTAAAATTAAAAACAATTTTTTAAAGTCAGTTTTAATCCAAATAAACCTAAGATGTTCTTGGACGGTCTAATATTGAATCTTGTATTTTATATTAGTCTTTCGAAAACAAAATTTAGAGATATCCAAATTTTACGAATGTTTAGAATTTTTTTTATATTAATAAATTTTATAAAGTATAAAAAAATACGTTATCACTGAATACTTTTTACAAATGGTTCACAAATGAATAGTAAACGGAAAAAAAACTATCGATAATAATTATCTTCCACATAAATTTACAAAATCTTATTATTATATAAAATGTAAGGATACATTTTAATTTTTTGAATAAATCCCTAATCATCTTAACATAGAAAATTTGAAAACTGCAAGTAAGTTTAAATTCTTTCACAATTTCTAAGTTTTCACTTAATTTTTGGCAATTACAATAAAATTACATTAAAGGACATTTAGTTAAAATGAGCATAACTCAGGACCACTGCATCAATCAACATAACATTGTTATATATCAGAAATGCAAAAAATCAAGAAACATACCACCACTGTAAACAATAGATGTGATTTTTTTTCCAGCTAGATTTTTCAACTTGATTGTAACCAAATTGGCAGAAATGCAAAAAATAACTTCGATTTTATTTTATTCTTTGATTATTTAATAGATATTTAAGACAGTGTCTCTACTGAATACTCTTCTGTATCCAAACTTCATCGAAATGAAAGAAAAATAATCTTACTCATGTCTAATGTTAGATGTGAAAAAAATTAATAAAATCTTTTCGATGGAAAAATCAAATATTAATACAATAAAAATAATCAATTTGTACAGATTCGACTATAGTGTTTGAGTTGTCTTTAAATCCACAATGAAACATGTACTGGTAAAATATCCTTAGTTTTTATAATGAAATAATCAATTTTTTTGGGTCTGATTTAATGATTGATGGTATAATGTCTTGAAAAAGCAAATTAACCCTAAACCTAAGTTTTTGCTGAGCAAAAGTTCGATTAAACTAAGCTTCTGTTCACATTAGATTAAACTGAACTAGTATCCTGTAGTTAAAAATCAAAGGTAAATTTAAAGTTCTTATGTTGGTAAAGCAGGACCATATACATGATATCTACGAATAAAAATATTAGGTCTTCGTAGATGGCAATGGCAGGTTTCATGTAAGCCTCAGGTGTAGCCTGCAGATGGTGGGAGTTTACGATCATCTCTTCCGTTTTATGTAAGATGGCAACAGAGCACAAACAAGCTGAAAAGATTGCAGCAGCCGTTGGCAGGAAATCATTGCCAAGGATGATGGTCAGTTCGAGAAGCGTGAAAAAGATGATAGCCATCGTGAAGGCGCGTCTGCAAACGCGGAATTCATCTCTGGAGAAGAATGCGAGTGAACTGAGACACCCGAAAATTGCGATGGTTACGCCTGTACATACTAGAAATACATTGGTCTTACAGTTGGCAACAAAGGCTGACAAGAAGATGCCTTGACTAATGCAGAATGCAATCAGGAAGATAAAAGGGCGGAAAAAGAACAGAACCAGCAATGAGATACCAGTCATAGCAGTCCAGAAAAGGATATTGTGTTGAACAGATGCAATGGAGTCAGGATACTTATGAAAATATACCATAACTAATGCCGTGACAGCCATTTCAAGAAAGAGAACGCTGTAGACTTTCCTTACTAAATTTTGACAGACGCCTTGTGTTGCTAAGTCCTGTATGACAAGACGTACGACAAGACGCGGAGGCTGCGTACTCATCTTAGAAAATGAATGTTGATATTAGGCATCGGCTTTGCTTTTGTCTATTGTGTTGGTGCAGCAGGCATTTTGACAGATATTGAGCAAGTGAAGATAAATAATTATTGTAAATTTTGAATAAAAAAGAATTTACCAATTTCACATGAAGAAATTCTGTTGCTCTGGCAATAATGTAAGCAGTTGACATAGCAGAGCATTGTTTAGTTTGATGTGATTTCCAACAAGCAAATAACCTATCATCATATATTACATGCACATGATATCGTTCCATTGTTTATTATAATGAAAATTTGGAAAGACAGTATTTTCAATTCAACGTAATAGCCATTTAATTTTTGATGGCAAGAATGTTTAACATTAATCAAATCCATTTCTGAAAAACATAATATCCAAAGATTTAATTCATAATGTACATAAGCTCAGTTTAGGATTTTTTTTAGAAGGAGCCATAAAACTAAAATAGATTTTTTTTTAAAAAATAGACTTTGTTTTTGTATTTTATAAAAAATTTGAATTTTTAGTAATCATATCAACTACCTTAAAAAAAAAGAAAGTGAGGCTTAGCTACCTCAAAATAATGAATTACGAATTGACAGACGATTTAAATAAAAATAAACGAAAGAAAATGGTTCCAACTAGAAAAAAAAATCTGTTCTAGATGAAACAACTCGTGATTTTGATTTCTGGATTCTCAATTCAAATTACGTGTGAGCTGTTGTGGAAGTCATGGCTTCTAAAAAAATTAGCTTAGAATATATTTTTCAATCTTGTGTTTATCAAAAATGTGGAATTTGTTTTACTTCCGTGAATATTTCACGGGTCGCAACTAGTATTATTTGAATGACTAAGCCAATTTTTGTTAAAATAAAAGAGAACAAAAAATTGATTCAAAATATTGAACCAGTTTCAACAATAACAATAACGAATGTCCAACAGCCAATACCACTAATCCTGTCTGGGCAACAACGGGCACGTGCATCGTCATTATTTCCTATTTCGTTGATTATTGAGGGAGCGGCGACACAGCCGAAATTATGTAAAAACCGAGGTTTTACAAACTCTGTGATAAACTTAGACGCATGAACTTCATGCATTTCAGTGTAAACTTCATTTATGTGGGAAAGAAAATCTCAATACTCTGATAGTAATTATGTAATCGCGATTCGTCGTGGTAAGTGGAGAAAATAGTAGAGACGCCATCTTTAAACATGGGCGTGACATCATGCCTGATGTGTTCCATCGCTGCACTGTGATTGGTTATTTCAAATTACAAATTTACCAAGATCGTACAACTTTTGCCTATTAATAGAATGATTCACTATCGGGCGAACAGGATATAAATTATCAGCATTTCTACATTTATGCCTTTTGGGTTGAAAATAAATAGTCGGAATTTAAGAGTACTATCGTTAAGCTCATCCGCAAAATTGTTAAGAATATCGCCATTACTACCTAGTTCCTTAATATCTTCCTGTTATAATTCAGCACTAATTTCTCGTTATTAGAAAAATATGATATGCCAGAAGTAGAGGAAATAAAAGAGTTGCCCAGTTTTGAATACTGTTCCTGACTGAGAATAACTGAGAATGACTGAATAGAATGACGAATAATATTCCCTATATTGGATCTTAAATTAACAGGAATAGAGTCAGAAAGTTTTGCATTTAAAGCAGCCTCTATGGGTGGGACCCCTTGCGCTAGCTTGGGGGTAGAAGGAAGATTGAATTTCAAACCTTTACTCAAAATATTTTCCTGAATGTTAGATAATTTAACACTGCTCAAATTAACAATACGACTGGAATCTGTAGGTTGTTGTGGTCACCGCTTAGTCTGGATAGTTTATGCAGATGAGTTTGCCGAATCTTCTGAAATGTTGAAAGAGCAACGCTCGCTCCGTTTTGAAGAGTAACAGCATATTGGTCCAAAGGTAACAGCTCAAGTAACTGCGAAAACAAATATTTCACATAGTTAATAGTATGTTGTTTTTTCCGATGCAAATGCGTCAGTCTCGTTGAAAATATAAATCTTCTGAATTTTCTAAGTGCCTGATGAATTTTGTTAAAGTTCACATCAGTTTTAAATATCATGGAAGTCGGCACCAAGTCTTGCTTCCGAAAGATATTGTTAAAAATGAGGCTAGCATTAATACTTGCAATTTAACACGATCATTTTAGAAGAAAATGTGTTGAATCAATATTTATCATCACATCTACCGGATGTATATAATGAGACTCTTATCAAATTATTGCTGAATATTATTTTTGCAAAAAAGAGTACTTTTTTTGCAAAAAATTATATTACTTTTTTTTCCCATGTTTATATGTTTTTAGTGACAAGTTTTGATGAAGCAGACGACGGATCTCTTGGTGTTAGTTCGGCATCGGATATGGTTGGTGACGTCAACTTATCTGGCAGACAGCTCCGAGGTTGTTCGGGGTATGCCGCAGTAACTGTTACGTCATGATGGCAGCTTCTCATTTCATTGGCTTCGTTTTCTAAATTATTTCATTGGTTAATTATATATGATGTACTGTGCTTTGACTGTATTTAATCACCAGTTCATTTATTTTTTTATTAGTTGAGGAAGCTATTTGTACATAGCGAAACAGGTTCTTTTTAATTGTAAATATTTTTTAATTGTAAATATATATGTTTTATTCAGTTTTAGTTTTGTCATTTCTCTTTAGTTCTTAAAAAACTTCAAAATACGCTTTTATATATGCATATAATGTTGTTATGAAATGAAATTGTTTCTAAGTAAATATACTTAAAAGTCAAAATTAAGAACGATTTTTTTTAAAGTCAGTTTTAATTCAAATAAACCTAATATGTATTTATACAGTGTAACGATGAGTCTCGTATTTTATATTAGTTCTTCGAAAACAAAAATTAGAGATAGCCAAATTTTAAGAATGTCTATAAAATTTATTGATAAAAAAATTCTGAAGTATAAAAAAAATACGTTATCACTGAATAATTTTTACAACTAGTTCACGAATAAATGATGAACTTAAAACAAAACAAAAAAAAAGAAATCGATAACAATTGTTATCCACATAAAATTTACAAAATCCTCTTATTGTACATAACATGCAAGACAAAATGTAAAGACACATTATTTTTTTGAATGAATCCCTAATCATCTTAACCTTGAAAATTTGAAAACTGAAAGTAAGTTTAAAATTTTTCACAATGGCATCACTGCGATTGCAACAATAAAGGTAATATTGTTATATATTACAACTGTAGAATTCAAAAAACATACCACAACCGTAAACAATAGATGTGAATTTTCCAGCTTGTTTTTTCAACAGGATTTTTCAACTTGATTGTAACCAAATTGGCAGAAATGCAAAAAATAACTTACAGTTTATTCTTCGATTATTTAATAGATATTTAAGATAGTGTTGTAATACTGTAATATCAATATTGTTTTATTTAAGATAGTGTCTTTACTGAAAACTCTCCTATATTCAAAGTTCATAATAATAAAAGAAAAAAAATCTTAGAAAAAATCTATATTACATGTGAAAAAATTAATAAAATCTTTTCGATGGTAAAATCAAATATTAATACAATAAAAATAACCCAATTTGTACAGATTCGACTTTAGTTTTTAAGTTGATCTTTAAATCCACACTGAACATTAACTGGTAAAATATCCTGAGTTTTTATAATGAAATAATCAATTTTTTGGGGTCTGATTTAATGATTGATGGTATAATGTATTGAAACAAAAAAAAAAACTAACTCTACACATAAGTTTTTGCTGAGCAAAAGTTCGATTAAACTGGGCTTCTTTTTACTTTAGATTAAACTGAACTAGTATCTTGTAGTTAAAATATCAAAGATAAATTTAAAGTTCTTATCATGGTAAAGCAGGACCATACATAGGACATATACAAATAAATATATTAAATCTTCGTAGATGGCAATGGCTGGTTCCATGTAAGCCTCAGGTGTCGCCTGCAGACGGTGGGAGTTCACGATCATCTTTTCCGTTTTATTTAATATGGAATCAGAGCACCTACATACTGAGAAGATTACATAAGCCTTTATCAGGAAACTACTGCCTAGGATGATGGTCAGTTCGAGAAGCCAGAACAATATGATTGCCATCCATAGGGCGCTTCTCCAAACGCGGAATTCGTCTCTGGAGAAGAATACGAGTGAACTGAGACACCCGAAAATTGCGATGGTTACGCCTGTAGATACTAGAAACACATTTGTCTTACAGTAGAAAACAACGACTGACAAGAGGATGCCTTCATTAATGCATGATGCAATCACAAAGATAAAACGGCGGTGAAAGAACAGGACTATTCGTGGGATATTAGTCATAGTAGCCCAGAAAAGGAAATGGTGATGATCAGATGCAATGGAGTCAGGATACTTACGAAAATATATCATAACTAACGCCGTGACGGCAATTTCAAGAAAGAGAACGCTGTAGGCTTTGCTTACGAAATTTTGACAGATGGTTTGTGTTGCTGAGTCCTGTGCGACAAGCCGTTCGCCATCCGCAAGACGCGGAGGCCGTTGCTCCGAACTCATCTTAGAAAATGAACGTTTATTTTAGGCATCGGCTTTGCTTTTGTCAGTTGTCGTTGTGCAACAGACATTTTGACAGATATTGACAACCAAGATAAATATGTCTTGTAAATTTCGAAAAAAAAAAGAATTTACCAATTTTGAAAAAACTTCTGTTGCTCTGGCAATAATGTAAGCAGTTGATACAGCAGAGCGTTGTTTACTTTGATATGATTTCCAACAAGCAAATAACCTAACATCATGATATTATAAGCAAACGATTTCGTCCCATTGTTTAATTAATGAAAATTTAAAAAGACAGTATTTACAATTCATCGTAATAACCATTTTTGATGATGGCTAGAATGTTTAACGTTAATTATATTCATTTCTGAAAACTTAATATCCAAAAGATTTAATTCATAACGTACCTAAACTTAACTCTTTTTTTTCAAGCAGCCATAACCCTAAAATAGACTTTTTTAAAAATAGACTTTGTTTTTGTATTTTCTCAAAAGCTTGAATTTATACTAATCATATCAACTTCCTTAAAAAAAAAATATGGCTTAGTTACTTCAAAATAATGATTTGTGAACTACTGATAAGTTCCAGACGATTTATATGAAATTAAATGAATCAAAATGGTTCCAAATTAGAAAAAAAATAAATCTGTTCTAGTTGAAACAACTCGAGATTTTGATTTCTGGATTCTCAATAAAATATTTGACAAAAGTAGGGGAAAAAAGTGACGTTTCATAATTAAAATACGAAGCTAATTTATTCTAAACTGCAAAACCTTAGAAAAATATGGATATTATCTCTAGCTTTCAGGTAATTATTTATCAGTACATTTATTTCCTTCATGTAATAATTTTTTGTTGCTACATTGGATGCAACTCTATCTCCTTTATCAATCTGAACTTAGTGAATCAGCCCGGTGAGACTTTGTGGCAAAGAACCTAATAAAGAAATTTTAAGCAATATAGTTTTAAGGAAGATAGGCGGGAAGTTCTTTCATGGACTTCGTTTTATCTTTATTTTTATTTACGTTTTAAATCTTTAATTGTACTTGCTACAAATTCATCAGGATATTCATTTATCAATAATATTTCTTTGAATTCTTTAATCATATCTTTCCAAACTTTCTTTTCATGAGTGTAAGTAGTGATTCTTCTGAGATAACCTTTAATAATTTCCTTTTTGGTAGATACTAAATGGTTAGAATTAAAATTAAGAATGTGCCTACTATGGAACTCTTTCCTATAGTATTCGCATTTTAATAACGTTGAGTCATCCTTTTTGATCCTTAGATATAAAAAATTAATACTCCCTTCTTTTTCTTCTGTATTTGGTATTTTATTTTATTTATTTTATTTTATTTGTTATTCCTGAAGAAATATAGATAGATATGAAAAGAAGAAGTTGAATTTGTTTGAGTCATTTTCTATACAATATAAGAAGAAATATATAAGTTATGATGCAGATTTAACCCTAAAAGGTTACAGGAGATATCTAGGATGAATATTTTTACTTAAAGCTAATGAAGAGACATGGAAGGTATGGCGATACCATAGAGAACGCATTAAAAGTTTAGCAGTTTGGGAAACTCACCAAGACTTTTTGAATTTAAGTAAGAAGACATTATTATACCCCAATCCGATTAGTAACTTAAAGATTCCGGTCGTACTTACAGATCAAAGTACCAGAAATATGGTTTCGAAATTCAAATGGGAAATTTTAAATAAAACAAATAACAGTAATTAAGAGGAAAATTAATTATCTTCAAAAACAAGAGCTAATCCACAACAAGAACTTAAAATCGCTATTAGACAGAAAATTATATGAAGAGATAATGAAAGAGAATTGGTTGTTGTACAAAGAAAGAAAGAAAACATTATGGTTTCAGAAGAAAAGAAAATTCAACAGAAGAATAAAAGAGGAAGATCAAGAGAAGCATATGAGATATTGTAGAAACTCTGACTATATCGTTCACATTAGCGATAAAATTCTCAATAGACAAGAAGAAATAGCTTTGAATAAAGGTTTAGACTTTAACATTAAAGGGAGATTTAATACTAATGAAATAATTGCAGAAGTAGAAAAACAGCTATGGCATTTGAAAGAAAAAAAGGAGAATATCTTTCAAATATATATAATAACTTAGATTATAGTAACAATGAATGTCCAAACATAGCTGACAGGGAAATAAATACTATTAAAGAATTAATGAAAGATAACAGATTAAAAATCAGTAAATCAGATAAAGGCAATAAACTTGTTATCATAAACAAAGAAGATTATAATAATAAACATACATACATAGTTCTCTGCCAAGGGCAGGTCCTTCACTGCAAACCCAGCATTCTCCAATCTTTCCTATTTTCTGCCTTCCTCTTTGTCTCCACATAAAATCCATTTACCATAATGTTGTCGATCATCTGAAATCTTCTTCTGCCTCGAACTTTTTTACCGTTCACCATTCCTTCCAGTGCATCCTTCATTAGGGAGTTTCTTCTCAGCCAGTGACCCAACCAGTTTCTTTTTCTCTTCCTGATCAGTTTCAGCATGATTCTTTCTTCACCCACTCTTTCTAGCACAGCTTCATTTCTTATTTTGTCTGTCCATTTCACATGCTCCATTCTTCTCCATATCCACATTTCAAATGCTTCTAGTCGTTTCTCTTCACTGCGTCGTAATGTCCATGTTTCTGTCCCATACAATGCCACACTCCACACAAAGCACTTCACTAGTCTCTTCCTTAGTTCTTTTTCCAGAGGTCCGCAGAAGATGCTCCTTTTCCTATTAAAAGCCTCCTTTGCTATTGCTATCCTCCTCTTGACTTCTTGGCAGCAGTTCATATCACCACTTATAGTACACCCTAAGTATTTAAAGTTGTTCACTTGTTCCAATGTCTCATTCCGAATACTTATGTTTATCTTCTTTGTCTTTCTTCCGATAACCATAGTCTTTGTCTTGTTTACATTTATCTTCATTCCATATTGTTCACAGCTGTCATTCAGCTGCAGTAGCATATCCCTTAGTATCATCTCCTCTTCTGCTAACAATGCCATATCATCAGCAAATCTTATGCACTTTATTCTTCTTCCTCCTACTATCACCCCTCCCATGTTCTGAAAACAATTCTTCACTAACTCCTCTAAGTAGATGTTGAACAGCGTAGGTGATAGAGGGCATCCTTGTCGCACCCCTCTCCCTATTCCACTTCCCTCTGATAATTTTTCTCCTATCCTGACTTTGACTTTGACTTTAATAATAAAGTTGTTGAATTATTAAATTCAGATACATTTAATGAATTAAATGAAGATAAAACTATAAAATTATATAATAAGGTTTAAAAAGAAGTGCAGAAATTGAGAAAAGAAGGAATAAAAAATAACCAATACAAAGAAATTATACAAAATATGACAGAAACATCATAGGTTTCATAGGAGGGTTTCCGATAAGACCAGGGATAAATTCTTTCGGATCGCCACTACAAAATTTAGGGAAATTTACAAACTCCATTTTGAAGAGAATGAGGCTTGATGATCCGGACTTAATTTTGAAAGATACACAAGAGATAGTAAAAGCAATTGAAGATTACAGGAGTCAAAACACACATAAATCAATCAAATTGTATACATTGGACGTAGAGTCAATGCATACAATTATCCCTATTAATGAAGCTTTAGAAGTGATAGAAAGTAAATTTAAGGATGATATTAAAGAAAGACTTAAAATAAACAAAAATTGGTTCATGGAATTAATTATATTGATTTGTAAAAACAGTTATTTCATGTATGAAGGTAAGATGTACATTCAAAGTAAAGGATTTCCAATGGGAAGTCCGATATCGGGCTCTATATGCAATATTTATTTAACTTTGTGTAGAAGATATGTAGACGATGTGATTATAATTTCGGAAGGTACCAAAAGGAAGTTTACTAGATGTCTTAACCACATCAATAGTTTACATAAGAACATAAAATTGTAAGTGGAAGAAGAAAAAGAAGGGAGTATTAATTTTTTAGATCTAAGGATCAAAAACGATGACTCAACATTATTAAAATGTGAATACTATAGGAAAGAGTTTCAAAGTAGACACATTCTTAATTTTAATTCTAACCATTTAGTATCTACCAAAAAAGAAATTATTAAAGGTTATCTCAGAAGAATCACTAATTATACTCATGAAAAGAAAGTTTGGACAGATAATATTAAAGAATTCAAGGAAATATTATAGGGATTAAAGTGAACAAGCACGTAAAAGATGTGTGCAAAAGTAATGAGACTAAAATTGTTTACCATAAGGATAATACTTTATTCAAAAAGAAAAGAACTAGAACAGAAGATAAACAATTGGACAGTATGGGGGTTATATATGCCTTGAGATATATGCAGAGATATATGAAATATATGTGGGAAGTACAGGCCTTACGGTAAGGGATAGGGTCAAAGAGCATACGGCGGCATAGGAGAATAGAAATGAAAAAGTCTCTAAATGGGCTAAACATTGTATGAACAGAGGTCACTGTCCTGACCCGATTGTCTACAATGTCTTTAATGTTAAAGACGAAAACAAACGGTACAAATTAGAGTCATGCTTGATAAACAGTTGCGTATGCATGAATAGAGACAAATCTCTCAAAGTTAACGATGTCTCATTGGCATTATTTAAAAAGTCTTTATTAAAAAACATGAAAATTAAAGAATATTTAACATTAAAGTAAATGTATAAAAGATTGATTGCCATATCTGTTTGGAAAATCCACATGTCTGTTCATTTATGATGTTATGTTTGTTTAGGGTTAATTTTTTTGATTTGTTATTGAATGTAATACCGTAGATTTACTTTGTTGTTTTCGTTTTGAAATGTAATACGGTACATCTGATTACGATGTACTTTGTTAATTTCGATTGTGTAATACGGTACATTTGTTGAAGATTACTTTGTTTATTTTCATTTCTGTTTACTAGAAAGAGGAAGGTTTTCTCTTTCTTTTTATCTTATAAAATATTTATCACTTATAGCATTTATAGCTTATCTAATTTCTTATAGAACCAACAAGAAAAAAATATGATTAAGAGCTTTTCCAAAGAAATTCACAAGTCGTGATTTCATTGCGGAGTCTAAGCAACACAACATTTCGAAAATTGTGAAATTAACCGATATATATTTATAAAGAATTCAGTAAGATTGCTTTAATAAACTACTGAAGCTTTTGGAATTTTTTTTCCTGTTCAAGGTTTAGACCCTATGTAGAAAAGAGTGGTTTCAGATTTTGTTGGATTAGTTGCTTCGTTCTGCTGTATTGGTAGACATGAAAATATAAAGATATACGGAAGATATGAAGATGTAGTTGATTTCTCTTCTTCATTATGTTACTGCAGTAGAATTATTTTTATTTGCTTACAGGAATCCTGTTGTCACGGCGGTCGAGTAAAAAGAATAAAAAAGTTTTCCATTCCGAGTCTGGTTGGATGAGCGGTTTGCTGCATCCATCAGGATGGGATTAAGAGCAAAACAAAAATAAACAAGATTAATACTTTGTAATTTGGTCATTGAAAATATCTCACGTAGACTGTGGTGCAACCGCCCCGGAGACCGCGGGCGACATTTTATCATTATGTCCAGCTTTGTTGAGAGTCAGACTGCAATATTTTGGGGAAGCATTCACAAACTATGCCACTACAAGAGAGCTCAAGCTCTCTACTATTCCCAGATTTTTGAGCATGTCGTGTGTGCTAAAATGGACAGTCTGATTATGAATGTATTGAACTGAACGTGTTAAGCTGTTCAAGGGATCACAGTGGTAACCTATGTCAGCGGACTCTAATGATAATAATAATAAAAGCATTGTATTAGCGGCCGTTGGTTACAGCTTGCCTGTAAAACATAAAGGAACGGTCTTGTATTTATATACTGTTGCTTTTAATTATTTTGTTTAAACAATTGTGTATATTATGGGGCAGCTTTCCTTTTGAGACTGTCTAAAAGCATTAATTACCTTGTATAAACAAAATTTGTTAAGAAAATTTTATCGGACGCAATCACTTTTGACTCCCCCAGCTTCCGGTCAAGTTGTTGTTCTAGAGGTCTGATCTTTTGAACATGGTCACCTACTTTTTGATGCTGAACACAATGGTAAAGGTTTCATTCTAATATCTTTAATTGTTTGGCCGCTCCAGTGTGTGACACCGAGACAGGATAAAAGCAAGAGCGGTCCCCTAGCGGTTTTACAGTTAAGCTGTAAACTCGGGGATGAATTGCCCAAAGAATCAAAATGTGCTGAATCTCACTCCAATAGCGCCTGCAAAATGGAGGCCTACCACAAATACCATAAACAAATACCTATAATTGGTCCAGCTATTCTCAAAAAGCATATAAATAAAGCACAAAGATAACAATGCTACCTGTGGTACCTGTATTAGATATTCCCCATAGAATTTTTTCTGTTGGATTATGGGCGACGAAGGTGTAAACTCCCAACATTTTACTGACTATTGGAATCATTTGCTATTGGATGGTCATATTCATAAGTTCATATTCAGTGAATTCATTAACGGATAAATGTGATCGATGAAGCCAATTAACATGAAAGCCAGATTTCCGTTACCAATATTTTGTAGCAAAAAAATATATTGTTTTTTATACTTAGTTCATGAATTCCCAATTATTCCTATTTTGAAGATTAGGATCTGGTGTACTTTTCAATTTCATTCTAGATTAATACCAGAATCATTCAATTCAGTGTTGCTTGAATGAGATTCGCATTTCAGATAAAGATTTATAAATTGTTTTTGAAAGATAAGGAGCTCATAGCCATTGGATACACAGATCTTACAGAAAACCGAAGATTAGAAATTAAAAATTTTAAATGCCTTCAGTCTTTTCTTTTGTCCAATTTCTTAATTATTCAACAGAAATATCTCACACTAAAAGAAGAATTCATGGTCTACGCTGTTAAAGCAAAATATGAAACATAATTTTTTAAAAAAGAAAATTATCCTTGCTTCTATAACAGAATTACCCAAATACAATAAAAATAACAAATAAGATTACTGATGAATTATTTCCAAATATTCGACAAAATGTTTACAAAATAATGAAGAGAATTTTATAATAGAGCTTCTATTAAGTTTGTTGAAGTGTAACTTTTAAAACAGTGCTACCGTATTCATGTAAATCACTTACGTCTGAATAGTGTTACCACTTGTCTTGTATGTTTTCAATAAGAAAAAAATGAATCTCCGCACTTAAAACAAAAAGTTAGCCAAGAATATAAAAACACACAAACACAAACACACACACACACACACACACACACACACGTTTAACGCGTAAGAAATATAGGATAATTGAAAGATAAAATATTTGCACTTTTACAAAGAAGTTTAAGGATTTAAAAAGAAGTAAATGGATTAAAAAAACAAGTTTTGGACGTCATCTAATGTCCATTCTATAGGTAGGTGATGGTAAAAGAAAGTAAACCAAAGAGAAGGAAGTAGAAACCCAGTGGTTTTATGTACAAAAACAAGAACTAACAGGAAAGGCTCGAAGGAATCATGATTACAGCGAGTGGAGTTAAAATCCACTTAAAAAGGGAAGTGGTAGTTAATGATAAGAAAGACGAATGGAAAAAAAAGGAGTGGGGGTAGATTAATTGTAAATATGCTTTGACAATGCCATACTCAGAATTGTTTTAGATGGATGAAGAGCAAGGATTCTTTCTCCTTCTTTAGGATATGATAAGATTTGGTTATGGATTATAAAAAGTCAGGTGTGTACTGTGTCAAGATTTAGTGCGTTTTTGAGTTTAAAAGCATGGATATGCTATTGTATAAGTCATTATATACTTTTCAACATAAAATTTCAAATAACTTCTTATAATTTATTAAAGATCTATAAAGTTTAATATTGTCTTTTTTATAGCTTTTGCTGCAATGCAGTTCGAAGAGAAATGCGATTTGGCTTTTGCCCAATGTCTTTTTCATTCCAACCTTGCATATTTAATAGATTTTCTGCTTCTTTAGGATATGATAAGATGAGATAACTAACACTCATTTGTGTTAATTTTTAAATTTATATTATATTGATATCCCTATTTGTTGAAATAATTTGTCTTTGTATTTTGGAAATATTTTGTAAACCATCAAGAAACGCAACATAGATTTAAAAATAAATTTATATTAAGTACGACTTTAAACTTCATCAAGTTCATTTAGTATTTAAGATTTCTAAGTAGAAAGTCTTCAATTTTAAATCCAAGTATTGAAGGACAGCTGTTCATCGCTCATTTAGTAAAATTAACTTTAATTCGGAACTTACTGATATCTTTATCTTCAGCGGAGAGTTGGGATGTTTCCCCATTGAATTCTTTTTGAGACGGGTTCTAGGTTCGTGTAGAAATGGATACTGGGCTTCTTTGTAAAGAGTGAAAGGCGGGCGGATGTAGGGCTGAGAATCCGAAATCAACTTAAATTTCCTTGATCAAGAATCGCGGAAGCCCAACCTGCCAAGGGATACTTAAGTCTATAATCGGATAAACTAACCTGATGCTGTTAATTAATAATAATTCCTCTAGAAATTAAAATGTGATTTTACTCAGGTACAGGTACAAAAAAAAAGCCAGTTTCTGGAAAAGATAGGGAGTGACGTCAGGCGTGTTGGCGAGATGATCTAATCATCCGTCTTTTATTCGCTGGATCGATTCGTCTGTATGCTTTTTTTTTTTTGTTTTCTCCCTTTCTCCCTCTATACTTTTTGTTAGGTTTTTTTGTTTTGTAATTAATCGTGTTTAAATTGCATATATTTTAATGTTATTCTCGCCGGTCAAATCACAGAAACACGCAAAGACTGTCCTTTACGATTATCTTTACAGTACATTAGAGGAGCGTGTGAGCTAGAGGCAACCATGATGTCAAGTAGTTGGCTAACTTAGTAATTCCTAATTAATTAATCCCTAGTTTTCATTCCCATAATATATATCTACGTAAAGCGAGATCTGACATCACTGTATGACTTTGAATACTTCTTTGAATCCTTGCTGAAAACGTATATGGAAAACTGATTAAAAGATTACAATGTGTGGGACGTTTGAGTTAAGTAAAATGGTCATCATAGCTCATTTTATAGAATATAGGATTCATTTAAATAGACAATACCATCAGCAAGTGCCCTAAGCATTATCATTTTCTAATGATAAGTTAGCAGGTCTACTATTAAGAGAAAAGGTGATTCTTAGTTCGAAAGGAACAATCTAGGAAATTTTAAGTATAAAACTATTTATGAAACTATAACAAAAGAAACTTCATCCCATTTCAGTTTAAAATAATAATATGAATTGGTAAAAAGACTGGATGTAATATTATAGAACTACAAAATACGCTTATCTATGCATATAATGCTGCTATGAAATGAAACTGTTTCTAAGTGAATATGCTAAAATGTTAAAATTAAGAACAATTTTTTAAAGTCAGCTTTAATCCAAAGAAACCTAAGATGTTTTTGGACGGAATAACATTGAGTCTCGTATTTTATATTAGTTCTTCGAAAACAAAAATTGGAGATCCAAATTTTGTGAATGTCTATAAAATTTATTGATATAAAAAAATTGGAAAGTACAAAAAAATACGTTATCACTGAATAATTTTACAACTAGTTCACGAATGAATGATATACCATAAGAAAATATTATTTTTTTGAATGAATCCGTAATCATTTTAACGGAAAATTTGAAAACTGCAATTAATTTAAAAATTTTTCACAATTGCAACCACTGCATCAATGAAGGTAATATTGTTATATATTAAAACTGTAAAATTTAAGAAACATATCACAACTGTAAACAATAGATGTGATTTTTTTCCAGCTTGATTTTTCAGGAGGATTTTTCAACTTGATTATAACCAAATTCGCAGAAATGCAAAAAAATAACTTACAGTTTATTCTTCAATTATTTAATAGATATTTAAGATAGTGTATTTACTGAAAACTCTCCTATATCCAAACTTCGTAATAATGAAAGAAAAAAAAATCTTAAGAAAAGTTTAATGTTAGATGTGAAAATAAATAAAATATTAATACAATAAAAATAACCAATTTGTACAGATTCGAGCTTAGTTTTTAAGTTGATCTTTAAATCCACAATGAAACATGTACTAGTAAAATATCCTGAGTTTTCATAATAAAATAATCAATTTTTTTGGTTCTGATTTAATGATTGATGATATAATGCCTTAAAAAAAAACAAATTAACCCTAAACATAAGTTTTTGCTGCGCAAAAGTTCGATTAAACTGGGCTTCTTTTTACTTTAGATTAAACTGAACTAGTATTCTGAACTAGTTGAAAGTTAAATTTAATGTGTATATCTTGGTAATGTATGATCATACCTACGAGGACATCTACGAATAAAAATATTAAGAATTCATAGATGGCAATGGCTGGTTCCATGTAAGTCTCAAATGTCGCCGGCAGATGTTGGGAGTCCATCTCTTCCATGATCATCAATTCCGTTATAGTTAAGATGCATAAAGAGAAGAAAAGAGCTGAGAATATAAGAGCTGTTATCAGAAAATTACTGCGTAGGTTGATGGTCAGGTCGAGTAGCGAGATAAAGATGATCCAAAAGATCCATAAGCATAGTTCATCTCTGGAGAAGAATGCGAGTGAACTGACACACACGAAAATTGCGATGGTTACGCCTGTAGTTACTAGAAACTCATTTGTCTTACAGTAGAAAACAAGGACTGATAAGAAGATGCCGTCATTAATGCATGATGCAATCACAAAGATGAAATGGTGGGAATGGAGCACAACCAGCTGTGAGATACAAGTCATAAGACCCCAAAAACCGAAATGTTCAAGAACAGATGCAATTGAGTCAGGATACTTTTGAAAATATATCATAACTAACACCGTGATAGCAATTTCGAGAAAGAGAACGCTGTAGGCTTTGCTTACGAAATTTTGGCAGATGGTTTGTTTCACTGAGTCCTGTATGACAAGCCGTTCGCCATCCGCAAGACGCGAAGGCCGTTGCTCCGAACTCATCTTAGAAAATGAAAGTTGATTTAAGGCATCGGCTTTGGTTTTGTCTGTTGTCGTTGTGCAGCAAACATTTTGACAGATATTGACCAACCAATAGTACTATTTCTTATAAATTTTGAATAAAGATAAAGAATTTACCAATTTCACATGAAGAAACTTTTGTTGCTATGGCAATAATGGAAGCAGTTGACGTTGCAGAGTGTTGTTTACTTTGATATGATTTCCAACAAGTAAATAATCTATCATCATGATATTACATGCACATGATATCATCGCATTGTTTATTATAATGAAAATTAGAAACGACAATATTTACAATAAATTCAGCATAATAGCCATGTGATTTTCTGATGGCTAGAATGTTTACATTAATTAAATCCATTTCTGAAAACTTTCATAACCAAAAGATTTAATTCATAACATACTTTAACTTAATTTAGGCTTTTTTTTTCAAGTAGCCATAACACTAAAATAGATTTTTTTAAAAGTAGACTTGGTTTTTGTATTTTCTCAAAAACTTCTATTTATACTAATCATACCAACCACCTTAACAAAAAAAAAATGGGGCTTAGTTACCTTAAAATAATGAATTGTGAACTACAGTTACGTTCCAGATGATTTATACGAAATTAAACGAATCAAAATGGTTCCAACTAGAAAAAATAAATAAATCTGTTCTATTTGAAATCACTCGTGATTTTGATTTCTGGATTCTCAATAAAACATTTCAGAAAGGTGGGGGGGAAAAGTGACACTTCATAATTAAAATACTAAGCTAATTTATTCTAAACTGTAAGGCTTAGAAAAATATTATCTCTAGCTTTAAGGTAAGTATTTATCAGTACATTTATTTACTTCATGTAATAATTTTTTGTTTTCACATTGGATGCAACTGAATCTGCTTTACCAATCTGAACTTCTTTAAGTTCAAGCGAGACTTCGTGATAAACAACCTAACAAAGAAATTTTAAGCAATTCAATTTTAAGGAATATAGGCGTGAAGTTCTTTCATTGACTTCACATTTTATTTCAAATGGCCTCAATGATTTCAAGCCATCTATATTCATATAAGTCATTTTATATTTACTAAAAACAGTTTTTAAAACTATTATCTTGAATTCCTCTAGAATTCCTGAGTTTTGGTCCTAGAAATATTATTGGGCCAAATTGCCAAGACATTAAATTGGATTGATCAGTCAAATATAAATTATGATCGATTTATTTATATTACGTATTGTTGGTCTCACTTCACAACAGATGACGCAGATTGCAAGTTTGTATTTACTTACATATGTAAGCAACCTTATCTAAAATATCCGATACTCATTTTCTATTGAGAGAAATGGGCAACAAACGAAGGTACAATGCTAAGAGAAGGATTCGCACCCTGAGTTGTCATCGGGAAGATGCCGGGACGGACCGTACCAGGCGAACCAAACTTTTTATTGCCTCTGATTGTTCACAAAACATTACGTTTAGTTAATGTTCTTGCAGTCAAATAACATAAAATAGCAGTTTATTGGCCTTTAACGACTTCTAGTTATTATTTGGCTTCCGGTGATTAAACGATATCTATGTAATTAATTATAATTTATAATAGGGCAACACAAAGACACTTATGTAAGAAAATTTATTGAATTCTACTGGATTTCAATAAAAAAAGCAAAAAAACAAAAACAACAATTTAATACAACGTTATCTGTTGACATTATAGGACTTGCAATTTTAAGATGAGCAGTTCGATTTATTTTTATAAAACCTCTTCTCCCCTCATTGTATGGCTTGTTCTAATTGTTGTGACCCTTTGAAATGTAAAGTTCCTACCAATGTGCTATTTAAACTGAATAGAACATAGAACATGTGCTATTTAAACTGAATTTGATTGGATCCTTGTTTTGACGATTCCCTTTTAACAGGGATGAGTAAGTGTTCTCGTTTAGTCCCTTCCGAAGAAGGCCATTCTAATCCACTCATTAAACGAATGTCCTGAATATCCCCTCTTCTATCAATAATACCACCAGCACATAAAATCAATAAGGCCGAAGCATGAAACTGCTTTTAAATTTTTTAGAAATATTAAACTTTTGATTAGAAATAATTTAAGTGTTTATATGTTGGCTTTTAAATCCTTAGAGTAATTTTACACACGTTAAATCTTACTTATTACGTTTCAGATAATTAAGATTGTTGAAAAATTTCAAAATATAAAAAGTAATACTAAAAATAGTAAAACCGGAAACAAATCTTCAGTTTTTATTTAAATGATTTTATATCTTTTGAATGATTTTACTTTCCAATATAATGGCTTCTTATAGTGTTAAATGTGCTTCGCTTAGAACAGAAATAGAATTTAAAAATATTTAAGAGCTTTTGGCCTTCATTAGAATTATTACATTACACATAAAAGTGAAGAAATTTTAGCCGAACGTCGGGTTGATAATGCGATTAAACATGGCACAAGAGGGTACTCCTCGTAACCAGAATACAACTAAAGTTTGATTCCCTAATCACTGAGGATTAGGCGTGAATTAATTTTACATTCAGACGATCTATTAAATCAAATCGTAGAACGAATCTTTAATTTAAATAGACAATTGATTCGATAAATTGGGCTTTTCGGTGATAGGTGGCAGGACAGATCGAGAGGATTAACATAATAAACGATAAAAATAACAAGGCATACATTTAGCATTTAAGTATTATCATAAAGAACAGAATACATATATCAATATACTATAAAACATCAATTCGTTAACTCAAATTTCGTAACTCAATAGGATCTAATGCTGGCTACTCCATTGCTGAATTTTCTTCTCTTCAATGTTGTCCACTAGCCGAGCTCTATCAGGTCGAGCATAACCGGAATGACAAAAGGCCTGAGAATCTCGTCTCTATACCTCTGGGCCATCAACAGTTCTTTCGGATGACGTCCACTTACCCCTGCCCACAGCATCTGAAGGGTATAACCCATTTAGTAATTCCTCTTAGAAGACCTTATAGGAGAAGAAATCGTGCGATAGCCTCTTAATCTTCGAAAATAATCGTTGATTTCAAGTACAATTTAACACATTAACTATTATTAAAATCTAATTCAAACTAAGCAAATTTTATCTAAAGTTCGAATCAAATCTCAAGCATATTTGAAAACTCCACTCAATCCACTGTATGTTTCGTTCTGTTTTCAGTCCAATGAGCTTCCCTCGTCTCTTGCTCTTCACTTCGATATTATTTATTTTTACAATAACAAATTCCATCTTATAATCAGTCTCAACATTCCAGGAGAAGGAGCGTAAAATAAAACACACAATTACACAATTAAGGAAATAACACAAACTACTTATACAAACTCTAACGCTTTGTTACACCAATATACCCTCGGAAATCTGATGTTTCATGCAGAAAAAATGGGTTATTTCGTATGTCGGGTTCCTCCAGATGAGAACTCGTCGATTGTCTGACACCAGAATGAATGACTCGACGCATCGTGTCCCCAATGACGATGTTGATCAGCCAAGTTTCTACGTGCCATACGGTTTCGTGAGGTTAATGAGACATAAACCATTGGTCAAGGTGCATAAAGACCGCCTTGGTGAAGGCGATTGATAGTTTGAGTTGAAATTAAAGAATGATATATCCCATTTCTAATTATGTTTTTGTAATAAATATAATCATTTCAGGTATTCATGACAAAGACAACACTCACATGATCTTAGTGTCCCTTGTGCTGATAGTGTTAATGTCAGAAAAACAAAGGCCAATACATGATTCTGAAGCTGCAGTTGTGGTATTTGCAAATCTTTGAGGTTTACAAATATGATTAGTAAAACCAAGGTTATAGAAAATTGTAAGTAATTGATAGTTGTGATATGTACAGTATATTTGGAACTATCAGTGTTAGCATCTACTATACACATTACACTCGAACATATTGTCTGTTTCATTTCAATTGTATTATTTGTTATTTCTTCCTTACATAACAGTTTATATGTGCGAGCAGGTTTGTCAATTGCATGACGTCCCATGTGAAAACCAAGAGAGGTATGTGCCTTGTAGTGACATGGAATATGTTCATACGTAGTGGTAGATCATGCACTTGTAGTTACATAGACATTTATTCTGTACAACACAATAATGCCATCACCTCTTGTTGTTCTAAGTTGATAAATTTTGAAAAAACCAGATATAATAAAAACACCTCGGTTTGATGTTTTAAGTTTATAAATTTTAGAGAAATCAGATTTTTTTTTTAATTCTTCAGTTATTACATTTCAGTCCTACGATATTTTTTTAAATAAATCTGTCTGTAGGTGCTGTGGATATATTAAAGTTACAATAACTACAGTAGATATATTTGATAAAATGATGCCAACACATAATTAAGTTAAAAATGAACATACGTACAATTAAAAAAATAATCGGTTTCACTAGCGAATCGTCTAGCATCCTCAGGTGATGGTAACAAAATGACCCATAAATTGAGGATGAGGGTTCTCCACTGAACTTTGTGAGAGCACTGAACAGAACACAAAATATTGTTAACTTTGTAAATAATACTTGTAATGGGAGAATATTTAAAGGGAATGTTAATCAACAAAAAAAATTAAGAATATTTGCAAACATAAGTAAAATGAATTAAAAAATAATAATAAATGCAAAGAGAATCTTTTTTTAAACAAAATTTTAGCCGTTAAATAATCAATAAGGAACATCTGAAGCAAGAAGAAGCCAAATTAATACACAATTAAAAAAAAAACTTACACAACAATATAAACCAAAAAGTACTACAAAACTAAAAAATAATAATAATTGAAAAGAATAAAATGAGAATCTTTTTATAAAGAAATATAAACTATTAAATAATCAATAAGGAATATTTGAAGCAAGAATAAACCAAATTATTCAACACTTCAAAAAGAAAAAAAAAACACTAGTAAAAAGTTAACACTTGAAAAACAGAATTTTCTAGGGATGGGAAGGTGGGAATTGTTCTTATTTCTTCAGTTCTGGCAATGAACTCCTTTACTTTTTATCATCAGGCTTCTTGATTCCATATTGCTCAATTGTAAGTGCTTGGAAGATTGTAACTAATAGTTATAACTAATGGTTAGCCTATTTATGTAATGCGAACGGACAATTGGAGCTTCCATTTTGAGTTGTTTCATTCGCTTCGCGCCAACGGAAATAATTTCCGCTTCCGTTTCAAACCGGATTTTGCCGGCATTTTCTGTCAAACTTTCGCTACGATTCTGGAGCCATGTGGAATAGCCTGCGAAACATAAGCGAAGGACAATCCGTACGATGACTTTACCGTCCGATGTACGGTTCCATGTGCAATGGGCTTACTCTTGAGGTTGAGATTATTGAAGTTGAGGTTGAGTTGCCAAATGCATGATGGAATCATCCAGATTTCAATAATTGGTGAGAACATTGGTGAGAACAGGAGAACATTGGGTGGGAGGAAGAAAGGATTCAACACTCACTAATGGAGTTTAGATAAACTTTCATCAGGTAACTGTAGAATTGGATACCAGAATCCAGGTGAAACTGAAAAAAATGAAAACCTAGAAAAAAATGGACGAAATGAATAACAGTGAAAATTACGATAAAAAATTGAGAAAATTTCAAAAAAAAAAAAAAAACGTTTTCACAGTATATTATTCTTAAATACAGACGACTCAATTACAAGGGCAGATAGCTGAGGATTATAGGAATCCAAATTTAAGATATGATAAGCATCCAAGCATTTTTATGATGTCTTGGACTTTACCAAAAACATACAGTATTTTGATAGGATGTTGAAGAAAATTCTATAGGAAACCACTTCAAGAAAGTAACGGTCGTCTGTTACCATTTCAGTATTAGAATTTGCAGAGAAGAATTGCAAAGTATTCTTTAATATCGAAGCTCCAAAATTTAACAAAAGTCATTCCTGACTTAAAGCTATTGAGAAAATTGCAGCATTAATCATACTTTAAAATATTGAATATTGGAGATCATGTAGACGCTGTAAGAATGATGTCTGCTTGTATTTTGTCTGCTTGTATTTTGTTTGGTAAACAAAATATGTTTATTTTTATTGAAATCTATACACTTAGTAGGAAGGCCAACAGGTCTGCCGGGAAAAACTAGAGAAAAACTTGATTGTTTTAAAATTCTAGAAAAAACAAAATAAAAATAATCTTGACAATTAAAAGCATGTATCACTAAAAATGACAATTTGTGCTCAATGTACTCTTTTAACATTAGGACATTGTTTAACTCATGGCTGGGTTTCCAGTTTTCTTTTCTAAAACCACCGGCTCCCCTAACTGAGACAGTAGGAGAAATATCAAGTAATCCGATAGGTTGCATAGGAACAGAGAAAGTCAGGTAAGAGGAAATCATTCATCAACGATATTTCGACCTCCTTATAGATACTTAATTGTCAAAATCTGAAGTTCGTTTAAGAGATATAGGAATACAACCATATTTCCATATCATGTTTCTATCTTCAATAAAAAGAACTTCTTATAATTCACAGAAAACATCTAAGCAAATCAGGAAAAAAAGAAAAATAATTATAAATGAGACATAGCTTGTATACCAGATTCACGGCTGTTGCAAACGAACTAAATGGTTACGTAAAGGAAATAAAAACTCCGAACATTTACCGTATTATTAACAAATGAGGCCTTGTGTTGTTCACAAGCGATATTCCTAAATTTATCTGCCAGGAGAAGTCAACCATTCGGGTGATTTGTACTGGATGATGGGCATCAAGAAGTCCGAAACAGCTGTCTCAGTCTATCTATTACAAGGTCTGAAATTCATTAACTTTTTACAGAAACAATCTGATAATTTATAATTATTTAGAAAGAAATTAAAGTTATTATATCATCGCTTTTTTTTTTTAATTTTTAATTTTTACTTAAAATTAAAGTAAAACACGATGAAGCTCGCAATTTCTTACTTAATAGTCTTATTCTTTTAGTGACACAATTTAAATTTATTTACTTAAGATGCCATCTTCAAAGTGAAAATTTTTTTTGATTAGGAAAAAAAAAGTTTAATAATCCATTAAAATGAAGTAATGCGGCTCGAGCATGGCCGAGCGGTCTCGACGGCGGTCTGCCGTGTAGACGATGTTTTGGAACCTGGGTTCGAAGCCCGGCGTTGGTATGACTTTTTTTTTCTTCTTCTGTGTTTCGACTGTTTCTCCCCTGGGACTTACTATCTCAGGGTTATTCTGGACGAGATGTGAATCTCGTCCCCCTTCTTGAATTTTCTAGCCTCACCCTGACGTTGTCAGTTAGGGCTAGCCCGTGGTCCATAGTTGGCCCAAGTCGATGAAAGGAAGGAAAATGAATTAATGTAAAGTAGGACTATTTGGCTCAGATAACTAGGGTTATAGCATATCAAAAACATAAAAAACATAAATTTTTTACGTGTACTGTTATATTCTACTTGCAAAAACAAAGCCATACACCTGATTAAGCAAAAAAAACATTTATACGAAAATATGGTTACAACAAAAAGGGATGAATACTACAATAACTTTAAAAACCAAAGAGCCCAAACAGCAAAAACAATAAGAGCAGCCAAAAGAAGCTACGAAAAGAACCAGCTCAACCAACTTGAAGAAGACTTCAAAAAGAATAACACCAGGTCATTCTACAAAACCTTCAAACAAAATCTACAGAAATACCAAGCCCCAAACCTTTGCTTCAAGAACACTGAGGGGAAGCTAGCACTAAACAACCAAGAAAACTGCAAAATACTGGCAAATTACTTCGAGAAACTTCTCAACTGTGAAAAACCGAAGGAAAACTTTTCAAAGTCACCCCCAGTACACAAATTCAAAAATTCAGAACCCCCCTGTCAGAAAGAGATTGAACAAATAATAAGAGACCTTAAGAATGAAAAAGCACCGGGAGAAGATACGATTGTAGCTGAAATGTGGAAATGCGTTGATGCCGGCACGATCCAGAAACTATGCAAAGTTTTTCAAATCATCTGGGAAACAGATATTACCTGAAGAATGGAAAATGGCGATTATCCACCCAATCTACAAAAAGGGAGACAGAACGGATGCCAATAACTATAGGGGAATATCACTCACGCAAGTTACATACAAAATCCTCTCGAAAACTTTGCAAAACAGGCTTGAACAGCAAGTAGACCAACAACTAGGTGAATATCAAGGAGGATTCAGAAAAGGCAGATCCTGTACAGAACAGATCATGAACCTAAAACTTATAATCAAACATCGAAGATCAAGAGCCAAGGACATATATGTTACCTTCGTTGACTTCAAAAAAACCTATGACTCTATCGACAGAGAGACGCTATTTAACATCCTAGAGGAATTTGGCGCCGATGGTAAATTAGTGGCCATCATAAAACAAACCCTGACAAATACAAAATCAAAAGTCAGGTTTCAGGGGGAAATGTCTGAACCATTTAACATCAAAACAGGAGTAAGACAAGGAGATGGTCTGTCCCCTTTGCTATTCAACTGCACGTTAGAAAAAGTCATAAGAGAATGGAGAAAAACCATGAAAATGAAAGGCATACAGAAATACAGAATAGGCAGAAAAAAAGACAACCTAGAATTTGACTGTCTGGCATTTGCAGATGACCTAGCAATCTTTGCAGAAAGCCCAGAAGATATAATCATACAGATCGACATACTAAAAGAGACTGCAGAAAAAACAGGTCTACAAATCTCCTTTGAAAAAACAGAATACATGACGAACGTGAAGGATGCTCCCAAACACCTAAAAACAAAATATGGAAGAATAAATAAAGTCAACAAATTCAAATATCTGGGAGAAATAATCCAACCTAATGCATTAGACAAAGAAGCCAACTTTGCAAGATCAAGAAAAATGGAAATGGCATTCCAGTTAACTAAAAATATATACAACAAAAAATCAGTCTCCATAAATACTAAACTTAAACACTACAATACAGTGATTAAACCAGAATGTTTATATGCCTCGGAGTGTCTTGCAATGAACACAGCCAAACAACTAGATGAAATAGAAAAGAAGGAGAGAAAAATAATACGGAAAATTCTTGGGCCCATATATGATAACGGAATATGGAAAATGAGAAGTAATGAAGAAGTCTACAAGAAGACAGAGGGAATTGTGAATACAATGAGGAAAAGGAGGATAACATTCTACGGACACATGAAGAGAATGGAAGAGAGTAGAATGACAAAACGCCTCTTCAATTACTTCGACAAAAACCCAAAGACACAGATAACTTGGTTCAAAGAGATCAGAACCGACCTAGAGGAAATGAACATTACTGAGGAGGAAATAGAAGATAGAAATAAATTCAGATCAAAAGTTAAAGACTTTAAGGGTTTCCACAGGAGGCAGAAAGTGATTGGGAGCGGAGTTTGGACTTTGGAAAGACGGGAAAAACAGAGGGAAAGGATGAAGGAGTATTGGAAGGAGAGAAAAAGGAAGGAGAAGATGAAATCATGAACAGTTATTTCACGTGGTCCCCAGTCGGCCAAAATCGAAAGAAGAATAAGAAGATGGTTACAACTAGTTTCTCCACCGAGAGGTGATATTCTCAAGTCAGACTTGAGAATACCACCTCTCGGTGGAAAACTAGTTGTAACCATATTTTCGTATAAATGGTTTTTTGCTTAATCAGGTGTATGGCTTTGTTTTTGCAAGTAGCATATCAAAATCATCTATGAAAAATTAGGAAAAAAAAAGAAAGAAAAGTTTTTAAAATGTTACTTAAAATTAATACAAAACAAGCGCTTTCTTCTTTCAGATTGCTGTGTAATTATTTCTATAGCATTATTAGATAGATATAATTGCTGTTGGCAATTTTGTTAAATTGGGTGCCTGTCCAATTTTTTCATAAGATTTGTTTTGAAAAAGTTCTCTTTTCATCTTTTTAAGTTCAGGAAGCCTAACCTTAGTTATTTTAGGAATGTTTATAATTGCAATAATCATTTCAATTCTGGTATTTTTTTTTTGCATAAATTTAGACATTTGTGAGCTGTGCAGTAGAATCCCTTATATTTGACGCACATTGGCGTGTTTAGTATAGCTGACGTGTTGTTCTGTTTGATGCAAGGTCATTTAGTTACATGGTTTGGTAGAATGGAGATCACCTTGTCTGGTAGAATTATTCATTTAATTGGCCTCATTATAGGTATAATTGGCAACCAACCATCGATACCGAATATCTACATAATTTTATCGCTGTTGCCCTAGGAATTGCTGATGGTATTGCATTTACTTAAGAATTTTGTAAGGATCATTTTTTCTCTAAGACTTGATTAATAATTTTAAAGGCTTATTAATTAAATGAAAATTTAAGAAAAGTTGTGTTACTTAGAAGAAAAATGTTTTGTAAAAAATGAATATCAATTCTTATCTAAAAGAATTCTCAGATCTGGAGACGCGTCATCAGTTTTGTATATTTCTGTTATTATAGTCAATTCATTATATCTCTGAAGACACATGACAACTCCATATATGGTAAACGATTAAGCATTAGTTACTCATCATACTTCCGTTTTGAATGTCGTTCTGAACATGGCGACTGCTGAAAACACTCCATTGTTCGTTTGTGCCAACAAAACTTCGAAAGAGTTAATCGAGAGGAATCATTTGGAATGTTATTTTTTATTTCGTCTATCTCTATCGTAAAACGATTGAACAGCAGGTATTTCATCTCAATCAGTGTTCAATATTGTTAAGGAGACCGAAGCCTCGCTTACCACTAAGCCTTTCCCATTGTTTGAAACGAAGGCATCGATAAAAATAGAAATGGACGACTAAAAGCCAACTTCTCATGAAATCGAAAATAAATTAATAAAAAAAATATTTTTAATATTGAAAAACCAACAAAAATAATAAAAATTGAACATTGTAGCGCGATGACGAATTTGATGTAAACACCGGTAGTAATTTCAGACATTCCAGACGCGACCAAGTAATAATTCGAGTGAAGAAAGGAAATGATAATGATTGGTTAACTGAGATCCCGTGTCTTCAGAGATATAATGAATGAACTATGGTGGAGTTATACACTATCAAAAAGGTTCCATGAAACGGCCAAGCCATACTTTTTGACCAAGATATAGGATTTTTAGGGCTTGTAGAGTTAGGGGCTTGGCTCTACATGAGATCTGATAAATTTTTAACAGTGAAAGCGTTATGAGCATGTGAGTCTTGGCAACTTATTTTACATGAAATGTTTTGGGTGGGATTTATATATTTACTAAGCAATACTATTATAGAGCTACGTCGTTAAGATTTAACTTCGCAATAATTAAGTTTAAATCCTAAACAATTACAGAAAATTCCATACGACGAAGCGCTTCGAGAAAAGATACGTAGTGCCCTACTTACTTCCTTCGGCTCGTCAGATTCAAGGAGACAACCGACAATCTGCCCGCGTTCGGGTAGCGCACTCATGCACAGGGGGATGGCGGGTGGGGCATTGTGGTGCGGGCGGAGGGGCGACGCTAAACGCGCGTGGCGCGTTTGATGCCCTTCCGTCCCCTAACCCATTGGATCACAGATATTTGTTGTTCAATTAAAATGTTGAAATATAAGATAACATCTAGCTTTCTAGAACTTTTGTTTGGAAGTACCTACCAGTAAGACATTTTATAATACAGACCTCTTTATGGGATGTCGGAGGGTGAAAGTTTTTCGTTATTTATGTGCAAATCTTATCCTGCATACCAAATTTCAACTTTCTAGGACTTTTTATATACCTATGAGAAATTGTTATATAATTAAGAACCGGAACTCCCTTTATGAGGGGCTGGAGGGTGAAATTCATACAGATTTCTTAATTTTTTTGTTATTTGTTTGCAAATCGTAGCCTGCATATATCAAATTTCAGCCTTAGGACTTTTTGAAGTTTGGAACATAGATTGTTATATATAAAATTGTTATATACAATATGTATAATATAAATAAAATAAAATACAGAACCAGACTTCCCTTTATGAGGGGTTGGAGGGTGAAAGTTACAGATTTCTTAATTTTTTGGTTGTTTGTGTGCTAATCCTAGCCTGCATATCAAATTTCAGCTTTCTATGACTTCAGGAAGTAGCCTAGAGGTTTCGATGATCATCAGTCAGTAAGTCAGTGAGCTAATCAGTGACGAAATCGACGTATTTTAGGTATTAATAAAATCCAAAGTATATAAGCTAGAAAAATGAAACTTAGCGTATTTCATTAGTCTGCTAACTGCATCTTATCCTGAAAATTTGAACTCTCTAGTATTAACCAGGCCGAAGCTGTGAGGGTTCGAAAATACGACGAAACGCTTCGAGAAAAGGTACGTAGTGCCCTACTTCCTGCCTTCGGCTCGTCTTGGCGGGGCCACTACCGTACCCCCAGATTTCTTTTTTCAAATTTTGGAATATCATGGCTTTACAATCCTTCTTCCCAAAAACAGTGTCGTTGTTTCTACAATATCTTAAAGAACGATGCTGATGTTTTTTCAGCTAGTAATTTTTTCTAAATGCTTGATCCTAGATGTTCTGAAGAATTTTGACCTTAGACGTTCATAGGAAGCAAAATGTGCTGAATCTCACTACAATAGCTCCAGCAAAAGGGAGACTTCCCACCAAAAAAATAGACCAATACCTATATTTGGTCCAGCTATTCACTAAAAGCATATAAATAAAGCACAAAGGTGCGACCTTAGGACCTGTAGTGGGTATTCCCCATAGTAGTTTCTGTTGGATCGTGAGCGCCGAAAGTGTAAACTCCCAAAATTTTACTGACTGTTGGGATCAGTTGAAATTGGATGGTTGAAATTAGCACGCGTTTATTTCCTGCAAAGAAACCTGGTTATCATTTAACAGAGGGCTGGGGCGCTCATCATAAAAGGATTTAAGTGCTTTAGTGAATCATGAAAAAAAATTATAATTTCGTAATAAGTGAATTCATTAACGGATAAATGGGATCGATGATGCCAATCTACATGAAAGCCAGATTTCCATTACTAATATTTTGTAGCAAGAATTTTTTTGTTTGTTTTTTACACTTTGTTCATGAATTCCCAAATATTCATATTTTGAAGATTAGGATCTGGTATACATTTCAATTTCATTGTAGATTAAAACCAGAATCATTCAATTCAGTGTTGCTTGAATGAGATTCGTATTTTAGATAAAGATTTATAAATTGTTTTGAAAAGATAAACATCTCACAGCCATGGGATAAACAGATCTTACAGGAAACCGAAGATTAGCAAATACTACGTTTTAAATGCTTCAATCTATTCTTTTGTCCAATTTCTTCATTATTCAACAGAAATATCCCACACTAAAAGAAAAATTCATGGTTTATGCTGTTACCATAATAAAGGTAATAATAAAAGATAAGATTATTGATGAATTCTTTTCAAATATTTGACAAAATGTTTACAAAACAATAATAAAAGTTTGTAATCGAGCATCTATTAAGTTTCTTGATGTGATTTAAAACAGTACTACCGTATTCACGTAAATGACTTACGTGTGAATAGTTTTACTACTTGTCTTGTATGTTTTCAATAAGAAATAAAGGAATCTCCGCACTTAGGCAGCAAGTTAGTCAAGAATAGAAAAAACAAAAAACAACACAGAAAACAACAGCAAATAGCGTAAGTTTAACGCGTAAGAAATATAAGGTAATTCAAAGATAAAAATGTTTGCACAATTACAAAGAAGTTTAAATCAAGGAGTATAATCCTTTTACAAAAAACTGTAAAACAAGTTTCGGACGTCATCTAATGTCCATTGTATAGATTGGTTTACTTCCTTTCACCATCACCTAAGAGAAGGAAATAGAAACCAAGTGGTTTTATGTACAAAAACAAGAACTAATAGGAAAGGGCCGAAGGAATCATGGTTAGAACGAGTGGAGTTTAAAAACCACTGAAAAAGGAAAGTGGTAGTTGATGATAAGGAAGACGAACGGAAAAAAATGGAGTGGGTGGGGGGGGGAGGATTAATTATAAATATGCTTTGACAATGCCATACTAAGAATTGTTTTAGATGGATGAAGAGCAAGTATTCTTTCTTCTTCTTTAGGGTATAAGATGTGTTATGGATTGTAAAAAGTCAGATGTGTACTGTGTCATGATTTAGTGCTGTTTGAGTTTTAAAAGCATGGATAGGCTATTTTATAAGTCATTATAAACTTTTGCAAATTCAAATAACTTCTTATTAAAGAACTATTGGGTGAGTGCAAAAGTTCTACCCGGTTTTATTACCCATAAAGAAGAGCAAATAAACGCAAAATAAACAGTACCTATTATTGTGCATAATCCCCATTGCTATCTAGAACCTCTTGCCATCTTTCTGGTAGGAGATGAATCCCACGGCGGTAAAATTCCGGCGGTTTTGAGTCAAAAAAATCTTGGATTGGCAGTTTTCACAGCATCAAGATCATCAAAGATTTTCTGACTGAAGAAATTGTTCAACGCACGAAATAGGTGATAGTCAGTTGGAGCCAAGTCAAGAGATTAGGGAGGGTGGGGTAAGACCTCCAAACCAAAGCCCAGTAATTTTTGGCGAGTGATGACAGCAGCATGTGGCCTGGCGTTATCGTGAAGAAGGATAACACCGCCATGATTGATGAGATCTGGCCACTTTGCTACCAAATTTGAATGCAGCCTGTCTAACTGTAGACAGTAGAAGGCAGCATTGATGGTTTGGTTGAGTGGCAGGACCTCCCAGTGAATTATTCCCTGCCACACACCACACACTCAATAATACCTTTTTGGGATGAAGTTCAGCTTTCGAAGTCAATGCAGGCGGATCAGAATGGCGGCACACAGTCCTATGACGCTTTACGTTATGGTACGTAACCCACTTCTCATTTCCTGTCACAATTCGTGTCAAGAATGGGTCATTTTTGTACCGGGAAAGCAAGGAAAAACAGGTGGCGATTCGGTCATCCCGTTGATTAGCTGTCAGGTTATGTGGAACCCAACGATCCAACTTTCTCGTAAAACCCACTTAACAAGCCGTCTCTCGACCCCGTTGTCCGGTGTACGTTGAAGGTCTCCACTAATTCTTGCACGGTTGGGTTTGGGCTGTTCGTTATGGCTATTCCTTATGGTCAATATCGTCCTCTCCGTCCACTCCTAGCCTGATTTTGGCAGCTTCTGTCTCCTTCCCTAAATTTATGAAACCATCGACGACATATGCTTTCATCTATTGTATCCTCCCCGTAAACTTGACAGACATTGCGACATGCTGCGGCTGCCATACGCTTTCCATGTTACATCCTCTGATATTTTTTTTTGAGATGATTAACTTTATGAGACACGAAGCATTTATATGTGAGGCATCCACACGTTTGATTGGCAGACGATTTGCGTCATTACAATGTCATGTGTGAGGGCAATTCCAATGCAGATTTTCATATCCAAAAACGGGTAGAACTTTTGCACTCACCCAATATAAGTATAATATTGTATTTATTTACAGCTTTTACTGCAATACTTTAGAAGAGAAAATCGATTTGGCTTTTTCCAACTGTCTTTTTATTACCAACCTTGCATATTTCGTAGCTTACTTTTATTCAACAATGATTCGTGTTAGTTTTCAAATTTACATTTTATTGATATCCTTATTTCGGGGAATAATCTGTATTTGTATTTTGGAAATATTTTGTAAACCATCAAGAAACATAACACAGATTTCAAATAAACTTATTTTAAATATGACTTTAACTTCACCGAGTTTATTCAGTGTTTAAGATTCCTCAATGGGAAGTCTTTTTAATTTTAAATCCAAGTATTCAAGGAACCTCACTGATTTACTAAAATTAACTTTAATTCGGAATTTACTGATACATTATCTCTGCGGAAATCTGGGATGTTTCCCCTTTGAATTCTTTTTCAGACGGTTCCTAGATTCTATCTGTGTATAAATGCATACTGGGCTTCTTTCTAAGGAACAGGCGTTGGGCTGATCATCCGAATTCAACTTTGGTCAAGAAACGCGGAAGCCCCCCCTGCCATCACCCAAGGGATATCGAAGTCTATAGTCGGACACTTATGCTAAACTTACCTGATGCTGTTAATTAATAATATTTCCTCTAGAAATTAAAATGTGATTTTATACATGTAACAAAAAAA
>JAFIDM010002131.1:25310013-25341219 GCA_023159025.1 Thereuonema tuberculata | reverse complement strand
TCTGGTTGTGCATCAGACATTTTCACAGATATTGCGCAACCAAGGTAAATAGTTCTTGTAAATTTTGAATAAAAAAAAAGAATTTACCAATTTCACATGAATAAACTTCTGTTGCTCTGGCAATAATGGAAGCAGTTGACATAGCAGAGGTTTGTTATCTTTGATATGATTTCCAACAAGCAAATAACCTATCTTCATGATGTTACAAAAGCACACGATAGTGTCCCATTGTTTATTATAATGAAAATTTGAAAAGACAGTATTTACAATTCAGCGTAATAACCATATAAATTTTTGATGGGTAGAATGTTTAACATTAATTAAATCCATTTCTGAGAAACCTAATATCCAAAAGATTTAAGTTTATAATGTATACAAACTTAATTTTTTTTTTTTTCTCTTAAAGCCATAACACAAAATAGACTTTTTTAAAAATAGATTTTTTTTTTGTATTTTTTCAAAAACTTCTATATCAAGTATCTTTAAAAAAAGGAAAATAGGGCTTGGTTACCTCAAAATAATGAATTACGAACTAGTGATAAGTTCCAGACGATTTACACGAAATTAAACAAATCAAATTGGTTCCAACTAGAAACAAAAAATCTGTTTTAGTTGAAACCTCTCGTGATTTTCATTTCTGGTTTCTCAATAAAACATTTGAGAAAAGTGGGGGGGGGGAAGTGACGGTTGATAATTAAAATACGAAGCTAATTTATTCTAAACTGTAGGACTTAGAAATATTATCTCTATCTTTCAGGTAATTATTTATCAGTACATTTATTTACTTCACGTAATAATTTTTTGTTTTGACATTGGAAGCAACTATCTCCTTTACCATTCTGAACTTCTTGCATCAGCCAAGCGAGACTTCGTGGCAAACAACTTAATAAAGAAATTTTAAACAATTCAATTATAAGGAAGATAGGTGGGAAGTTCTTTCATGGACTTCACGTTTTACTTCAAATGGCCTCAATGATTTCAATGCCATCTATACTGATATAAGTGCTTTTCTATTTTTGAAAGCAGTTTTTAAAACTATTTATCTTTAATTTCTCTATGTTCCCGAGTTTTGGCTCTGTAAACGTTATTGGGTCAAATTGCCAAGGCATTAAATTGGATTGATCTCAGTAAATTATAAATTATAGACTGTTTATTTATATAAATATATTACATATTGCTGCTCTCACTTCCCAAAAGATGACGATATCAGATTGTAAGTTTATATTTACTTACGTATGTAAGCAACCATACCTAAAATATCCGATACTCATTTTGTATTTAAATAAATGGGCGACAAACGAAGGCACAATGCTAAGAGAAGGATTCGCACCCTGAGTTGTCATCGGGAAGAGACTGGAACGGACCGTTTCGTCCTCTTTAGTTCTCATCAGCCAGCGAAACTCCACCGATGACAGACTCAGAGGTGCGAGAGGTTAAGAGAGAACGGAACAACTCAGGCTGCGAATCCTTATCTTAGCTTTGTTCCTTCGTTTGTTGCCCATTTCTTTGAAATTTCAGGCTCATTGAAATCTTTTCATTTCCTATTCTTTCCAGCATTTTTACTTTCGTCGTGTTATAGTCTTTCATTGACTGTTTCGTAATAGTATCTAATAACTAATTATCTAATATAATTGATAATAATTTACTTTTTTATTATTAGGTCAAGTAATTGCGTGCCTGGCGAACCTAACTTTCTATTGTCTCTGATTGTTTACAAAACGTTTAGTTAATGTTCTTTCAGTCAAATAATATAAAATAGCAGATTATTGGCGTTTAACGAATTCTGATTATTATTTGGCTTGCGGTGATTATAATTATAATTTATAATAGGACAAGACAAAGGCACTTATTTAAGAAAATTTATTGAATAGTCCTGGATTTTGAAAAAAAACAATTAAAAACAAAATTATCTGTTGACTAATTTTGGTTATTATTTGGCTTCCAGTGATTAAACGATAGCTATGTAATTATTTGTAATTTATAGTAGGACAACTCAAACATACTCATTTAAGAAAATTTCTAGAATTCTACTGGATTTAAAAAAAAAATAAAACAATTTAAAACAAAGTTATCTTTAAACTTTTGATTAGAATTAATTTAAGTGTTTATATATTGACTTTTAAATCCTTAAGAGTAATTTTACACACATTAAATCTTACTTATTACGTTTTGGATAATTAAGATTGTTGAAAAATTACAAAATTAAATAATTAAAAAAGTAATAATAGAAATAGGATAGCCGGAAACTTCAGTTTTTATTTAAAATGTTTTCATTTCTTTGATGATTTCACTTTCCAATATTATGGTTACTTATAGTTTGAAATGTGCCTCGCTTAGAACAGAAAAAGAACTAAAAATATTTAAGAGCTTTTGGCTTTAATTAGAATTATTACATTAATCATAAAAGTGAAGAAATTTTCCTTTTTCTTTTCATTCATTTAGTGAATACAGAATAAACGTTAGTTGCTACCAGAAAAGTCTCCCATTAAGTATGCGTTGACTTAACGTTATTTTAATTTTTTTTGGTTAATATTGTCTTGATTACTATTGCTGTAATTCCTTTATATCATTTATTATCCTGTCAGTCTAAATCGTTTGAGAATACTAGATACGAATTTTAGTAAAAAAGCGTTTTCAATAATTATAAAATCGTTTTTTTGTTAGATTTGTGCTGATTTTCATTTCTTGTTTCATTTAATTTGAATCATTTTACAGCACGTTAAACCCCTTTAATCTTTCTTTTCTTTTTCGTATTGATGGTCATTAGAATTTTTAAGGCAGAAATGCTTTATAAAAGCATTACAATATTTAATTGCAAGTTCTTACGAGAATTAGTTATCTTCTAAAAGAGATTTCGATTCAAAAGCCATCAAGAAGCAAAGTATTAATACCAGCTTGAAATATTTTGACAGCTTTAAATATCCTGTATACAAGCAGAATTTCTTTTAGAACCCCCCAAAAAAATATGATTAAGAGCTTTTCCAAAGAAATTCACAAATCGTGATTTCATTACGGAGTCTAAGCAACACAACATTTCGAAAAATGAGAAATTAACCGATATACATTTACAAAGAATTCCGTAAGATTGCGTTAATAAACTGCTGCAGCTGTTGGATTTTTTTTTCCTTTTCAAGGCTTAGACACTATGTAGAAAAGAGTGGTTTTAAGATTTTGTTGGATTAGTTGCTTTCTTGTGCTGTATTGGTAGAAATATGGAAGATATGAAGATATCATTGATTTCTCTTCTTCATTACGTTTCTGTAGTGGAATTATTTTTATTTGCTTTGGTTAGATTAGTTGCCTCATTAATGCTGTATTGGTAGAACTATGGAAGAAAGGGGCATATTATGAATAGTAATATCAAAATTTTGTATAAAGAAACTGATTTAAAGATGAGAAAAATCATAGAAAGTTGTATAATAAAGAATACTAAAGAAAATAACTTTTATACAGTGGTGGTCAAAATTATAAGGACAAGGGAAAAAATCGCCAAATTTGCTTACAGTTGGCCGGAAAATTATGCAAATTTTATGGCTGGAAACCAACGATAAATTTTTTTTTATTAGTTTTTATGGAAATATATGGGAAATTCATATTCATAAAATGTATTTTGGATTTAGACAGACCTGTGATATGGACAAAATTATAAGGACAATGCTATTTGTGTGTTCTAAAAAGTAAAATTTGCATGTTTTTTGTTCTGCACACGGCACTCCCAGACGATATAAATGCATAGTAAGAGATTGCGAACGTCATATTCTATTTTTTCAGTCATGCCACTAGGTACGAAACTTTCGGAGTTTTAGAAAGGGAAAGTTGTTGCTTTTAAAAGTTCAGGACTTACTGTACATCAAATTTCGACAAAGCTGAATAGATCGAGAACGTTTATTTATAATTTTCTTAAAAATCCCGAAAAATATGGACGGCAAAGACGTATAGGTAGGCCATCTTCTGTTTCTGTGCGTGTGAAAAGAATGATAATAAGGCGAGCTTGCTCCAAAAAACAAACATCAACGGAAATTAAACGGGAATTAAACTTACGATGCAGTGTTCGAACTGTTCGACATGTTTTACAAAAGAAAAAAGGTTCGTTACGGAAAACTTATGTCACGACCACCTCTTACAAAAGTTCATAAGAGACTGAGGATGGAGTTTGCCAAAAACTGCATTACTATCGAAAAAGAAGTGCGATGATGTTATCTTTTCTGATGAGAAAAAGTTTAATTTGGATGGACCAGATGGTTTTCGCTACTTCTGGTATGATCTCCGTAAAGAAAAAGAAATTTTCGCAAACCATAGATCTAGAGGTGGCTCAATGGCTGGTATGGGGAGGTTTCGCAACTGGCGGAACTACTCCAATAGTTTTTGTGCAGGGCAAAATGAATTCTGAGAGTTATATTTATATATTGGGCAATAATCTTTTACCAGAAGCACCGTCAATTACGAGTGGAGACTTTTTGTTCCAGCAGGACAATGTCTCAGTTCACGTTTCTCAAACTTCGAAAGCATGGTTTGATGCTAATTTTGTGAAACTAATTGACTTGCCGGCCAGAAGCTCAGATCTAAATCCAATGGAAAATCTGTGGGGTATTCTGGCACACGATGTATACAAAAATGGTATTCAATATCAAAATAAGCAAGAACTTTGTCCTCCATCGAAAAAGCTTGGAAAAAAATTTCTAAAAACGTTCTGAAGGAACTGTCAAACTATGACATCAAGATTGATAAAAGTGATTGAGAAGAAGGGGGAGATTATTAATTATTAGTGTGTTTCAGGCCAAAACATTCATTGTCCTTATAATTTTGTCCAGTTTTTACAATGACCTTTTTTTGTTAAATATAGCAATACATTCAAATTTTGCATTTTCCAATGTTTTCCATTCTACAATGATTTCTAGCATAAAAAGGCATTTTATGTGTACATTTCACTTTCTTTACTTCACAAATAATTTTTTTCTGTGCAATTTTCAGTTGTCCTTATAATTCTGACCACCATTATAGGTATGAGGGGGCTACGTATTTTATTAGTTAGAGATTTATTAAAAATTGATGTTTTTAATTATTGATATTAGCATATTTTTATTAGAAAAAATAATGTACAAAATTGCTTAAAATAATGAATTGCATTAAGTTGATGTGTCTTTGTATCAACAATCTAATCTGTTGTTTTAACGTGTTTTTAATTTGGTTTTGTGTTCAAGCCTATTTAGTTGTTGTAGTTATTCCATATTTTTTAATTTTTCGCTTGATAAAGGGAAGACGTAAATCCTTCCCGAAAATTCGCTAAGTATTTAATAAAGTAATGTTAAATATTGGATTATGCTGTGTTCGGAGTTTTTGTGAAATGAATATATCGTTGATTTCTCTTCTTCATTACGTTACTGTAGTAGAATTACTCTACTTGCTTACAGGAATCCTATTGTCACGGAGGTCGAGTAAAAAGAATAAAAAAGTTATCCATCCCGAGTCCGGTTGGATGAGCGGTGTGGGATGGGATTAAGACCAAACAAAAATAATACACAAAACACGACCCACCAACACCCAGTCGACACAGATAATACGTTTTTTTTTCTTTAGCACTCATTATTCTATATATTTTCTACTGGTATTACTTATCTTCTGGCATGCGTGATATAATTCGTCCAATAGAAAGTCATGCCGAAAAGCGCGGGAACTTTGTGGCGTCGATTGGCTGGAAAAGAAATCGCGTTAGCCAAATGTCGGGTTGATAATGCGATTAAACATGGCACGAGAAGGTATTCCTCATAACTAGAATAGAACTAAAGTTTGATTCCGTAATCACTGAGGATTAGGCATCAATTAATCTTACATTCAGACGATCTATCAATCAAATCGTAGAACGAATGTTTATTTTTGACAGACGCCCTGGATTAGATAAATTGGGCTTTTAGTGATAGGTGGCAGAAAAATTCGAGAGGATTAGCATATTAAACGATAAAATAACATGGCGTATATTTAGCACTTAAGTATTATCATAAATAACAGAATACATATATATTATAAAACATCAATTCCTTAACTCAAATCCTTTAACTCAATAGGATTTAAGTCACTCCATGCTGGCTACTTCATTGCTGAATTTCCATCTTTTCAATGTTGTCCACTAGCAGAGCTCTTTCAGGTCGAGCATAACCGGAATGACAAAAGGCCTGAGAATCTCGTCTCTATATCTCTGGGCCATCAGACAGTCCTTTCGGATGACGTACAGGTCCTTACGTCCACTTACACATGCCCACAGCATCTAAAGGGTATTACCCGTTTAGTAATTCTTCTTGGCAATACGTTATAGGGGAAGACTTGGTGCGATAGCCTCTTAATCTTCAAAAATAACCGTTGATTTCATGTACATATTTGAAAACTCCACTCAATCCACTGTATGTTTCGTTCTGTTTTCAGTTCAATGAGCTTCCCTCGTCTCTTGCTCTTCACTTCGATATTATTTATTTTTACAATAACAAATTCCATCTTATAATCAGTCTCAACTTTCCAAGAGAGGGAGAGTAAAATAAAACACACACAATTGCACAATTAAGGAAATAACACAAAGTGCTTACAAACTCTAACACTTTGTTACACCAATATGCCCTCCGTCATGTGATGTTTCAAGCAGAAAAAGTGGGTTAATTGTGTGTCGATTGTCTGACACCAGAATGAATGACTCGACGCATCGTGTTCCCAATGACGACGTTGATCAGCCCAGTTTCTACGTGCCATACGGTTTCGTACGGTTAAAGATGTAGGAATTTGAAACCTACTGTGGGAATTACCCACTGAAATATGTGTATTTTTTTTTCACCACACAACACACTAGTAAGAATATCAATAGAATTTATTTAATTCTAATTTGATAACGATGATGAATTATTATACTTTGCTCATTTACAAGTTTGATTTAAACGATAATGATATTCAATTCTATATGCGATAATAAAACTTCTCGTACAGTTCGAGTTCAGTTCTGTCTTCCTGACTGGCTTAATTTATTCAATAGTTGAAGAACCTTACTTCTAAATATCCGTTGTAATCATAAATAATAATACTAATAAAGTTTATAGTCAACTTGACTCTCACAGTTTATAACGTAAGTTTTTTCCGTTAATATTCATTCTTTCCTAAATGGCTTATCTTGCACTTAATTAGTTCACTTAGCAATAATTCTTTATTTACTAATTCTGTTAATAATTCTCACTATCTTGCGACGAATCTTCACTAATTAAATAACTTAATTTCCAAGTTATTCTTTAATAATAGTTTATCTGAATTTTTGCCGATTAATTGGCAAGTTCACTACGCCGATAAAATGGCTTTTAAATGTCTACGCCGATATATGGCTTTTAAATAATCTACGCCGATAAATGGCTTTAAATATCTACGCCGATAAATGGCCTTAAATAATATTATATTTGATAATAGCTTTTATCGAATCTCTTTCCTTTCTCCGTCTCGCTTGGAACTTTCCCATTGACAGTTTCCGCTAATGTTCATTTGCATCAACTTCCTATGTTCACTACAATATTCAGTTTCTCCTTTTCTCTGCTTTGGGAACCTTCCGATAATAAATAAAATCTACTCACAGTTTAGAAGTTCTTGTAGTGGACATTCGTATCCAATTTACTTATCTTCATTTTGCGTTGACCCAAACGCTGTAATATTCCATTTGAATCTGGTGCCATCGTCGCTAATTCAATTTGCTCTTCCCGTGAATCCTTGCGGGGTATCCTCGTAGACATATCGTCCACAGATTCGAGATCATTCTCTTAATTTACGAGACATATCTAATTCAACTCTCTTTAATCTTTAATCAAAGCGCACTGCCCATAACGAGGCTGCGTTGCTCTTTAAATGGGTTTTTCCTTCCCGACGTCATGTTATGCAAATTTCTAAATTATAATAAATTTATAATCTTTTTCTTTTAATTTAATATAAATCGGATTCAAGCCACATTTTAAAATTTTATTAATAAATAATTACAAAATAATATTTGTAATATTCTACAAAAGAGACATACACCATTGGTCAAGGTGCATAAAGACGGCCTTGGTGCAGGCGATTGATAGTTTGAGTTGACAATCTGCATTGTCAAGAAGGAAGCTGTCGCTAAAGCTGAGTAACTTTTGCCGCCTGTTCCGACGAGCTGTTAACAACAATTAATGTCATTCCTTACTGCATTAGCTCATAGATGGTCTTGACCTTGCCATCTTTGAACACTACCCATATCATGAAAGCTATTCCACAGTCGGGAAACGACGCTTCGTGACACGCAAAGGCTTTTGCTACTATCAGCTCTGTGTGATCTAATTCCAGTCTACAAATACTCTCCACGCCATTGATTCCCTTAAATCATTATTTCATTCGAAATAAATATTAAACAAATTCTCTGATGCTATAAAAATACAGTAAAACCCCGTTATTACGCTCGTCAAGGGACCATGACCTACAAGCGTAATATGCGGGATAGCGCTAAAGACGGGAAATGATTTATGAGAAGGGGAAAGATTTGGACACCATTTTACAGGTAACATACATGATCCTGCAATACATATACTGCAAATATGAGCTTATTTCCTATTAAAAAGATCTTTGATTGTGGTTTACCGGGTATGGGTGCTACTGTTATGAATTATGACATTTTCAATGCGGTTCAGGTAACTATTAACGTCAATTGATACACCACTAGGAGCAATACTAATATATTTTCGGAGCAGATTTAGTGCACACTTTACTTTTTTACGTTTGCAACAACTCTTCGCTGCATCGGTAATTGCATCTCTATTTTTCATTACTGTTCGTAGGCTGGACGAGGGAATTCCTACAGATTCTGCGAAATTCTTCTGACTTCTGTAGAATTCTCGTCGTACTTACGGAGAATTTACAATTTTTCACTAATAGAAAGGGATTTCCGCTTCGACATTTTGCACAACTGTATCACAGACCCGCATTTCACAGAGTTCAAAGATTCCCTCCTACCAGGGAAAGAAAAAAAGAATCTTTACAGTGTTACATTTCTTTTCGATAGAAAATTCCCGATATAAAAAAGCGCTACAAGCGGGATTTGAAGCGTTATAAGAAGGTAAAAGTATACAGAGTTATATAGAAAATTCCAGGGACCGTATAAAAAGAGCGTAAAGAACGGGATAGTGCTATAAGCGGGAGCATTATATCGGGGTTTTACTGTATAAATTAAAACTTACAGCTCACATTTCTACATACATTATATTATTATACCATTCCTTAGCTTGTTTATCAAACTAAGTGATAACGCTTTTATTCTACCTTTTGATTAATTTAATAACATATAGCAACATTAAATTGGCCAAAAAGCCATTAAGCTATGTTGGGTTTATGCTTCTTTTTATTTTGTTCTGATAACTACTGGCTATATATCATTTATTATTGTGTCGGTAATTGGAACTAAAAGTCTTTCGCTAATCACAAAATCAATAAATATAAGTAAATGCTCTTTATTTCTTTTTTTCGTTTAAGCTCATTAGGATGCTAAGAAAGAAAGATCTACGAAAACATTGCGTTATTTGATTACTCGTTCTTATGAGAAGCTGTTATTTTCTTAAGAGTGGTCACTTTCTTATACAATATTCCTTTAAAATAATAATTAAAGATATGATTAGGGGTTTTAAATAATAATGTATTAATTTAAAAGTAAAAAGAATAGCTAGGAATCTTGAAATAAACCTTTCTACCAGTAATAGAATTATAGTTCAGTTTCAGGCCGGATCTAAAAATTGTTGGCCCCTCAGCGAAAATCCTTCACGCGGTCATTCACTCTATTTCGAGCCGCACCCAGGCCACGGCGCGGGCTCCCCTTTTTCAGTGCCCCCCCCCCCCCCCCCCCCCCGGGGCCGGCGGTATCTAGATCCGGCCCTGTTCAGTTTAAAGAAAAAGGTAAAACATCATCGGAATTACGACCTGTTCGATCTGGGCCTTCTGAAACACATCTTCGTATTATTCGAAGATCTGCTGTTCGAAGACCAACCCTTGTTTTAAAGATTCAAAATAAATATTCCAGAAAGGAGGAAGCCCCCTTACTACTGCGACTAATATTGAAAAGAGGTGAGCAATCAGATGAGAGATAAGTCCTTGCCAATTTTTTTTTGATGAATCAACATTTGCGGCATCGCTACCGAGATGACCCAGTGAGGAGTTTGATATAGAACAGGCTACAACAAAGTGTGAAACATGGTGAAATTTTGTTTGGAAGATCAGGAATGCACAACCCGCGGCCTGCCGATATATTGCCTGCTTACAAGGAAACCTCTCGACCCTTACAAATTCAGATTTTAATGAAACTTTGCAGAATGAATCATTAGATTGTGTTTATAAAATGAAATAAATCTTAGATGCAGAATCGAGCGGGAAGGAACAATTTTTGGGGGTCCAAAATTACCGAATATAGATCGTTTTACCTATCAAACACCAGATGGCGTTAATGATTTGTTGCTAATATCTATACCTAGTACTTTCCTATACCTTTTAATAGTTAAGTTAATTGGCGCCATCTTTAAACTCCTGATGTAAACTTATTCAAAGTCTTTATTTTGTTTTAAATTTAAAGTTTCCAAATTCGGAAAGATTCTTAAACGTAAATTAGAAAGAATGAGATATAAGAGGAAACCTTCTACATTAGTTAGGTATGACACATAATATATCGATAAATCAATTTCATTTATAACGCTAATCAATTTCATCAGCTTCGTAAAAAACGATTTATTTCTTTTCTTTATCTTAACATATTTCGCTATTATTTTGCTATTTCAAATTTAAAAGTGTTTTTATTGTCTTAATTTTGCTTACATTTCTTTTTTCACTAAATTAATCACATAAGACTACTTTTTTCTCTTTGTTTATCTTTATGTTAAGTTAAAGAAAATAAAAAATAAAAAAGAACTTAGTATTAGGAAAAAGAAAAAAAAAAAGAAAATGAGCAAAATAATACTTATTAAAATAATAAAATCTTCCGACCGATTTGTGACTCGAAGTTATAAGCTTTCAATGATATGCTTTATAAGCTTTCAATGATATGACTACAAATAGAACCTTCTATGCACCTCTCATTCCTAAGCTATTAAAGAAATAAAAAATAATGCCAAAACAACTATCGTGAAGATTGTTTTATAATGGACCCAATACACAATATATTTTATTGACACTTAAATACAACAAATAAAAGTAAAAAACTTTGTAGAAATTCATAATATTTTTAATACTTATTAAAAAAAATTACATCCTTTCCAGGATTTGACTCTCGAAATTATAAACTCTCAATGTACTTGACTACTTCAGACATCTTCTACGCACCTCTCATTTTTAAGCTATTAAAAAAAAATTATGCCAAATCAAATACAGAAGAGACTGTTTAATCGAGGACCCAATGCATAAAATATTTTATTAAAGTAAACCATCAATACTTTTAATTCATAAAAATGCATTGAAATTAGTTAGATTCAACGCACGCTGTGTGTTTTTTTATAAAAGTGATGAAATTGATCAGCGTCGTAAATGAAATTGATTTATCGATATATTATACATCATACTAACTAATGTAGAAGGTTTCCTCTAAAGTATTAGTTTCTTTGTTAGCAGCAAATCATTAGCGCCATATGGTGTTTGAGAGGTAAAACGACCTACATTCGATCATTTTACACCCCCAAAAATGGATCGTTCCCGCTCGATTCCGCATCTAAGATTTATTTCATTTTATAAACACAATCTAATGATTCATTATGCAAAGTTTCATTAAAATCGGAATTTTTAAGGTTCGAGAGGTGTCCTTGTTCGCAGTGTCAAACTTAAAATTAAATTTGAGCCTTTACATTGCTACTAATAGATACATCGAAAAATGTCATTACTGCAACTGTCGCAAGCTGGTCCTATTTGAATGTTGATATGAAACACAACTAATGCATTATTTTTTAATTTGAAATTTATGTCAATTACATTTATTATTAACTATTTTATACTGTGAAATCATTAAATGTAACACATGTATGTAAATTAATTTATTATTAATAATTATTATTATTATAAATAACATTATGAAAACGTTAATTAGTAAGATATATAGAGTGGCCAACACATTGTGGAAAACTTTTAGAAAATTTGTGTTTTTCAAGTTTACTGGCTCATAACATCCATTTTTCTTAGAATAACACCACAACATTTTACGTCATTCGAAAAACAATGTAATTCATAATACAATTCAATACAATTTATAAAAAAAATTCAATTTGAAAAAATTATACAGTAAAATCATGATCAAACATATTTCATAAGTTCTTACCACTTCTGTTACTACTTCGTTGGGATATCTTTTGCGGCAATGACGACATTACGACGGCGTTCCATGGAGTGAACGAAGTGTTTTAGTTCATCAGGTATTCTAATATGGAACCAAGATTGAATTGTAGCTTCTATTAATTGTGTTTTATTCCTAGGTTGCTTCTGACTGACATGTTTCTTCAAAATGCTGCACAATTCTGGTTTAAGTACCTGGCCATTCTAGAAGTGAAATGTTATTTTTCTTAAATCACTTTCTGCAGACAGGAACATGGCAAGGATCTGACTCCTGCTGAAATATATAAGTCTCATTATCGTGAAAAAGGTCACCGAAGGCTTTAGCTTCGGCTCAAGTATATCCTCCATGAATTTTTTGGCATTTTGACTACCCTTTAGCTTTCGTGCAACCCCAGATCATGACACTAACGGTATGCTGCATAGTAGGTATAGTGCCCTCAGATAACAAATCTTCTCCAATTCTCCTCCTCACATATTTTATTCCATCTCTGCCAAATATGGATATTCTGGTCTCATCGCTCAAAATAACTTATCCCATTGTTCTTTTGACCAACTAACATGTTTTTTAGACTATTCTAATCTCTTCATTCTTTCTTTGGGAGATAGAAGTGGCTTTTTCTTTGAAATTCTGGAATTTAAGCTGTGACTTCTACAAATTAACAATTTATAATATTTTGTACACACGAGTCACCTTAGAAGAAAGACCAAGTTGAAATGACTAAATCAATATTTTAATCGTTCTTCAAGTAAGTTGCTCATTTTTTGTTTTAATAATAATAAATGGGAAAATTGTGATGATGATACCTTTTATGAAAATTGTTATTCCTTAGTAGGCTTATGAAGCACTGCGATATTAATTTGTGAGCGGGGATAAGGATGGAGATCAAATTAAAATTACTCATATTTTCAGTTCAACAATAAATAATCATCTTTCCAAATTTTGAAGAAAGCAGGATGAATGAGATTGGGATTTAAATCTCCTACGTTTCAAGTTGAACCAAAAATAAGATCTGTACCAAATTTTTGGAATCCGACGAATAGTTTTAGCGTAATTCCCATGGTAGAAAAATAGACAAAAGGACAGAAGGACAAAACACAATCTGAAAAAAAAAAAAAAAAAAAAAAAAAAAAAAAGAGGTCAAACAAACGACGAAAATGTCCTGGTAGACTAGCAAGACTTCGCATGTTTAGTCAAAAGATGCATCTAATATATAAAGGGCTGTTGAAGTTACAGGATAGTAATGGACCACTTGAGGATAGGCGGGGCTTCGTAGTTACAACATATCCCACCAGGCTACTGCTTCGCTTGTGGGATAAACAAAGCCATGTGCTTTGTTTTAACCGGTGTAGATATAGATGAAATATTATATTAAAGAAGGATATTCCAAGCGTTTTTACAGAATTATTACAATAAGGATCTGCACAGTACTGAACCATCCGTCTTGAAATATCAAAAATCGACGATTTTTTAAGTAATTCACACAAAGCTATATGTTTGTTTATCCAACAAGCTCTCGCCTTAAGTGCTTACACGCCGTACGTGACGTCGATAGGGGCGTAAACCTCAAGTAGTACATAGAAACAGAAGATATTAAGACTCAATATATAAATATTTTCTTTTCTTTTTAGTTGACTGGCGTTATCATCAGTTACCTCGTGCTTCTGCTTCAGATGAAATCAGCAGATTCAACCAACAATTGCACAAATGCAGTCTACAATGTCGCTAACTCTACCACATAATGAAGTAATTTCAGATATAAAATAAAGAATGAAAATTATCTACTTTCAATGTAAGTGAATTGCTTACATTGAAGTATAACTGTTGTAAAACAAACAGCGAGGGTCTCGAGTGAAAGTTAATTTGTGAAAATCTTGATTGGATTTAGAAAATCTTTATGTTTTCTTAAAATTTTAAACCAAAATAAACCAGAATTTATTAACAAAATATAAATATTATTAAAAATATTAAAATTTTATTAAGAAATATTGTTTGTTTATTTAATGATTAATTTCTCTTAAACCTTTGTTAAAAATAAAATAGAAAGAAAAAGTTAAATAAAAATGAATGATTCATTTTCAACGAATGCATATTTATACATGTATGTGTTGCATTAATGTAAAATTCTTAATGCTCATTATTCACTTATTTATCATTACATAAACATCAATCTGAATCGTATTTTATTTCTTCAATTTTTTTTTTTAAATTTATAATTCCAGCCATTAAGACAGAGATTTTGGTTGTCATTTTTGACAGATGGAAGGAATGAAAATCAAAATAAATGGATTTATATTTAAATTGTATCATAAAAAAGCTAAGCATCAAATTTTTATGAAAATTTGTTTACCGTTTTAATGTGATATTAGTAGAAACATACAATCAGACAAGCAGACAAAAAAACCCAAACTAGAAATTATGAAGAAAAAGGTTCAAGTGGAGTAGTAAACGTTCGTCTGCTCAGTCAATAAATATAAAAAAATGTAAGAAATTTTCAATAATTTGGTTATATTTTACGAAGCAAAAGCAATTGTTAATGAGGAAACAGTCATCAAGTTTAGCAGTAACATATGTTTTATTATATTTTTCTATATAATTTTGTAATCGTTAAACTTGATGACTATTTACCCAATAATTTACCAAAAGAGAACAACAAAAATACAAAAAAGAAGGAAACTGTTTTCTGATGAATCCATGATGAATCCACCCTGAATCCATGCTGAAAACATACATGGATAACTTACTAACAGATTGTATTTTGTGAAACTTTCGAGTTAAGTAAAATGGTGATCCTTGCTAAATTTATAGGAAAATAGACTACACCATCAGCAAATGCTCTAAGTACTTTCTTTTTCTTAAGATATATTAAATTCTTACGATAAGTTAGTAGGTGTACTATTAAGATAATGGGTGATTCTTAGTTCGAAAGGAACAATCAAGGAGAATTTAAGTATGAAACTATTTAAATAACAAAGGAAACTTAATCCTGTTTCAGTTTAAACTTATAATATGACATTGAATTGATAAAAAGACTGGATGGAATATTATAGAACTACAAAGTACGCTTATGTATCCATAAAATGTTGCTATGAAAAGTAAGTAAATAAATATGCTGAAATGTTAAAAAATAGGAAAAAAAATTAAAGTCAGTTTTAACCCAAATAAACTCAAGATATTCTTGAACGGAGTAACATTGAATCTCGTATTTGATATTAGTCCTTCGGAAACAAAAATTGGAGATAGCCAAATTTTATGAATGCCTACAAAATTTGTTCATATGAAAATTCTAAAGCTTAAAAAATACGTTATTAATGATTTTTACAACTAATTCACTAATTAATGTTAAGCAAAAATATCAATAATAATTGCCTTCCACATTTACAAAATCTCTTATTATATACAAAATACAAGACAAAATGTAAGGATACTTATTAATTTTTTAAATGAATTCCTCAACATCTAACCATAAAAAATTGGAAAACTTGAGTTTTCAGTTAATTTTCTGCAATTACAATAAAATTATATTAAAGGTCATTTACAGTTAAAATGAGAATAACTCGGGACCACTGGGTGAACCATGGTAATATTGTTATATATCACAACTGTAAAAATCAAGATTTATACCACAACTGTAAACAGTTTATTTTTTCCAGCTTGATTTTTAAATAGCAGTAACTTGATTGTAACCAAATGGGAAATGCAAAAAATAACTTATTCTTCGATAATTTAATAGATATTTCGGACAATGTCTTTACTGAAAACTCGCCTAAAAACTTCATAATAAAGAAAGAAAAAAAATCTTAATGATGTCTAATGTTGGATGCGAAAAATAAGTAAAATCTGTCAAGAAATTGCAAAAAATTAGTGAAAAATCATATATTAATTCAATAAAAATAATCAAATTGTACAGATTCGGCTGTATTTTTTTAATTAGATCTTTAAATCCACAAAGAAACATATACTTGCCAAATATCATGAGTTTGTACAATGAAACAATCATAAATTTAATGATTGATGGTATAATGTCTTGAAAAAACAATTAACCCCAAACCTAAGTTTTTGCTGAGCGAAAGTTCGATTAAACTGGGCTTCTTTCCACTTTAGATTAAACTGAACTAGTATCCTGTAGTTAAAAATCAAAGCTAAATTTAAAGTTCTTATCTTTATAAAGCAGGAATCAATCCTCCCATACACAGAACAGTTATGAATAAAATTGTTAGGTCCAGATAGATGAAAACGGCTGGTTCCATGTCAGCCTTAGGTGTGGCCTGCAGATGGTGGGAGTTCACGATCATCTTTTCCGTTTTATTTAATATGGAAACAAACAACAAACAAGCTGTAAAGATTCCAACAGCCGTTACCAGGAAATCACTGCCTAGGATGATGGTCAGTTCGAGGAGCGTGATAAAGACGATAGGCATCGTTGAGGCGCTTCCAAACGTGGAGTTCATCCCTGGCGAAGAATGCGAGTGAACTGAGAAACCCGAAAATTGCAATGGTTACGACTGTAGATACTAGAAACACGTTAGTGTTACAATAGGTGGTAAAAAACACTGACAAGAAGATGCCTTCACTAATGCATAATGGAATCAGAAAGATAAACGGCTGGAAAAGAACAAAACTATCTGAGATACCAGTCATAGCAGCCCAGAAATTAGAGTCAGGATACTTATGAAAATATATCATAACTAATGCCGTGATAGCAATTTCAAGAAAGAGAACGCTGTAGGCTTTGCTTATGAAATTTTGGCAGATGGTTTGTGTTACCGAGTCCTGTACGATAAGCCGTTCGCCATCCGCAAGACGCGGCGGCCGTTGCTCCGAACTCATCTTAGAAAATTAACGTTGATTTAAGGCATCGGCTTTTCTTTTGTGTGGTTGTGGAGTAGACATTTTGACAGATATTGATCAACCAAGATAAATAGTCCTTGTAAAAAATTACGAATTTCTCATGAAGAAACTTCTGTTGCTCTGGCAATAATGTAAGCAGTTGATGTAGTAGAGCCCTTGTTTAATTTGATATGATTTCCATCAAGCAAAAAAACTATCATCATGATATTACATGCACATGATATCGTCCCATTGTTTATTATAATGAAAATTTCAAAAGACAAAATTTACAATTCAGCATAATAACCATGTGAATTTGATGGCTAGAATGTTTAACATTAATTAAATCCATTTCTGAAAAACTTTATAATGTGGTGAAATAAACTGGTCACTAGTTCGATGAAGGAAGGTAGACTAAGTCTTAGCTGGATCTGAACTCAACTGTTTATTCAAGAGAAATCAAATTTAAATAAGTTTATGTAAAATGATTCGGATTGGTTGATGCGCTTTAACATTTCATTGGGACATGTGATTAACAACTGAATTTTAACTGTAGATTTAAATTATCGAGAATAAAGGGATAGCGCATCAACCGTTTAGGATTTAAAAATAAACAACAGAATTTGACCGTTAACGGTAGATTTTGAAATTTATAACAGATTAAATTATTATTGATCAGAACATTGAAAAAATAAAATAGTAAATAGAATAAAATAGAATAAATGGAATAAAATAGAATAAATACAGATAATTATAAAAATCATCGCAATATCCAAAAGATTTAATTCATGACGTACCTTAACTTAATTTCGGTTTTTTTTTCAAGTTACCATAACATTAAAATAGATTTTTTTTCTTTTTAAAATAGGCTTTGTTTTGTATTTTCTCAAAACCTTCAATTTATAATAATCATATCAACTACCTTAAAAAAAAAAAAAAAAGAAAATGGGGCTTAGTTACCTCAAAATAATGAATTATAAATTTACAGACGATTTACACCTAATTAAATGAATGAAAATGGTTCCAACTAGAAAAAATAAATAAATCTGTTCTAGTTGAAACCACTCATGATTTTGATTTTTGGATTCTCAATAAAACATTTGACACAAGTGGGGGGAAAAGTGACGGTTCATAATTAAAATACGAAGCTAATTTATTCTAAACTGTAAGGCTTAGAAAAATATTATCTCTTGCTTTCAGGTAAGTATTTATGAGTACATTTATTTACTTCATGTAATAATTTTTTGTTTCTACATTGGATGCAACTGTATCTCCTTTATCAATCTGAACTTCTCTTTGAATGAGGCAAGCGAGACTTCGTGACAAACAATCTAATAAAGAAATTTTAAGCAATACACTTTTATCAGAGTTGATCACTTACGACCCCTCCCCCCAACTTCCGGTCAGGGAGTTGTCCTAGATGTCTGATTTTCTGTACGTGGTCACCTACTTTTTGATGCTGAATACAGAGGTGAAAGTTTCATTCTAATATCTGTAATCGTTTTGGCCACTATAGTGTGTGACCTCCACCAAGCATAAAAGCAAGATCGTTCCCTATCCGGCCAGAGAGTGGTCCTACAGGTCTGATGTTTTTACGTGGTCACCTACTTTTTGATGCTGAACACAATGGTGAAGGTTTCATTCTAATATCTTAAGCCGTTTGACCACTTCAGAGACATCCAGCATAAAAGCAAGAACGGTCCCCTATCCGATCAGGGAGTGGTCCTAGAGGTCTGCTTTTTTTTACGTGCTGACCTACTTTTTGATGTTGAATACAATGGTAAAGGTTTCATTGTAATATCTGTAACCTTTTGGCCGCTCCAGAGTGTGACATCCAGACAGGATAAAAGCAAGAGCGGTCCCTCTAGCGGTTTTACAGTCAAACTGTAAACTAGGGGCCGCTAAAAACCGTTAAAATTTTAGGTTTAGAGACAGGTCATGAGCTCAATAACAACTGGATTCTTGGTCAACTATTTCCTGATTATTAGCTCTTTGAAGCTATATTTGTAGATGAATTGCTCAGAATCAAAATGCGCTGAATCTCACTCCAATAGCTCGAGCGAAAGGGAAGCCTCCCACCAAAAAAATAAACAAATGCCTATAATTGGTCCAGCTATTCACTTAAAGCATATAAATAAAGCACAAAGGTAACAATACGACCCTTGGGACCTGTAGTAGGTATTCCCCAAAGATGTTTCTGTTGGATCATGAGCGTCGAAGGTGTAAACTCCCAACATTTTACTGACTGTTGGGATCAGTTGAAACTGGATGGTCAGCACAATGTTCGCCCGCCTTTTATTTCCGGGAAAGAAACCTGGTTCTCATTTTACAGAGGGCTGGGGCGCTGGTCGTAAAAGGATTTAAGGGCATTAGTGAATCATTAAAAAAAATTCAGAATTTCATAATCAGTGAATTCATTAACGGATAAATGGGATCGATGAAACCAATCAACATGAAAGCCAGATTTCCATTACTAATATTTTGTAGAAAGAAAATATAAATATATTTTTTTTTACACATTGTTTATAAATTCCCAGATATTCGTATTTTGAATATTAGGATCTTGTGTTCTTTTCAATTTCATTTTAGATTAAAACAGAATCATTCAATTCAGTGTTGCTTGAATGAAGTTCGTATTTCAGATAAAGATTTACAAATTGTTTTGGAAAGATAAACAGCTCATAGCCATTGGATACACAGATCTTACAGGAAATCGAAGATTAGCAAGTTTTAAATGCTTCATTCTATTCTTTTGTCCAATTTCTTAATTATTCTACAGAAATATCTCACACTAAAAGAGGTATTTACGGTTTATGCTGTTACAGCAATATATGAAATATACTGTTTTAAAAAAGAAAATTATCCTTGCTTCTGTAACAGAAATACCCAAATACAATAATAATAAAAAATAAGATTACTCCTGAATTCTTTCCAAATATTCGACAAAATTTTACAGAACAATTAACGAAATTTTGTAATCGAGCTTCTATTAAGTTTCTCGATGTGATTTAAAACAGTGCTACCGTATTCACGTAAATCACTTAGTGTGAATAGTGTTATCACTTGTCTTGTATGTTTTCAATAAGAAATAAACGAATCTCCGCACTTAGGCAACAAGTTAGTCATAATTAGAAAAAAGAAAAATACACAGAAAACAATAGTAAACAGCGAAGTTTAACGGATAAGAAATATAAGGTAATTGAAAGGTAAAAATATTTGCACTTTAACAAAGAAGTTTAAATTAAGAAGTAAAAAAAAAAAAAAAACTAAGTATTGGACGTCATCTCGTCGTTTGTCAAGGTAGTGATGGTGAAAAGAAGGAAATGAAAGAGAAGGAAGTAGAAACCCAGGGGTTTTATGTACATAAACAAGAACTAATAGAAAAGGGGCGAAGGAATCATAGAGCGAGTGGCGTTTAAAACTTATTTCCAGCTTTTGCTGCAACGCTGTTCGAATAGAAAACCGATTAGGGTTTTTCCAACTGTCTTTTTATTACCAACCTTGCGTATTTCTTAGCTTACTTTTATTCAACACTCATTTATAAAATTTACATTTTATTGATATCCTTATTTGTTGGAATAATCTGTGCTTGTATTTTGGAAATAATTTCTAAGCTATCTAGAGACAATATATATCTCATATTAAATTATATTAAATATGACTTTAACTTCACCAAGTTCATTCAGTGTTTAAGATTTCTGCGTAGGAAGCTTATTAATTTTTAATCCAAATATTCAAGGACAGCTGTTCATCACTGACTTACTAAACTTAACTTTATTTCCGAACTTACTGATACCTTTATCCTCAGCGGAGATATGGGTTCTTTCCCCTTTGAATTCTCTTTCAGATGGGTCCTAGGTTCTACCTCGTGTAGAAATGAATACTTGGCTTCTTTCTAAAGAGTAAAAGGCGTGCGGCTGTTGGGCTGACCATCTGAAATCAATTTAAATTTCGTTGGTAAAGAAACGCAGAGGCCCTATCTGCCAAGGGATAGAAAAGTCTATAATCGGATTCAGCCAATGTTAATGCTGAAAGATTTACATAATTTTTATAACAATGAACTATTTTTATTGAGATATTGGAATGAAAATTTTGCTTTTCTACTTTATTTATTTATTTGATTTTGAACATATTGTAACATCTAATTTGATCTTTTACAAACTTATCTGGATAATTATTTTTCTTTAAAAGAATAGTCATGTCATTTATCTTTTCTTTGTAAGCAACTTCATTAATGGTATTTTTTATCTAATCTTCTTATATAATTTTCTACAATATTCTTCTTGATATGAGTTCTAGGACCTGAATAATAATTTAAAATGTGATAACTTTGGTAATCCTTTATGTAATGCTCTAAACAATTTATGTTCTTTGCCAATTTAATATCTAAAAATTTTAACCCGTTATTTATTTCTAATTCTTTTTTAAATTTTAAATAATTATTACTTTTATGTAACTTTAAAAAAAAAAATATTAAATTGTCTAATGGTACCAAACCAAATAATTAAAATGACATCACCGTATCTGAAATATTGAAAATTTTGTTTTTTTGTGATGTTCATGTCACAAATTGTTCTCAAAATAATTGAAATGTAAATTACACACAGAACCAGAAATAGGAGAACCCATTGGGAACCCCTTTGTTTGCTTGAAATTTTTTTTTATCATGTTGGAAGTATGTATTATAAATCACAAATTCTACAAGTTCCCTAAAAACAATTTTCATCTAAGTTATGTTTTACTCAAAACTCTTTATTATTATAGACATATTTGTCTAGAATAGATAAAGGTTCATCAACCGGAACATTATTATACATAATTTTAATATCCAAAGCTGCCAGATGAAAATTTTTGTTGTTGGATATATTGAAAGTTTCTAATTTATGTATCAAATCGTCTGAGTTTTTAATAATACATTTTTCATTGGGCTTAAATCTTTACACTTGAAAATTATGAATATGTACGATTGGCGAAAATTTGTCTTCAGTATTTAAATAAATCTTTAAATAATTTTGCGATGAGTTGAAATGCTTATTTATATTTGTCTACAATCTTGAGATGGAAAGAAAGAAGATTATCGAAGAATTTGGAGACTGGATGTAATATTACAAAACTACAAAATACGCTTTATATAATGTCATATAATGTTGCTATGAAAAGAAACTCTTTCCAAATAAATATGCTTAAATGTTAAAATTAAGAACAATTTTTTAAAGCCAGTTTTAATCCAAATAAATCTAAGATGTTCTTGGACGGTGTAACATTGAGTCTCGTATTTTATAGTAGTCTTACGAAAACAAAAATTGGAGATTTTATAAATGTTTATGAAATTTATTGATATAAAAAAAATTCTAAAGAAAAAAAAAAAATACGTTATCACTGAATGATTTTTACAACTAGCTAACGAACGAATAATTAACAAAAAAAATCGATAACAATTGTCATCCACATAAATTTACAAAATCCTTTTATTATATATAACATACAAGACAAAATGTAAGGATACATCTTAAAAAATTTGAAAACTGCATGTAAGTTCACAAGTTCTAAGTTTTCGCGTAATTTTCTGCAATTACAATAAAATTATTTTAAAGGACATTTACAGTAAAACTGAGGATACCTCAGGACCACTGTATCAGTCACGATAATATTGTTATATATCACAACTGTAAAACTAAAGAAACATAACAACTGTAAACAATAGATATGATTTTTTTTTCGAGCTTTATTTTTCAACTTGACTGTAACCAAATTGGCAGAAATGCAAAAAATAACTGACAGTTTATTCTTCGATTATTTAATAGATATTTAAGACAGTAACTTTACTGAAAACTCTCATATATCGAAACTTCATAATAATGAAAGAAAAAAGAAATGTTACTGATGTCTAATATTAGATGTGAAAAAAATTAATAAAAACTTTTCGATGGAAAAATCAAATATTAATATAATAAAATAACCAGTTTGTACAGATTCGACTGTAGGTTTTAAGTAAATCTTTAAATCCTCAATGAAACATGTACTGGTAAAATATTCATAGTTTTTATAATGAAACAATCAATTTTTTTTTGGTCTGATTTACTGATGTATGGTATAATGCCTTGAAAAAAAACAAATTACCTCTAAACATAAGTTTTTGCTGAGCAAAAGTTCGATTAAACTGGGCTTCTTTTCAGTTTAGACTAAACTGAACTAGTATCCTGTAATTAAAAGATCAATGGCAAATTGAAAGTTCGTATCTTGGTAAAGCAGGACCATATATAGGACATCTATGAACAAAAATATTAAGAGTTCGTAGATGGCAAAGGCAGGTTCCATATAAGCCTCAGGCGTCTCTTGTAGATGGTGGGAGTTCACGATCATCTCTTCCGTTATATGTAAGATGGCAACAGAGGACGAACAACCTGAGAAGATTGCAGCAGCCGTTCTCAGGAAATAATTGCCAAGGATGATGGTAAGTTCGAGAAGGGTGATAAAGATGATAGCCATCGTTAAGGCCCATCTCCAAACGCGGAATTCATCCCTGGAGAAGAATGCGAGTGAACTGAGACACCCGAAAATTGCGATGGTTACTCCTGAAGATACTAGAAACACATCGATCTTACAGCAGGCAACAAGGGGTGACAAGAAGATACCTTGAGTAAAGCATAATGGAATCAGAAAGATAAAACGGTGGGAAAAGAACAGAACCAGGAGTAAGATAACAGTCATAGCAGTCAAGAACAGATAAACAGATGCAATGGAGTCAGGATACTTATGGAAATATATCATAACTAAGGCCGTGACGGCAATTTCAAGAAAGAGAACGCTGTAAGCTTTGCTTACCAAATTTTGACAGATGCTTTGTGTCGCTGAGTCCTGTACGACAAGCAGTTCGTCATCCGCAAGACGCGGAGACCGTAGCTCCGAACTCATCTTAGAAAGTGAAGGTTAATTTTAGGCATCGGCTTGGGATTTGTCTGGTTGTACAGTAGACATTTTGACAGATATTGAGCAACCAAGTTAAATATATTTTGTAAATTTTGAATAAAAAAAAGAATTTACCAATTTCACATGAATAAACTTCTGTTGCTCTGGCAATAATGGAAACAGTTGACATAGCAGAGATTTGTTTTCTTTGATATGATTTCCAACAAGCAAATAACCTATCATCATCATATTATATGCACACGATATCGTCTCATTGTTTATTATAATGAAAATTTTAAAAGACAATATTTACAATTCAGCGTAGATTTTTGATGGCTAGAATGTTTAACATTAATTAAATCCATTTCTGAGAAACCTAATTTCCAAAAGATTTAATTTCATAACGTATACAAACTTAATTTTTTTTTTCTCATAAAGCCATAACACAAAATAGACTTTTTTAAAAATAGATTTTGTTTTTGTAATTTCTCAAAAACTTCTATTTATGCTAATCATATCAACTATCTTAATAAAAGAGAAATTGAGGCATAGTTATCTTAAAATAATGAATTTTGAACTACTGATAAGTTCCAATCGATTTACACGAAATTAAACAAATCAATTTGGTTCCAACTAGAAAAAAAATATCTGTTCTAGTTGAAACCACTCGTGATTTTGATTTCTGGATTCTCAATAAAACATTTGACAAAAGTGGGGGGAAAAAGTGACGGTTGATAATTAAAATACGAAGCTACTTTATACTAAACTCTAAGGCTTAGAAAACTATTATCTCTAGCTTTCAGGTAAATATTTATCAGTACATTTATTTACTTCATGTAATAATTTTTTGTTTCTACATTGGATGCAACTCTTTCTCCTTTACCATTCAGAACTTCTTGCATCAGTCAAGGGAGACTTCGTGACAAACAACTTAATAAAGAAATTTTAAGCAATACAATTTTAAGGAAGATAGGCGTAAAGTTCTTTCATGGACTTCACGTTTTACTTCAAATAGCCTCAATGATTTCAATGCCATCTATATTGATATAAGTAGTTTTCTATTTATTAAAGCAGTTTTTAAAACTATTATCTCGAGTTCCTGAGTTTTGGTCCTAGAAATGTTATTTGGTCAAATTGCCAAGACATTAAATTGGATTGATCTCCATCAAACATAAATTATAGACCGTCAAATATAAAAATTACATATTGTTGCTCTCACTTCACAAAAGATGACGCAGATTGCAAGTTTATATTTACTTGCGATGTAAGCAACCATATCTAAAATATCCGATACACATTTTCTGTTTAAATAAATGGGCAACAAACAAAGGCACAATGCTAAGAAAAGGATTTGCACCCCGAGTTGTCATCGGGAAGAGACTGGGACGGACCGTTTCGTCCTCTTTAGTTCTCATCAACTAGCCAAACTCCACCGATGACAGATTCAGAGGTGCGATAGGTTAAGATCACGGATCTCGCTCCCGAGAACCGGACAACTCAGGGTGCGAATCCTTCTCTTAGCATTGTGCCTTCGTTTGTTGCTCATTTCTTTGAAATTTCAGGCAGATTGATCTCTTTTCATTTCCTATTCTTTCCAGCATTTTACTTTCGTCTTTCATTGACTGTTTCGTAATAGTATCTAATAACTAATTATATAATACTAGCAGCAAAGCCTGTCGGAGGACAGGCATAAAAAAAACTGAAAAATAATTTTATTATCAACTATCAAATATAAAGTAAATGTAATCTAAATACTGTGCTAACTTGTGAACGAAGCTTCTACAGCAAAAATGGTTTTGAGTTTCGAAATCAGCGTAAACAATTGAGTAAGTATGCCAAATTTCATTAAAATGGATGCAGTGGTAACAAAATTATTTGGTTTTGAACGTAAGTTTTGTTAGAATTTCAGTTGTCGAGGTCAGTTCCCAAGAATAAATTTTCATGGAAACAACATGGAATGACACAATGAACTAATATTTTCATCCAATTTGAGTACCCTTGATTCAATGGTACCAAGAACCGTTGGATCTATCTTAATAGCTTAATTATATCGAGTTACATACAGACAGACGAACTTAGCCAATTTATATATATATACATACTAATTCGATTGATGATTTGATTTGAAAACATTATTTTTTTATTGTTTATCAGACCTATTTAGGTGCACTTCTTAGCTGTACACCTGTAATATAGGTTCTGAGAGTTTAATCTAAAGGATCAATTTCCACCCAAAAAGAAAAACGAAATACCAACCATATCTAAAGTTTAATTTAACTAAAGAATAATTATTATTTTTGACTCATAACACCGAAAGGCATTTAAAACTCACCTTTGTATAATCTAAATACTGAGCTAACTTGTGAAGCTTCTATGGCAAAAATGGTTCTGAGTTTCAAAATCAGCGTAAAAACTGAATAAGTATACCAAATTTCATTAAAATCGGTGCAGTGGTAAGAAAATTATTTGGTTTTGAATGTATGTTTTGTTAGAATTTCAGTTAAAATTTCATGGAAACAACATGGAATGAAAAAATGAACTAATATTTCATCTAATTTGAGTACCCTTGATTCAATGGTACCATTGAGAACCTTGGATCTATCTTAATAGCTTAATTATATCGAGTTACACACAGACAAACAAACAGACAGACAGACAGACGAAATTAGCAAATTATATAAGTTCATAATTGATAATAATTTACCTTTTTTATTATTAGGTCAAGTAATTGCGTGCCTGGCGAACCTAACTTTCTATTGTCTCTGATTGTTTACAAAATGTTTGTTAATGTTCTTGCAGTCAAATAATATAAAATAGTAGTTTATTGGCCTTTAACGAATTTTGGTTATTATTTGGCTTCCGGTGATTAAACGATAGCTATGAAATTAATTTATCATAGGAAAATCCAAAGGCACTTAAAAAAAATTCTTGAATTCTACTGGATTTTGAAAAAAAAAAATTAATATAAAGTTACCTTTAAACTTTTGATTAGAATTAATGTAAGTGTTTATATGTTGAAAGAATATAAGAAAAGAAAATGAGAAACAGCACCTCATTTTCTTTTCTTATATTCTTTAAACAAATTTCTCATCACGTTAAATTTTTCTTTACTGTTATGTAACTTTTTTGAACCTTCTGTTCTAATTTAACTCCTTTCTGCCTACTCGTTCGTAGGCGAAGGATTTGGCTGGCGTCGAGAGACGCAGCTATTTATTTTCTTGTCTTTTGTTTTTTCTGGGGTCACTTCCGAGTTGGGAGTGGCTTCCACTAACTAGGTCTTGCCTTTCTGATTTGGTTTAGGGAAGGCGAGGGTTGGGCTGATGAGTCCGTAGAAGGACGAAACGGCCGTCCCCAACTCCTTCCCGAAATCTAAAATCAGAAAGGCATTTCCTCTTTGTTCAGGTGCTGTTTCTCATTTTCTTTTCTTATATTCTTTAAACAAATTTCACAGCACGTTAAATTTTTCTTTACTGTTTATATGTTGGTTTCTAAATCCTCAAGAGTAATTTTACACATTAAATCTTACTTATTACGTTTTGGATAATTAAGATTTTTAATTTTGTAATTTTTCAACAAAGAAATAATAAATATAGAATAACCGGAAACTTAAATCTTCTGTTTTTATTTAAAATGTTTTCATATCTTTTGAATGATTTCACTTTCCAATATTATTGTCTCTTTTACTGTTAAATGTGCTTCGCTTAAGACAGAAATAGAACTAAAAAATACTTAAGAGCTTTTGGCTTTCATTAGAATTACATTACATTACTCATAAAAGTGAAGAATTTTTCGTTTTTCTTTTCATTCATTTAGTGAATACAGTATAAACGTTAGTTGCTACCAGAAAAGTCTCCCATTAAGTATGCGTTCACTTAACGTTATTTTTTTGTTTTGTTAATATTGTTTTGATTACTATTGCTGTAATTCCTTTATATCATTTATTATCCTGTCAGTCTAAATCGTTTGAGAACACTAGACACGAATTATAGTAAAAATTTCTTTTTCAATAATTATAAAATCATTAACATATACCTAAGTTTTTCTTTTCTTTTTCGCATTGATGATCATTAGAATTTTTAAGGCAGAAATGCTTCATAAAAGCATTAGAATATTAGAATTAAGTTCATACGAGAATTAGTTTTCTTCTAAAAGAGATTTCGATTCAAAAGCCATCAAGAAGCAAAGTATTAATACCAGCTTATGATATTTGACAGCTTCAAATATCCGATATATAAGTAGAAACTCTTATAGAACCAACAAGAAAAAATATGATTAAGAGCTTTTGCAAAGAAATTCACAAATCGTGATTTCATTACGGAGTCTAAGCAAACACAACATTTCGAAAAATGTGAAATTAACCGATATACATTTACAAAGAATTCCGTAAGATTGCGTTAATAAACTACTGAAGCTATTGGGATTTTTTTTCCTGTTCAAGGCTTAGACCCACTGTAGAAAAGAGTGGTTTTAAGGTTTGGTTGGATTAGTTGCCTCATTATTGCTATATTGGTAGAACTTTGGAAGAAAGGGGCATATTATGAATAGTAATTGCTGCGATGAAGTGCAGAGCGCATAATAATAAGCAGAAATGCAACAAAAAAATTAGGGGAAGCCAATGTAAAATCATGAAATGATTTATTTTACAAATCATTTAAAAATATTTCCTTGCAATGATTATTTACAAGTGACATATGTATATGTACAATAGATTAATCTCTGATGTAGTCTGCAACAGTTCTTGAAATCACTGCTCTCAAGATAATAATAAATCCTTTATGGGTATCAACTCGATACTTATCACTTATTTTCTTAATCGAAAATCCTGAGGAGAATAAACTAAGTTCTAAAAGTAATTCTTTGAATACTAATAATATAATAATCTGCGCGCTTCTTGATAATGATTATTACTGCGAATAATATATATAGTGATTGTTTTAAACAATATCTACAAAGTTCATACACACGCGAGAGTTTACACATCATACGCACTACAATTCAATATCAAGTATGAATGGCCTTTCCCAATTTCACCTGTGTGAATCAGTGGCAAATATAAAATATATATTTTCGGGGGGGGGGGCCAAGATTAATGTTAAGTAATTTTAAGTAGATACCCCATGGAAACCTATCTGTTTCCAAAAAAAAACCGTTGGGAGGACATACCTTCATTATTTCGGGGGGGGGGCCTCGCCCCCCCCCCCCCTTATATACGCCCCTGGTGTGAATATATTCAGGCTTTCTCTTCCCTTGTGTGCTAATATAAATCATTCAATAATGCAATTCACCTATCTTGTGTGATTTCTCACTACCTATAATAAATGGTTTCTTTCACTCTCTATAATGGTTTCTCTATAAAGATATTTAATAATAATTATTCTTGGCCTTTCTGTATTAATAATACACATGTGTGAATAAATATACTTTCATAATTGCACCTCCTAAAAAACAGTCAGGTCTGATGAACTCTGTCGGTATCAGTATTGCTTCGCAATTATTTCTTTTTCGTCTAAGTAACGGCGTCGCACCCTCCAAAATGGAAGTAAGAAAATATTTAATTACTTACAGTTTGTCGACATTGCTGGACTTTTCGCCTTGGCGAAGTCGCTGCGTTGACAAGCATTTGTTGGGACTCCGCCTATCTGTTTCCATGCAGACTTGAGCTTAACTGTCGATGAACACTTCACTTTCCGTTGAATTTCAAATATGGCGCTTAATTGTGACATCCGATTTCTACTTCCCATAATGCTTTGCGGAAAAGTTCATCTGCTCCGGAACGAATGACGCTTGTTATCCATATATCAAAAGGAATTCTTCTCAATCCAAATTCGTAAATAATTATTAGAAAACTTCAGCTTGAAATAAATATACTTTTATATTTACTTCTTCAAGAGTTCTGGATACAATAATTACTCGAAGTAATTTAGTTACTTATTAGCGTCAATGTCAACTGCATTCTAAATATCAACTATTTCGTATTATACGAATAATAATTGGGACGGGAAATACTTCCTTCATTAATTGAAATAGTCTTGTATTAATCGTCTTGTATTAATCTTCTAATATTTCACTTAATTCTTTCGAAAGTTCTTCGGATAAGAATCGTACCAACGCACCTTGATTCGAAATGGCTCAGTCCAAGTTACACTTCGCTTTATTTGAACTTGTTGAGTTTTCGCCTAATTTAGTCTTCACTTATGACGACGGTATTTTACTTCTTCTCAATAATTGCTGCTTCATCTATCGTAGTTAGACTGGGATAGCTTTTGGGTTTGATGTCTAAATAAATCTCCATTGGTCTCGTCCGACCAAATTTTATTAGTCTTCTTATCTTCTCACGCAAATGGATTATATTAGTTGTCTTTAACTCTTCCACGGCGTTGAATTCACATTCCAACGAAGTTAAAATTCAACTTAATTGAATTAATTTAATAAATAGACCTGGATTACTATTCAGTGGATTATGCCTGCTCAGCTCTATATTAATAATTATAATCAGTTCTAAACTGATTCTTAAAACTGTTGTTGATTCTCAACCGAATCTATTAACTTTACGTTACTTAATCATACTTTTTTTTCTTTCTCATTTCTCGTCCGTTCTCGTCAACTCACACAATCCGTTCGAACTTCCAGAACTTGTTCGAACTCACATAAATGAATTCACGTCAACTCTCGTCATTTAATGAGCCAGACTATTCCTCTGTTTTATGACGTTCCTTTGCGTTACGTAGTATCCTATTTCCATATTCAAATTAGGACTACACACATTCATATGAAGGGAGGGAGATATAAGAAAAAAAAATAATCTTAAAAAAAATTTCTTTTCAAGCATTTTAAAACTTCTTTTACTTTTCTTTTTACTATAACTAATTAAATTATTCTAATTGAAATAATTTAATATCCTAGTAGTAATATCAAATTTTTTTGTAAAGAAACTGATTTAAAGTGAGAAAAATCATAGAAGGTTGTATAATAAAAAATACTAAAGAAAATAATTTTAATAGGTATGAGGAGGCTAAAGTATACCATGCTACTATTTTATTAGTTAGAGATTTATTAAAAATTGATGTAAACAAATTGATAACAATTGATGTTTTTAATTATTGATATTAGCATATTTTTATTAAAAAAATAATGTACCG
>JAFIDM010002131.1:25283529-25300013 GCA_023159025.1 Thereuonema tuberculata | reverse complement strand
GAAGAAATTAATTCACATCAAACTGGAAGCTATAATCATGAAACAAATTTATATTGTACGGGAGGAGAATTAAAATGTAGGGATTGAAGATGAAGTTATTGAAAAAAATATCTTGTTCTCAATAAAAGCCAGTATTTACAACATAGTAACACACAAACTTTTATTTTTACATTAAGGATAAGAAATCCATACAATTATAAAATATTTGAATATATAATTTAAATGTTTATTAAACAATATTACGATTTAATTTTTTAAAATATAATTTTAAAAGTTAAAATTTCTGTTTGGTTAAAACCAAATATATTATTTGGTTAAGGCAATTTATTAACTGAACTTATTTATTTTATTAACTTTTTATTAACAATTTATTAACTTATTTATTGCTGAAATTTATTGAAATGACTTTACTAATATTTACAGATTAGTGATCTGCAATTTATACTAATAAAACTGTCAGGGAAAACAAATAATAAGGAATCCCAGGAAGAAATTCAGGTAAAATTATAACAAATAAGAATGCTTTTTAAAAATCTGTTGGAATACTAATTAACAAACAGTATAACAGTATGCTTCAATTTAATTTATAATTAATGAATTATAAAAACATTGAATATTAATATTAAAAGTAACTAGGTTAAAGTCAAAATATTTAATAAGGTTAGAATGTTTAATCACTATATAGTGATAATGTTTTCTAGTGTTTTCATTAAGTATTTAGCTTTCATTTTATGTTTTTATTTCAGACATTTCTATCGGTAGTGATATCTTCTTTTCCTTCAACAGTATTTCACGGATGTGGACTATTTGAGATTAGTTTATCAACTTTTACTACGGTGGGTATTTTATACAGTATCACCAATGCAATCTTATTTGTTATAGCTCTACTTCTTATTAATAATTAAATATTAGTTAATGTTAATTTTGAAGAAACTACAGTCAGTTTCTTGTAAAGATTGAAGGGACGTCAGAGAACCGCGTAACACATTGTATAACGTAAAAAACAAATAATTCTAAATGTTCATTCCAAGCTAAGAGAATTGGAACAGCACCTGACTAGTTGATGAAGTCATTCACTAATGACATTTTTGATAGAAGTATCGGTGACGTCTTTTTTTTGCCATTAAGAAAGAATTTCAAAAGGAGGGAATTTTATACACACCGGACAAGAAGAGATATCGGAAAACAAATACATCACGTTCGGATGTTATTTATTTCTGTGCACTGCAATTACAGATAAAATACTTAAATGTGTTTTCAAAATGAAATACCAACAATGCGAAATGTATTGAAAAAAATTACTGATGATTCAGATTTACCAAATATTTCGCGCAATATATTGTACAGAACGTTAAATTTGTGTGAATTTAGGTATCAGTCTAGGCGTAGAAATTCACGATTATGTGATAGGTATAATCACTTGGCGACCCAAATATTTCCGTGCATTTCGACAATTTCGTGGAAGACGAATTTTGGAATCATAGACTGAAGAACAGCCAGTAGTCATTAATTCTTCTGATTCTTCTGTGATCGTACTGTGATTCTTCTAGTAGTACGAGCAATACGGACTCATCAATTGAATGTGAAGTTCAAGCAGATAACAGTGATTAATTAAAGCTAAAACTATTTAAAAAGGAAACTTATCAATGACAATGGAAAAAAATAAACAAACAAAAGAATGTGAAATAAAGAAATAAAAAATAAATAAAGCAAAAAGAAGTAGATAAAAAAGACCAAAAAAAAAAATTTTTTTTGATAATACTGGAATCGATCCTTTGTTCTACAAGTTGAATGCTTTATCCATTAGACAACCATGAAGTATGTCTTACTCCGCGTTTATAAGAAATCTTTATAAGAAATGGAATTGCTTAAGAATAATAGAATTTTGAAATAGAAATTTTGAAGCAGTTTTGATTAATTTCAAAGTAAACAGGAAGTCATGAAATCAATTAAACATTAAATATTAAAAAGTGAAAAAGTGCTCCAATTGACGAAACACCCATACTTGTCTACATTTTGTTTTGGTGCAAATAAAAATTAATTGGAAGACAATTTAAAAGCAATTTCAGTAATAAATTTTTCTTGAATGCATTTTTCCCACAGCGATTCCAGCTTATCTTGATGCACGCTGGAAAGAAGTAAGAAATTGGAATTTGAAGAATCGAACATGTTACTTAGAACTAAGTATTGTCATTACTAAATGGCAATTTGGCAAGAGTTATATTGTACTGCAAACTTAATTGTTGCACTATAAGTCCATATTTTCATGAGTATGACAATACATCTAATACTTCCTGGAATTTCATTTTTTAGAAGAATTGGATGAAAAGTCTTAAAATTTGTTACTTTACGTTATTGAAAACATAACATGAAACACGGTCATTTATTTTATTAATTCAGATTTCCAGAGTAAACGAACTATTCATTCTTCAGAATCGTAAATTTGAGAATAAAACAGTGTTATAAAGATTAGAGCATGGTACTAGATTTGACTGTCACTTTCCTTAAAGCAGTGACTTCTAAAAATTTAACAATTTATAATATTTTTACACACAAGAGTCACCTTAGGAGAAAGACCAAGTTGAAATGACTGAATCAATATTTTAATCGTTCTTCAAGTAACTTGCTCATTTTTTGTTTTAATAATAATAAGTGGGAAAATTGTGATGATGTTACCTTTTATGAAAATATATTTAGTTAATAGATACAAGCTCAACTATCAAAGCTTTGTTGTAATGAATAAGCCTATGCAGCACTGATTTTATTTTCTGAACTGGGATAAGGATGGAGATCGAATTAATATTGCTTATATTTTTAGTTCGACAATAAATAATCATCTTTCCAAATTTTGATGGATGAGATTAAGTTTTAAATACGCCTATGTTTCAAGTTGAATCAAAAATAAGATCTGTACCAATTTTTTGGAATCCGACGAATAGTTTTAGCGTAATGGTCATACATAGCGTATTTTCCCTGTTCCACCAATTGTGGGTCAAGGGAGCCAGATTCCAGCCGCCAGGCCGGATCTCGGCGGAACAGAAGCTCTGTTCCGATAATTTCAAGGGGAGAAGATACTGAGGTGCTTTCTCAGGCCGCCATTACGGAATGACGTCAGACCGAAGAGAAAGCGAAGAAGAGGCTGACACAGTAAAGGAAATTTTTGAAACATCCATGCTCACAACCGGGATTTGAACCCGGGCACCGGCAGACCGCAGCCTGAGACCGCTCGACTATACCGGAGCGGCCGTAATGGTCATACTGATAGAGAAATAAACAAACGGACAAAAGGACAAAAAACAAACAGAAAGATAAAAGAGGTCAAACAAACGTGATGAAAATGTTCTAGTAGACTAGCAAGATGCATCTAATATATAATTGGTTTCTGAAGTTACAAGATAGTAATAGAAACAGAGGTTATTAGGATTGCAGATTTACTATAGTATAAGAAACAGAAGATATTAGGATTGCAGATTTACATATTTTCTTTTCTTTTTAGATGACTGGCGTTATCATCAGTTATCTCGTGCTTCTGCTTCAGATGAAATCAGCAGATTCAAGCAACAATTGCACAAATGCAGTCTACAATGTCGGTAACGCTACCACCCAATGAAGTATTTTCAGACATAAAAAAGAATGAAATTTAATTACTTTAAATGTAAGTGAAATACCACTATTCAAGTATAACTGCTGTAAAACTAACCGCGAGTGAAAGTTAATTCGTAAAAATCATTACATTTAGAAAATCTTTATGTTTACCAAAAATTTTATTTTAAAATAAACCAGAATTTATTAAAAAAATATATATATTATTAACAATATTAAAATATTATTAAGAAGTTTTGTTTGTTTACGTAATGATTAAATTTCTCTTAAACCTTTGTTAAAAATAAAATCAAAGAAAAAGTAAAATAAAAATGAATCATTCATTTTCAACTCATGTATATTTACACATGTATATGTTGAATTAATGTAAATTTCTTTATGCACTTTATACACTTATTTATCATCGTATAAATATCATTCTGTGAGTGGGGAAATTGAGACCAAAATAATCGTGCTCAATTTTAAATTGAATTGTTAGTAAGTATTTTATAAATTTTGAAGAAATTTTGAAGAAATAATTCCCTCCATTAAGACAGAGAATTTGGTTTTCATTTTTGAGGGATGGAAGGAATGCGAATCAAAATAAATGTGTCTATATTTAAATTGTACCATTAAAAAGATAACATGACATTTTTATGAAAAATCTGTTTACTGTTTTAATGTGATACTAGTACAAACACAACCAGACAAGCAGACAAAAAAAATCCAAACTAGAAATTATGAAGAAAAAGGTTCAAGTGAAGTAGTAAGAGTTCGTTTGCTTAATCAATAAATATAATAAAATGTAAGAAATTTTCAATAAAAAGGTTGGTTGTATTTTATGATGCAAAAGCAATTAATGGGTAAACAGCCATCAAGTTTAGAAGTAACATATATTGTATTAGATTTTTCTATATAATCTTGTTATCGTTAAACTTGATGACTATTTACCCAATAATTTATCAAAAGAGAACAACAAAAATACAAAAGAGAATAAATACGGAAGCTGTTTTCTGATAGAAAGTATTTTCTGTTTTGAGACAACAATGAAAGTTAGAAATTTACTCTTTAAGTGGTGCTATGGAAATGGAGATGTGGTAAGTGACCTCCTCCATGTAATGGAGATTGATGGAGTCTGTAGCAGAATAATCCTCGTATCTCAGCAATCCCAAGGAAGATGATGCGTATCTAGATACCAAACATCAAGTAGATGGCAAAACTGGTCATGTGCATATCGTTGCTGATCTGTATTCTTGTTCTTGGTATTAAAAAAAATCATTCGAGAATGTCACAAATAAAATTCCTTTAAGAGGAGAATTCAGCACAATATATCAGTATTAAACAGTTGATTATTACTATGTGTTGAAGGCCAGTATAGCAGATCACTGATGTAAATTCGTCAGAATTCGTGGTTGTCCGAAGCTGATTTGTAGATTTCATACCAGCTACGAATAATCTGTATACTCACAAGTATTAGAACAAATAGAACAAGCCTAGCAGGAAATTTGTGGTACTTTTCTTAAGACAGTACTGAAAGGAAGAAGAAGAAAAACGGCAATATCTATAGTTTATCTGTTTTTTGTGGAATGAAAGAATGAAATGCCGGTGGTAGGATCCAAACCATTTTAGATTCCAGACTACTTTAGATCTGGATACAGACTCCTCTAGATTCCGGAACGTCCGCAAGAAGTTATTGGTTTGTGAAGCACATGAATACACAAAGAAATCTCAGTTAATACGAGATTGCAGTACCAAAGGAAATGATATTAGATACAAAGAAAATCTAATACAGTTTCTATATAATTGTAACAATACTAAGATATAAAATCTTAGATACTCAAACTTTCCTAGAAAGATTAAAAAAAATCTCACTTAATATTAAAAGCGGTAATTACAAAGATTTTATCAAATTATAGCTGTATTTTACCGTAATTTAAATAAAATTATTGAAAACACAATGCAAATATTGTATATCAGACACAATTTGCCTATCCAAAGCAAAATAGCACTGTTTTACTTTTCGGAAGGATATCTCTTATATACAATCACTGCAGTCAGGAGAAACCCTGTTTGATACTGAGGATTGTGAAGATGTTAATTTATAGCAAATATACTGTAATCACTGTGTTAGTTTGGAACAAGATAATGTAATTTGTATTTTTGTTTGAAAACAAAGACAAGAAAACCTTTAAAGTTAGTTAGTATGGTTTTATAAAGTACTCTGCCCAAATTACTTTATAACCACCTTAACATTTAAATTACTGTAAGTCTGGAAATAAGGTGTATCGAAACACGAAAATTGTGACCAAGAAAGTTTAATGTTCTGTTTGAAGCATACCATAATGAAACATATGATAACTTTTACTGGAGAAGTATGAGAACTCAAAAAAGAAAACTTTGCAAACTGGCGTTATTAGGAACACCTGGTCCAATTAACGCCACCTACTTTCTAGTAACTTAAATACTTTAAAATTAAGAATTATTCCATCATTGTAAACATTATTTGTACAAAATTACAGTAAAAAGCAACTAAATTTGACTTTCTGTAAAAAATAATAAAAAATTACTTGAAATTAACGCAGTCTTTCTAAACTGTAGCTAAAACAAAAGAGGAAATGTAAAAACTAGTTAATTTCGGCATTTTCCGATTATAAAAGGAAAATAATAAATAACATAAAAATCTACATTTTCATGGAACATATTAGTAACTTATAAATGTCGTACGTAACCTAAAATAGTATATGTAGACCATTAATACCACCATGGCGTTAAAGCGCTACTGAGTACATGGATCAAATGATACCCTTGTTTGTCTACAATTTCCGAATTTTAAAAATAACAGTTAACTTATCTACATATAAGAATCTTCAAGAATCAAGAAAATATATAGTTTTGCTGGGGGTAAAAATGCAGAAAGCCTACTTGGTAGGAGAGTAAACAACAAGAAACTTAGTGGGACCCAAATAAAAATCATAAAATGATTTATTTGAGTGGTTATAAAACTTTCTTTTCTAAATTTATATACAAAATTGATATTTTTATCAGTATGAATTCTCAAGAAGTCAGCTACAGTCCTAGACTTCACGTAACAATCTTCACTACAAATATCACCTTGATATATTTTCGTAAATAGTAATAGCACAATTCACTTTGTTAATTAATAACGCTGTACACTACAAAATTAATAATAATACTAAAGCACGCTTCTCCGATATTAAGTATCACTACTTTAAAGTTATGTTGTAAGTTACTACCAATTTAGTAATACTAACACATTAACGTTCACTAACACGAGCGTTCCTATCACTATAGCACCGCTTGAAAATAAATTCGTTAATGACTTTAATTTCACCTGTGTGAATGTAATTAAGGCTTTTAATTCACCTGTGTGAATAATAACTAATAAGCAATGGCAATTCACAAATCTTGTGTGAGCTAGTTCAATCTTTATAGCTTCAATAAAGATATCTCCAACTAATTTAAATTGGCTTTTCTTTAGCCTAAATACACTTGTGTGAAATTAATTTAACTTCGCTTTCACTCAAACAAAGTTCACCACCGACGCACTGAATCACGGAACTGTCACTTCTCGGAATTAATCCTATTTCGCTAGCGACTGCTTGCTCCCTCCAAAATGTAAATAAATAATTACTACTTACAGTTCGGTGTTTTCGTTCGGCTTTTCATCTGTATATGATAATCTGCGTTGAAACTATTTGGCTGGAAAACCTCTGCCAGTCTTCTTTGATTCAACATAACCTTGCTTCGTAGGTAACGTCCTTCCGTAGCACTTTTGAACATGGCGCCTTCTCAACAGACTCCTGACTTCTCCTATCCATAATCCTTTGGCACGGAGCGTCTGCTTTGGAATTAATAGCGCTTGAGACTTCGGTCTTCTCGAATAAACGGAAAATAAATTCTTCCAAATAATAATTAAAGTTCCTGAATATCACTTTGACTATTTCTTATCGTGAGTTCTTCTTGGCTATCATTAGGTAAAGCTTCGTTATCGCTTCGACTAAATCTTCTGGTTTTCGTCTTCCACGAAAACGCTCTGGATTAACGCTCCACGAAAATTAATTCTAATAGGAATTCTTGCTTCTTATTGGAATATCAATACTGTAATAAATCTTTAGGATGTATTACTACTTGCTTCTATAGCAGCATTATTCGTCCAATTACTATCCAGAGCGTTACTGCGTTTATGACTAGGGAATCTTCACTGTTCTCCATTACTCTATTTCAACTTGACTGAATTCACCTTCTGCAATTCCAGGTCTTCTAAGTTGCCGCCTTAACTTTGCGATAATCTCTGGTTCTTTTAGAATCTTGGAATTTATCCTCACACAATATATCCACTTGTGCATTCGTCTCCGAATATTCTAACCTTTGAATTGGACTTCCAATTGATTTGCCTTTACTGAACTCAATGCGCATTCTTAGCTATCTGCGCTTCTCAGAACGATTCTTCCATTCGAACTTCACTGGAACTTAACTGATCTAATCAGCATTGACTTGAGTTGTCAACTGTTCTCGACAGTTCTAAACTGTTCTATACAGTTCTGTAAACTTTTCTGAACTCAACTGCTCTGATCAAACGTGTTCTTAAAACTAATCCTAACTGAACTGATCAAACGAAGAGACTTGCTCTTCCATTATATGACGTCACAAACTCGTTACGTCTCACTACTAATTTGCATATTTAAATTAGATAATCAACTCTTCCAATTGAAGGGAAAAAAATAAATGAATTTCTTTTCAAGCAATCTCATGCTTTTAAAATTTCACTTAAACTAATTAAATTATTTTATTCAATAATTTAATATCGTAACAAGTTTTATATAGTTAATCTTTGCTGAACATTAAAAAATCTATATTTTATCTTACGTTGATAAAGTAGCAGCCTTTCTGAACCAGTCCTCAACACGAAAAGGTGGAAATATAATTTCACTCGAAAATGTTGGCGGTCTGCTAGTAACTCACTTCAACACTAGATGGCATGTCAATGCAAACTACTTTAGTGCAGTACCGCCGTCTCTTATATTTATGAAGAATTAGATAGGTGGCGTTAAAGGTATACATGGCGTTACATGGCTGAGGTACCTTATTACACAAAGTTGTATCTGATAGCTGTGGAGTCCAAAAGGGGCCCAATATTTAATCACTTTGAAAATTTATTACTGGTGAAATATAATTAGTAGAATCTTGTGGTAAATACCATGATAAGACAGTATGAAGATGTACTTAAGATAAAAAATGAAATGATTAGAATAATTTTTGTAGTATCAACAATTTCAATTTGTTTTTCAATTTCCCAAAATTATTATTTCAAGGGCTTGGGCCCTTCTTGGATTGCGGGATTCAATTGCAAATGTAATCTGAAAGGTTTTATGATTTATGATGGTTTTTAAGGTTTTTATCGTTTATGATAGTTTAAATTAATCCTATTAAGATTAACACAAAATATTCAATTATTTGACCATTTAAAATTATTTAGTTCTATTTAAATGAGTAGTTCTGTCAAGCAGTAATACTTTGTACGCAGGAGCTGGATTAAATAACTGATGGAGGTCGTTTTTGTTCCCCTGTTTATTTCTTCTTCATACGGGTTGTAGGATTCATCCTTCACCCTATCAAATCGATACCGAAGTTTTTATCGTTTTATATCGTTTCATAAAGATTAGACGAATTACAGGAAGGAGACACATACAACCACAAAGAAGCAAAAATACAGAAGTAAAACAATAATGTACAATATATGGACGACTGGGAACAGAGTGGATGAGTTAATGTTAAATAAGAGTTAGAGCAACGAAGTTTGAACAGATATCCGCTGAGGGTTTTTTTTAGTTATGTTTATATCTAGAGTTTTGTAGATTAGGGAAACTTCTCTCAATTGGTGGTTGTTTCATAAAAGGCAAGCTGGCTTATTTAAATATAGATCTTGAAGGTTGTTGTAAAGATAAAGCAAGTTACGTAATATAGATTTGTGGTTTTTATTTAAATTCCTTGCTAATGTAAAATCATCCGAACTTCCTAATCATTCGAACATTACCTTAATTTTTTTTGTTTTAATAAATTTCTTTTTTGAAAATAACTAAGCGCCTTCCTGGGTCACGGAAATTTTCAATTTCAATTAAAAGAGAAATGAAAATCACTAAATATCACTGAATTCTGCTTAGATAGTGATGAGCAATTGGAAATAGCAAATAAAAACTATTCAGCTATATGAAAACGCGTATATTTTTAAAACGTTTCCTGAACTATTCTTGCTATTTCTGATGACAAATTGGATTAGCAATAGTTGCTATAATGTCATTGAAAGGCTTGCGAAACAGTAGGTAAACAATGCAATTAGCTCATAGTTTTACTAATAACTTTTAAATTAGAGCTGTATGATGAGTTATGATTATTTTTGAGGGAAATCAATTGTTAATTCAGGAAATAGAAAGAACAGTTGTTTTCGTCCTCTAGTGTACACGAAAAAAACTTCCAAAATCAGAATAACAATGATTTTGAAGTGTTCTACAATATTTAGTTTAAGCTTTACTTCAAACTTTATATTAAAACAAAGACGTGTAAAATAGGTAGCGAGCTTCTTTCCGGGCTAAGACTGAACTATCATCCAAAATAAGGTTTCAAATTCCTCTTGAACCTATATGACCTGGTGGTGGATTTTTAGTTACCTGCTAAATTACTTTCCTTTTCTTCATTTACGGTAAGTGACTTTTATAAAATAAATATAAATGTCAAACATATTAAAAATTATAACAAACCGAAGTTCGGTATTATTTTTCATAAAACGGGAAATTTTTAATATTGCCTCAGTTTTATTTATTTAACTTTATCATCAAAGTATTTTGAATAATAAAACAGTTCGATTAACACAGCAATTTCATAGAGAAATTAAGGCATATAATTCATTCTACGTCTCTGTAAGTTTATTGATTAATAACTGTGTTGTGAAGTTAAGATTTATGAGAAAACAGAGTATTAGTAATGATCCTGAGTAAAATAAAAATATGCATTTGTCTCCATATTTTATTTTTCTTTTATTTGTTATAAGCAAGATTAGACACTAATGGTAAAGATGATATGTCTGAACATTATTATCCTATTATCACTTGTGCTCCTTGAATAACTGATATTTTTTTGCAGTTTCTTTTTCTACGTATTAATAATGATTGATCTTCAAAGATAAGTTATTTGAGTTTCGCCAGAGAAAAGAAAATTTTGACATAATGTTTCTTTAACTATTGTAACTAAAGTTACAATTATGATCAGCAAACTAAGTAGATCTTTAAAACATCAAAAATTAGCAGAAGCATATATAGGTTGCCATTCTGCTTAAACAAGTTTGCCATTCTAGGTTTAATGGGTATTAAGAGACTGCAAAGACACTGAAAGAGCTTTATAGGATATTTAATAATGATACATATTAGATTCCTTCTCAGCTTATGAATAAATGATGAATTTATTCAGGATCATCAGATAAGATTTTTTTTCTTGACAAATTATATCTTGGTGAAAATGAATATTTTAGATGAAATGTCAAATGTCTCGATTTAACAAAGATTTTTACAGTTAAACTGATTAGGTTACTTATATAAACACAATCAGCTATCATAAGTTGATCCTGTAAACGCCGCATGAATTGTGATAATAAATATTCTGTAGAGAAAGTACTGAAAGCAGTATCTCCTAATTCTTCTTCACCCTTCCATACACAACAGAATTGGTACATCAGAACTACTTTGTAGTGGATAAAGTGCGCACAAAAATGAATGCAGTTTGGTCTAAAGCCACTCCACATCCAATACCAAACACACAAGTGGAATTCACTATGTTCGAGCTTATTTTCGACTGACTTAGTGTAATTGAACCCTTCGTGAATACATGCATTTAGAAATGAAACAGGAAGAAAGTGCAGATACTGAAAAAGTTAAGTCCACATTTAATAGTGCAGGGCCGGCGCTAGGAGGGTGCGGGGCCTGGGGCGAGATGAATTTTGCGGGGCCCTTGCCAATCCTATTTAACAACCAAAAAAATTAAAAACGAAAATCTTACTTTAATAATTTTAATTCAACGCTTACTTTAATAATTAAACAAAACAAAAAACGACGATCCTATTTTATCCTCTTTCTTCTAACCAGGCGCGGGGCCCCCAGAAGATCAGGCGCATGGCCCCCACAAGCGTGGGGCCTTGGGCGGTCGCCCCATTCATCACCCCCTAACGCCGGCTCTGAATAGTGAGTTTGACATTAACAACTATGTTATTTGTTTCGTGCAATGGAAAGTTATTTCCGGAAATTTTGGAAGCCACAGTGGAAAATGAAATACAAGTGAATGTCATGCATCCCTGTCGTGGTGGATAGATCTGATCCAAATTAAAAGACTGCATTTCGTACAACTTTGAATCTTGTCAAAGCTCCAAAATTACTGACTTACAGGGGTGTATTTCATTTCTCAGATGTTATTGCTGATGATAGTTAACTATGTGCTTATGCTGAAACAAGTTTGAAGTCAAACCTGTTAAATCTTTTTCTTAATTATGAAAATCAGTAGTGTTTCTACTTTCTGGGAATTGCTATTTTAGTTTTTTAAAGTATATCTTTGCAATAATAAAGTTTGCCATAATTATTTGCAGAAACTGAAGTTACATTCAAAACTATGCGAACAAGTTAAGTCAAAAACAAGCAATTAAAATTTCTAAAAATTATAAAATTTTATTTTCATCCAATTTATTTTTGTTAAAAAATGGCCATACTAAAATCTTGTATTCGCTTTGTGCCTTCTCAATAAAACCTCACAGAATTTTTAATCATTAATCACCAACAGTCATAAGTATCAAAACTCTAAATTTGTCAGGTGAGACTCAAATTGGCTTAACAGGTTGATTATGAATGTTACGTCAGTAACAATGGAACTACCCATGAAAAAAGAGACGACCGCTTGGGATCAAATTTGAATGGACACTAATAAAGGCTCTTCTTGTATCAACTAAATTTCATCAAATTAAACAAAGATTTGCAAAGCATTAACTATATCAGATAAATTGTTAGTCATCCTGTTAAACTGAAAAAATTGAATGATGATGTCCTTTTATTCATGTAACTTTACAGTTGAGATGTTATCTTAATGACTATCTATGTTACATATGGAATGCTAGCATACATTACTGATGTCAGTGATAGTATGAAACGAAAAAAGACCTGCCTATGTGGCAAAATGTAGTATTCAAATAATGTAGTAGGCAAAATGTAGTAGTCAAATAGTGAAGTAATCAAACTGTCGTAGTAGAATGGCAGGAAGCTACTATTCAAGTAGCCAAATCAAGGAAGCAATTGCGAACTGCTTTTTCTTACTAACAAGGGAAGTGCGTGACCTCGAACGCCGAGAACCGCACGAAAATGTTCTTAGAATTAAATCGTTCATGCCAAAAACAGTGGTATGAGTCATTTCCATGCAAAACTGAGCTGTTGTATGCTAGCGCCATCCGACGTGGCATGTTATCTGCACTAATTAGTGCTTAATCTCAAGATATTGCTACCGAAGATAGCAGAATATTTCCAACTTTTTGATGTGTACATCTTTACGCAATATATGTCCTACATGCAAAGAATCGTTGATTTTGTAAGACTACAATGTGAAAAACCACAAATAAAGTTACCCAATCGTCATTGCATCATCAGACTTCACTCTGTGCTATACAATCAACTTTCTGCACCGAAGTACAATATACTTGGCAAATGATAGGTTATTGCATACCAATATCATCGTTTGAAAATGTACTTAGTGCGACTTTTGATATTGGACTGCTTGAATGCGGAAGTGATATTGAATGTGAAAAAGTGGCTTTAGTCAGATATACAAATTGTTCTGTTCCACTTCGCTTTGACCACTTCATTGAACTCCCACACTTGCACTTTGAATACTGAATAGCTGTGCAACACTATCAGGTCAGTAGGAAAAGTTTGTTGTTCAGATAGCGTAATTATTTTACGCAGAGGGAAATATAGCAATATACTCACGACATTGACATATGTGTGTCTTTGGTCCTATTATATCGATATTTCGTTTCTTTGTGTTATTAAAGTTCCACTCTTGGACATTCAGTAGGTGATCATTCAAATGTCTCTCATGATAAGACGCGCAGTTTTGCATGAGAATGACTCATACCACTGCTTTTGGCATGAGCGATTTATATTCTAAGCATATTTTCGTGCGGTTCTCAGCATTCGAGGTCACTCTCTTTCCTTGTAAGCATTTGATGTAAAAGAATTGCTTTTACATTACTTTTCATTAATAGTTAGGAACAAATGGATAATTTCAAGTGATTAATAGATTATTCATGATTTTTAGTAAGAAAACAATCTTATAATATAAAGATTTTCTGTTTTGAATGATTAAATCATTTCTGTTTTTCATTAAACATTGATTCATTGGTAGGCCAGTCAATATCGACATAAAAAAAGGCAAACATCGCAAACGCGCATGTATCTACGATTTTTTTATATGTTGTTAGGACCCCTGAGGGTAGTTTATACCCAAGTTTGCAACCCTGAAAACCCTGTGCTACTCCCGTGGTGTTCGAAAAACTGCGGAATTTTGACACTTGTTTCAGGTTTTGCGAAAAAACTACCGTAAGAAAGCGTTTTTCGGGTATCTTCACGCTATACTTTTGTAAAGCAAACTAAATTTGCTACAATTTGAGCCCAACCCGAGCTCTCGAGGTCCATTGGTTGCCGAGATACAGCCAGTCAAAAAAGGGCAATTATTTCCTAAAAGTGAAAAGTTATCGAGAGGGTCAATTTCCAAGACACGTACAGGCTAAACGAATGGTCCTACAGAAAAGTCATGAGAGAGGAATGTGTAGAGAATTGAATTAACTTTAAGTTGATTCCAAAATGGTACCTTTAGGCCTCATAGTTTCCTCAAAAACCAAAAAATAGTTTTCATCGGATTTTGGGAAAATGATGAAAACATGTTACTGAATAATGTTGGCATGGATTTCGTTAAAAAAACGTGCAAGAATGTGAATTTAACATTGTAGATGTAACATATGGCTTCAAAGAAACATACAGTAAACAAATAAACGTAAAATTAAATTAACAACGTAAACAAAAATTTAAACAAGAAAATACTATTTACACAGTCAAACATAAACACCGCACTAGTTTAGAACTTGGAGTAGTTTAGACCCGCAGTAGTGTCGTCCTTTTGGAAAGGCCGCGTATCATCCAGTGTGGATCAGAGAGGGAGGGACGACGTTTCTGGAGGTGGAGGCGGGTCGTCATATGGTGTGGGTCGTCCACAACCTCGTCCTCCTCGTCCAGGGCGATCGGGATGACGATTGTGCAACTTCGCCCTTAGCAAAAGGAGCATAGGATAGAGCACTTGAGCCCTGCCTTTCTGCAAGTGCACGACCCTAAGCACCCTTTCTTGCATTTGCAAGCCATCATGCTAAGCAGGGTGTGAGGAGTGGGCTTTCCGCAAATTGTGACGGGCATGAAATCTTGTTCCCTGGTGGTTCATCCCCAGTCACATGGGTTTTTGTCGACCCCCAACCATTTTTGCACCTGGTGGTAGGTCCTCCAAGAATGATATTGCCTCTGTGGCGGGGAGGGGGGGTGGAGGCGGGCAAGGTTGACTTTGGCCGTTGCTGCCGATTTTACAAATGCTGAGTATCGCAAGGTGTTCAGCGTTTCCTCATCTCCTTCGTAGAGGTTCATCAAGATCTTCTCGCCAGCATTTCCTACGTCTTCCTGGTCGGAGTTTGGATTAAGGAAAATGCTGGCGAGGTCTATCCAGTGGGGGTTTTGTTTGAGGACATTGCACCACTTCATCTTGCCTTGCCAGAAAAGGGCATAGGTGGTGTCACACCCACTGATGGCATGCAGGAACACAATCATCCCTCCTGGACCCTGCATTTCTCCACACGTGAAGGAATTTGCTGGATATTGGACCCACCTCTGCCGCCTTTCTGGAAGTACACGTTCGTCTGTTCAGAGCTTAAGCCGTTGAGGAGGACCAGTAGATCGACGTCCTCCCCAATGATGAAAGCTTGGTCGAACGATGAGCTCTTGGAGAGGGCGGTCCTCACTATATCAGCATCGGCATCCTCTTGAGATTGATGTACCTCGATACCCAGCCTCTCTGAATTTGATAGGTTGCCCATCATGGTGATCAGTTGACGTTTGTTACATTCATTTGAGAGCAGTTTTGCTTGGGGAACTTTGATGGGTGTTGCTTGAGAGAGAAGCAGAGCGTCGCAGGCGTTCCTCTGATTTAGTGCTCCTCCCGCTTCCGAGGTTATTATTCACTAAACAATAGATCCGACTGCCAGGGACCTGGCACAAACGATTTCTATAGAAGGACACCAGTACAAAAATTTTGTAACCTTTTTCATGCTGTCCCTTTTTCACATACGCATTGCACACAGTTTTCGATCTCACTTATACGGCTACAAATAATTCCGAGAGCCACAGAATAAGGAGACCCGTAGCGGTACTCGCCCATATTATCGTTAGATTTGTGGAGTACCTTAGCGGGACTCATCTGTATTCCGGGATTATTATGTATTCTGTATGTATTCATGTATTGTGCTATATTTCAATGTATGATTTTGTATCTATGTTTAGTTGCAGCCATATTTTACATCTCAAACATTAAATTCGAATAAACTGAACAAGTGCCAGAATTTCGCAGTTTTTCGAGCACCACGGGAGTAGCACAGGGTTTCAGGGTTGCAAATTTGGGTAAAAACTACTCTCAGGGGTACTAACAACATATTAAAAGATCGTAGAGACATGCGCGTTTGCGATGTTTGCCTTTTTTTGTGTCGATATTGACTGGCTAACTTTTTTTAACGAAATCCATACCAACATTATTCAGTACCATGT
>JAFIDM010002131.1:25269027-25283129 GCA_023159025.1 Thereuonema tuberculata | reverse complement strand
TGGAATAAAAATTTCCAAAATTTACGTAACTGTTACACTTTTCTAATAAATCTTCTTAATGATGCAGTTAATATGTTCTCTCCTTTTCTATGCTCTATATTACTATCCATTGGCTTTCATTTATGTTATTACATGTATCGAGCAATTGATAAGAAATTTACTATTCAAATGGTTTTGGCATCATTTAAGGAAGTTATTCCTCTGTTAATAATTATCTATGTTGCTAACAATCTAAAACAGAAGGTAAGCCATTATTACACAAGCGATTATGTATTTGTAACTATGTAATTGTAGCTATTAATAATACTAAAATAGAGAAACTTTTAATTATCATTATAACTTTTAATTATAACTTTTTAATTATTATATATATATAATCTATATATTTTTTGCAGAATTTATTTTTGTGTGGCTGAGGTGAGGTGATCGGTGTACACAAAAAAATACAAAAAGTGTTAAAAATAGATAAATCGTTGTTAAACTTTGTGCTTAGTTCCTTAACATGATCACACACACATATATCTAGCTTGCGAACTAATTTTCAATAAAAAAAATAAAAATTGATATTCGAAGATCTTCAACTCTATATTTTGCATCATTTTCAAAAATTGGCTTATATATATTGGGTGTGAATGAAATGTCCGCCGCGGAATAGTTTTGGAAGCGGTGGTACGGATCTTCAAAACGAAGCACGAGGTCACCGAGCTCTTGCAGTTTCTGACGATAATCTGCTGTGTGTGGTTGAAGCTGACACTCGGAAAACATGTAAGATAATGCAGAGGTAGGTGACAGAGGTCCACCCCACAACAGTGGTTCGGCGTCTGGCGGCGTCTGTAAGGAAAAAAAGCTGGACACTTGGATGCCTCATGAGTTGACAACGGCCAACAAGACCAGGCGTTTAGAAGTCAGCCAGGACAAAACAGGAATCTGCATTGAATCGAATCGACGGCACTACTGCATCGAATCGACGGCACAAACATATAAAGTATAGCACTACGACGAAAAATGGGTCCTATACTTTAGTCGTAAACGGCCTGCAGAATGTTTAAGGCACAGCCTGCTGGATGGCATCGCAAACCATCTTTTGATATTCCGTGTGTGGTCTACAGCCGGGATAATTCGTCGGAGTTTCTTGCTAAGTGGCCAAACCTTCACTACAGAACTTTATTGTGCTGAACTACGGCAGATGCATCGGAAATTACTATAAAATACCGGATTTGGTTAACAGATATGGTGTTCTTCTGTTGCAGGATGTCCGCCTTCATGTCGCACAAAGAACGATGCTGACACTAAGTGAGTTGGGCTACGAAACACTGCATAATCCTGCTTATTCCCCGGGCTTGTCTCCTTCAGATTATCATCTGTTTCGTAGCCTGGGTTATTTCCTGTCTTGGAAACCGCTCGGGGAGGGGGGGGGGACCACACAGGTGCAACGTTCAGTTGAAGACTTCTTCGGATCCCAGCCACAAGACATTTTTCATTCCGGGATCATGGCCTTTCCGGACAGATAGCAAATATGTGCTGGAGGGAGATTATATCGATTAGATACGATGTCACACTTTTCAGTTATCGCCATCCAAGTGTGATGGTCACTTTCCGGACGTTTCATTCGCACCAACCCAATATATAGACTTCAAAATGATCTTACAGGGTTACAGCCACTGATTCCGACAAAACAGTTTGTGGCGATTTGCATAACTATAGATATTCAATAGAAATCAAGTCCACAAGTAAATTACTGAATCGTATGCATAGGGATCACATGTTAGCTGGAAGCCAGATAAAAAGAAAATTGTCACGGCAGGAGAATTATTGTCTTTGTCTGCAATTCTGGACAATAATTAACTAAGGGATCAGAGAATGGGGCCTGAGTCAATTATACTAAATGGACGACCAAGACATCCTCAAGGAAGCATCGAAAGATGCTATCAGTAGTTGGAAAATATCCTAAGAGCTTGAATGACCGACTTAGGAAGTAATCGAACAGTGGCAAAAAAAACAGCTCCTACCACTGCATAACGCTCACAATACAAAACTGGGTATGGTTTTGAACCAAAACTCGGACTCGCTTCCAGCAATGTGCTTCTTTCATTGCACAGACTGTACACACTGAAGAAGACTAGAGAAAATCCAACAAATACATAATGAAGATGATGATGTTAATGATGATGATGGTGAAGAAAAAGACGATGAGCAAGAAGAAGGAAATCAAGAAAAAAACAACGGTAACAACGATGCTGTCATCACAGTTCTTGAAGAAATTTCTCATGAAAATAAAAGTACAAATGGACCCGAGAGTGCTATAACCAGAGAATGGCGAAAAGGTAAGCTGCACCTGTTCAGGGGCAATCAATGATCAAGAATTGGAGTGTGAATTATATAAGAATCCTTTTCATAGCTCATGCAAACCGACATCAACTTGCGTGTACTGTGCATTTTTGAAGACAAAATTCAGGAAATTAGAGAGGATTCTCAAGAAACGAATGAAAATTGCGGGAAATAAAATGCTGATAGCCTCTAAATCTCGATTTCATAAAGCTTCCACTGTTGACTGCATGCTTCTTGTAGTCTCAAAGGTTTACTGTTCCAGCATACTCTCAAAATTTCATCTGTGTTATCAATAATGAAAAAAACATAGTATACCAGGTTGGCTGTGAGTGTGGTGGTGTTATAAAAAAAGGAGAGTTTGTGGTGAAGAGTTTGAGGTGAACGAAACACAGACAGACTACACAAAAGAGCTCTGAGGAAGGCCATAAAGAACAACTCAAGAGGCAAGAATTCTTTAAATGTTCTTGCAGACCGTCCTCCAAACAGTTCACAACAAGGAAACGTAGACACAAATGTAAGAAGGAAGGAAATCAGTTTAATTAGCAGGTGCCGTAAAAGTATGCCACATGTTAAGATGTAGAAGAAATTTCTGGGGGAAATTAATAAATAAAAACAGATATAGGAAGTATTATTCTATTAATAATTTTTTTTAAAAAATAATAAAGAAAGTTTAACGTGCTGGGATAATATGTGAAAAATGATAAGAAAAAGAAAACAGCACATGACCAAAATAGGAAATTGCCTTTCTGATTTTAGATTATGGGAAGGAAATTTTTTTTATTTCCATTGTTCTTATTATTGAATTTGCATTGTATTTTAGCTGGTAGTTTTTTAGATCTTATAATATTACTTTATTTCCATTGTATTTTTTGCTTCGATCGTAGGCTATATTAATATATAATAATAGATTTGTTATTTTATTTTATAAGATTTTAAGGAAGAGACTAAGTAAAATAATTTTCTTTTGTGTCAATGATTATGCCCTATTACTGTATTTGCATTGCATTTTTTTCTGGTGTTTGTTCATGCTATATCGTGAATCCAAGCACGTTCTGACTCTTCAGGAAGTGTGTAAAACTGCCTGGACATATGCTGTAAAAATGGATCGATACATCATCTTGTACAGTATGCGTCTAACACCACCCTGACATTTCACGAAGTGTCTAATTTCGATTGGACAGATGGGGTAATTTTTGATTTGAAGATTGAATTAGAGCATCTGTCCATTGTGATAAGATTCTTTGCGATGAGTCTAGACACTTCATGAAGTACTAAATTACCGCATATGGCTGCGACATATACACATCTAAAATATTTGAATCTATAAATTAAAATGTTTTAGAAACATTATTATTATTATTATTCAATTATTTCAAATATAATTTTAAATGTTTGTAATGATTTCATAAAAATAACAATTTCTGTTTGATTAAGACAATTTATTGAAATTTGTTGACATGACTTTACTAAAATTCACAGATTTGTGATCTGCAATTTATACTATTAGATCTGTCAGGGAAAACAAATAATAAGGAATCCCAGGAAGAAATTCAGGTAGACATATGATGTAATTTTTTATAATACCTTTAAAAATATTACACTATTAATTAATTAATTGTAAAAACAATGAATTTTAATATTAAAAGTAAACGATTAAAGGTAAAATTTGCCTCATTAAATATTTTACTTTAGCCTCTGGCCTTATTAAATGAGTGTTCAATCACTAAATAGTGATAATGTTTACTCCTGTTTTCATTAAGTATTTAGCTTTCATTCTATGTTTTTATTTCAGACATTTCTATCGGTAGTGATAACTTCTTTACCCTCAACAGTATTTCACGGATGTCGTCTATTTGAGATTAGTGTATCAACTTTTACTACGGTGGGTATTTTATACAGTATCACAAACGCAATCTTACGAGGGTCGGCTGAAAAGTTTCCGATTTCAACATGAAGATGGCAGCACTCGTTTACAAAAGTGCGAATGCGTGAAAGGTACTCACAGAAATCACAGCCATTTTGGATGCGCAGTTGTTGTTTAACAATCGTTTGAGTGAGTGGATGTGAGTGTATTTGTGAAAATAGAAAAAATCGAGTATCGGGCTGTCATAAAATATTTATGTGCCTATGCACATAAAAGACGAGTAAGACGTTGTGTACGGGGACTCTGCACCATCATTTACCACCGTGAAATTTTGGGCAGCTGAATTTAAACGGGGCTGTACCAGCTTGGGTGACGATGAATTCAGGACTTCCAAAAACTGCAACCATTGACAATAACATGGCTCAGGTTCACCAAATGGTGCTAGACAACTGTCGAATTAAGGTTAGAGAGATATAAGAGGCCATGAATATCTCCAAAGAACGTGTTTAGCACATATTGCATCAAGATTTAGGTATGCGAAAGCTGTCCGCACGTTTGGTCAGCGTTTGCTCACTTTGGACCAGAAACGTGTTCGCATGAACATTTCCAACGCTCTGTTGGCGCAATGTAGGCGCAATAAATCAGAGTTTTGGCGCCGGATAATTACTGTGAGTATAACTTCCCGAATATATACACACCATTGCATTCCAGAATCAAAAATACAGTCAAAACAGTGTACTGCCCAGGGGGAATCGGCTCCTAAAACAAAATCAAAGGCTGTCCCTTCGGCTGGGAAAGTGATCGCGACTGTTTTCTGGGACAGTAATGGAGTTGTCTTAATCGGTTATCTTCAAAAAGGGACAACCATTACAGGAGCATACTACGGATCAATACTTGAGGCAGAAATTTCGGAAACACGGCCATACTTGCAGAAAAAAAAAATCTTGTTCTACCAAGACAATGCACCGTCTCGCATCTCAGCGGTTCCATGCCGAAAATCCACAAATTACGGTCTGAACTGCTTGACCACCCTCCTTATTCATCAGATCTAGTCCCAAGAGACTTTTTTTGTTCCCTAAGCTAAAAATTGCGCTCGGAGGATAGAGATTTTCGTGGAATGAGGAGGCCATCACCTTCGTAAACAAGGACGGGTTGAAGAGATGGGAGCATCGCTGGGAGAAGTGTATAGACTTACAAGGAGACTATGTTGAGAAATAAAACTAAATTTGCAGAAAAAATATCTTGTATCTTTGTTAGGTCGGAAACTTTTCAGACCACCTTCGTATTTGTTAAGCTCTATTTCATATTAATAATTTAAATGTTTATATCAGTTTTGATATAAACTAGAAATATGAAAGCTCCAAATTTGATACTAAATGTCAGGGTTGCTTAAGAATAATAGAATTCGAAGAATCGAGCATTCTTTATCATAAATAGATATTTTCACTCTGTAAGGGAGTTTGCCTTACATTTTCTATAAACATAATTATTGTTGTAATAGCACGCAAACACAAGAACATATTTTCTCAAATACGAAAAAGAAAACAATAAAACGAAAAATGAGGATTTTAAGAAGTATAATCCAATGCTTCCTGATAATACAAGAATTGAATGAAAATCTCAAATTTTGCTACATACAAAAACATACATACATTTTCTTTACTAAAGCATTATTTTGATTATTATCTATGAAAGAATATAAAAGATAATATTACAATACAGGATGTTTCGGAAATGGTAGACAAAGCGAAGAGATACGGGTTCCAAAAGGTTATTTTTAGTCGAAAATGTTCTATGACATTTTGTTACACGGGCTGTACTTTAGAGTTAAGAAATGAATGCTTCGGGATTGGTCCCTAATCAAAGAAAGCTCAGTTCTGGCCATTTTCAGCATTTTCTTTAAGTATCATATCTGTTTTTAGTCATGACATTTGTTATCTGGATTGCTTTTTGTAATAAACCTTTACTTTATTTACTTACACTTCCTAATGTGAACTGAGCTTTCTTTGATTAGGGACCATTCCCAAAGCATTCATTTCCTAACTCTAAAACTACGGTTCGTAGAACAAAATGCCGTAGAACATTTTCGACTCAAAATGACCTTTGGAACCCGCGAATCTCTTCGCTTTGTCTACCAGTTCCGAAACACCCTGTATGTACTCATGGCGTAATAAGTATGCTCAAGGCATATTTCAAGTTATTCAATGAGTCAGAAAGAATATTTTTCTTCCGGAAAGAGTACATATTTTTAGATTTTGTAATACTGCTTCTACAGATTTCATTGGCATATTAAAAACAAAACAAATACGGTTAGTGATTTTTATTAATTGAGATTCTAAGTATTCATTCTTCAGAATCTCAAGTTTCGGAATGAAACAGTGTGTATGTGGATTCGCAGGCAGCACTTTCCCTTAAAGCTGTGGCTTCCATAAAATTCAAAGTTATTTTTACTCAACAATTTCTGGAAAAAATTTTCATCTGGGAAACATACAATAATATTAATTTATAAAAATATATTAGTTTACGTGAAATGTGTATAGTTGATAGCTCAACTATCACTGATTTCTTGACACTTGAGTATGCGGCACTAGACAGTAATCTGGGACTTTGGGTGTGACAGAGATCAAAATAATCTTGCTCATATAGTTCAAAAATATAAAAAAAACTCCATACCAAATTTTGTAAATAGCACGAGTTATTTTTCAGCAATGGGAGGGATGGGGATAGGCTTTAAATACTCCTATATTTTAAGTTGACATATCAATTTCTGTATCAAAAGTTTTGAAAATCTGTTCAGTCGTTTACTCCTAGACAAATAGAAAACTGATATATGGACAAAAAACAAACAGAAAAATAAAGAGGTCAAACAAATGTGAAAAAAATGTTGTAGTAGCAAACGATCGCTGAGTCAGAAAGAATTCATTGATAAGATTCGAATGAATAACATAGTTGTGATTTGTTTGCTAAAGCAGAATATTGTTGTACAGATTTTTTGAATAGGTATCTCATACAGAAATTGGCATCTGCATATCTTAACATTAAGACTATTATAAAAATATTTTCTTTTCTTTTTAGATGATAGGCGTTATAGCCAATTATCTCGTGCTTGTGCTTCAGATGAAATCAGGAGATTCAAGCAACAATTGCACAAATGTATTCTGCAATGTCTGTAATGTTACAGAACAATGAACTAATTTCAGACATAAAATAAGAAAAAAAGTTAATTACTGTAAATGTAAATGAAATGTAAGAGTTGTAAAAATTGACCTGAATGGTCTGCAATGAAAATAAAGTCAAAATCTTCACCATAAATGTATATATTACTGAAAATACAGATAATGTTGTGATTATATATAAGAATAAAAAGTATCTAATATCAGGAAAAGACTGCTTGTCTTCTATTCAGCTATCATCACATAGTGGCAACCGAGCATGCAACAGTGGGGTGACAATTTACTTCTGGCGAATTGAGACTCATATTTTAATTTGGTCCTTTAATAAGTATAGGAGACTGATCCGTATTATCTTTTTAACAGTGTTTCCATCGTTCGAAGCATTATTAGAGTGATGGGAAAACATGAGGGAGAAAAGGGCTAGTGTTTAATGAAGTTAAAAATTGATGAAACTATTTGACAAAACTTATTATACTCTAAGCTGTAGTTAACCTTAACTAAAAGAAATAAAAATAAGATATGTGAACAAGAATAGATAAAATAACGTAAAATAATGTTTTCCTGTTTATCCTCTTTCTTGGAAAAGAGATATGATTGCTAAACAACCTGATAGTGTGACTTTTGATAATAGCTGGTAATGATGATACAAGTTGTTTCAAAACAAAGAGACAGAAATCAAGTAAAAGATTTTGAAAATGTGGGCTCTAAATCGTTTTCTCCATTTGAGGAAGAAAGAAACTGCACAGAAATGTCATTAGATTATTAAATAAACGGTAAAGTTTGCCTAAAGGAAAGTAATAGAAATAATAAAGTAGCAATGTGATTATTAAGAGTTCATGTTAAGATAAAAAGAGATTATAATAACAAATACATACGTAAAAAAACAGAAAACTTCACGCAGAAATTGTATTACACTTAGAATGAATATGAACAACACTAAATTAATAGTTAAAAGTTTTTCACTATAGGCTTATGTGGTCCTTGGGGTCGCAGGAGGTCCAGGCCTTTTAGTGAACTACGGACTAACCAGACACCCGCCCGCCTTTAACCTACGGAAAAGAAATCCGATATCCAATCTACAGAGGACTGGGTAGACCCTAGGATCTATTGGAGTAGAAAAAATCCCCGCCCTCCAACGAAGCCGGGAATCGAACCCACTTCCAATCCGCAGACGAGTTATTTTAAAATTGGAATAAAATGTTTATTTTGGAGTCTGTGAAGGATACTGGGGATAAACTGGAATAACAAATGGTTACTTTTAAAACTCTAACTTAATTGCAAATGTAATCTGAAAGTTTTTATGATTTATGATGGTTTTATGGTTTTTATCGTTTGTGATAGTTTTAAACTAATCCTATTCACAGTGTCACAGAATATTCAATTATTTGATCATTTAAAATTATTTAATTCAATTTAAATGGATAGTTCTATTAAGCAGTAATGCTTTGTACGCAGGAGCTGGATTCAATAACCGATGGAGATCGTTTTTGTTCCCCCTGTTTATTTCTTCTTCTTAAGGGGCGTAGGATTCATCCTTCACCCTGTCAAATCGATACAGAAGTTTTTATCGTTTTATATCGTTTCATAAAGATTAGACGAATTACAGGAAGGACATACATATAACCACAAAGAATCAGAAATACAGAAGTAAAACAATAATGTACAATATATGGACGACTGGGAACAGAGTGGATGAGTTAATGTTAAATAAGAGTTAGAGCAACGAAATTTGAACAGATATCCGCTGAGGGTTTTTTTTTAGTTATGTTTATACCTAGAGTTTTGTAGATTAGGGAAACTTCTGTCAATTGGTGGTTGTTTCATAAACGGTCAACAGCTGTTTTCAAGTCAAAATGTAATGGAAATTTCTTTCCATTCCAACTTCCAAGGACAAAAATCAAACCCTAATGGAACTTAACCGAAATTATTATTAAACATCAACAGCTCTACACCAAAAAAATAAATGTAAAATCAAATACATTTATTCATAATGCAAATTTTCGAAGAGACATTTTACTCTTCTCTTCTTTTCAAGCTACAATAATACTAATCACGACATGATATTATAACAAATATGGGAAAAGCGAAGCCGTGATAGTTATAACATTCCATTGTAGTAACAAATCACTTTAACAATTCATCTCATCAATTCTCACCTTATTGTTACTTCGAGATGATCTAATCAAATCCCTAACCATGTTTACAATAACATTATCAACTTCAATACCATTGTTTCTATTCATATTTCTATCCTTAGTATTTCTGATGTATACTTTAAATTGTCTTTCGTATTTTACAATCCTTCTCAACACATAAAATTTTTATTTCTTTATTAATACAATGTGCTTTCTTCCAACAATGTTCTGCTAACTCTGATTTATCAATTAACATTAAAAATTATAACAAAACTTAGTTCGGTTTTATTTTTCGTACAACGGGAAATTTTTAATACCGGCTCGATTTTATTTATTTAACTTTATCATCAAAGTATTTTGAATAATAAAACAGTTTGATTAATACAATAATTTTATAGAGAAATTAAGGCTTATAATTCATTCTCCATCTCTGTAAGTTTATTGATTAATAATTGTGTTGTGAAGTTAAGATTTATGATAGAAATGAGTATTAGTAATGATCCTGAGCAAAATAAAAATATACATTTTTCTTTTATTTGTTATAAGCAAGATTAGACACTAATGGTAAACATGATGTATCTGAACGTTATTATCCTATTAACATTTGTGCTCCTGTGAATAAATTATGTTTATTTGTTTCTCTTTCTAAGTGTTAATAACGATTGATCTTCAAAGCTTCTTAGCTTATTAAGTTAGCTTAGCTTCTTAGCTTCAGTAATTTGAGTTTTGCCAGAGAAAAGAAAATTTTGATATCATTAATGTTTCTTTAATTACTAAAGTTACAATTAAAGTTACAATGATGAGCAAACTAAGTAGATTCTCTTTATTACTTACCAACTCCACAACTCGAACTTGTGATATTTCGAATTCCTTATCGGACATTCTTCTTCATGCTTTTTACAAAGGCAAAAGAAACCATCTTTCTTTTCCATTGCAAGTTGGAGTTGTGGAGTTGTTAAGTAATAAAGAGAATTTTACGTAAGTTTAATGTGTTGTTTTTGATTATTTATTGATGATTAAGTATTAATCTAAGGTGTGAGAAATTTAATTAACATTCAAGAATTTAAAAGTGGTTTTCTTCAAAGATGAAAAGTTTATTTCTTCAAAGAGAAAGAAATTCTTCAATTTTGGAAATGAGTTCTTCAATTTAGAAAGGACATTGAATTTAGTTTGATTCTTCAGTTTGATTTTTCAAAGATAAAAAAAAAAAATTTTAAATTTGAACAATTTGGACATTTTATTTCGGACATTTTAATTTGAAAAGACATTGGATTCAGTTTTTGATTTTAGTTTTGATTCTTCAAAGATAAAGTTTTTATTTAAAATTTGAACAATTATGAGGTAAGAATTTATAATAAAGCTTCGTGCTTCATATGGCATGGAGCATGTCACGTTTTTGTTATTGTTTAGTTTAGAATTCATGATGTTATTTTAATTTTTTTTTAATTTGGGAAGAAGAAAGATGGTTTCTTTTCCCTTTCTAAAAAGCTTGAAGAAGAATGTCCGATAAGGAATTCGAAATGTCGCAAGTTGGAGTTGTGGAGTTGTTAAGTAAAAAAGAGAATTTTATGTAAGTTTAATGTGTTATTTTTGATGATTATTGATGAAAACTAAGTAGATCTTTAAGAAATCAAAATTTAGTAGAAGCTTACATAGGATTCCAACAGTTTGCCGTTCTGCTGGAAACCTTAGGCTTCTTGAATTCTGGAGAGAAAACTAAGTAAATGTGTTTCAGTTTATTTATTTCTATTCTACGAAATAAATAAATTACAGAAGCTATTACATGAATTTGACATTTATTGCTGTAATTGACAATGAAAAAAATCATTGTACATTTTATTCCGTTCTATTAGATTATTTTTTTATGTAATACAACCTTTTTTCTATACAAAGCTTTTTCTGAAATAGAATAGATTTAAAGTTTCTTGGTTTAATTTTCATTTTCTTTTATCCATGTTTAATGTGCACGATTTGTTTACTTCTGTTCCTAACCAACATGTTTAGGATAGCAAAAGCTAAGAAAGCTTATTTCTCTGTCACTTGTTTACTACACCGATTATAGTTTATTACATTTCATATTCTTTTCAGTTGGTGCAATACTTATTTTTTCTATCGATATCCTTTTTTTTATAATAAATGAGGCTGGTATGAATCACACTTGAAAAGTCCAATTGAATCATCAAATAATTCATTTAGCAAATGTTTATTTATATTGGGTTCGTTGGGATTTGTTGTTTTTTGTTAAAACTGTTTTGCATGGGCAGTTCTTTTTATTTCAATCTTAGATGGATATATATAACATTCACACACTTTATTTTTCCAGTTCTTTCATTTAGCAAATGTAGAGCTGAAAAAGTGACTTATTTTGTTTATTTCTGCCAAATGTTTATTGAATACGTTATGTTCAATTGTAAAAAGGCTGAAGCTATTGATAATCACACAGATCAGGGAACAGAAATTTAAACAAATTAACTATTGAAAAATAACTGTTACTTTTCAATCTAAATCTTCGTCAGAGATGTTACTGAATATTTTTCAACTTTCCTATGCGTTAAATTAACATCGCTTGGATTGCATTTGTGTTATTAGGTCAATCTAACTATAGAATATGAAATTGCAGTAAGGTGTGAGTATATTGTGAAAACAGTAAAGAAAAAGGTAAATGCTTAACTGAACTTTATCTCTTTTCTAATAGCAGGTTACATATCTTTTATACTTTTCATACATTTCACGCAAATATACTTCCAAGTATTTTGATGACCCCATAAAAATAATTTTCATTAATATCAAGCAACAGCTTGATTTTTGATTTCTCTTCTATAAATATAGTTTTTTCATCGAATATTAACCAAAATATTGTATATTAAGATGCGAAAATTTTTCCTGAACATTAAAATTACTATTCAGGCTCGTTTGAAATTGATCTCCAAGATAACATTTAAATTGAACTCTAGTAATATTGATATAATAGAAAAACCATACAAATATGATTGCTGTAAACGAATATGTCTTTATAATATCTATTTCATTATTATATATAAACGATTATCATGCGTGAACAACAAATGCCTAACAGGACATTATCAATAGTCAGAAAGATTTAGGGCTCCAAAGATGGCAAGAAGCTCTCTTTAGAAATCAAAACATCTAGGCTATTTTGTTTTTTTATAAAGAAATTAAAAGAGCTTTATAGGGTCTTATAACTTATTAGAAAAAATACTCCAAAACACCTTTGGCGATATTTCGACTTATATTTCAAAGTCTTAATCATACCTTTATAGGGAGTGAGAACATCTCTCACTTTCCCAAAAAAAGGAAAAATAATACAAAACAAGAATTAATTTTCTCAAACTAACAACAGAGAACGTGACATCAGCCACGTTCATGCTAACAAATTACAAGCCAAATTTATCGTTTAAAAATTCATTGTTTAAAAATTCTTTTTTATTTTAAAATAAATATTAATTTTCAAATATAATTTTTTTAAAATTTATGCTTATTTCCAATTTATGCTTTGTAATGTCTTTTAATGTCTTTTTAATGTATTTAAAATAATAAGATTCCTTCTTAGCTTATGAATAAATTATGTATTTATCATCCATCAGATAAGATTTACTTTCGTGTCAACTTCTTTCTTGGTCGAAGTGGATACTTTGAAAGCAATGATTACTGAAAGTCCCTGTCAAATGTTTCGAGTTACCAGAAGGTTTTACAATTAATCATTTAACTGACTAGGTTACTTATATAAACGCACTCAGTTATCATAGTGTGATCCTGTAAATGTCACATGAATTGTTGTGATAATGAATACGCTGTTGAGAAAACAGTGAAACGTAGTAGAGTATTACCTAATTTTTCTTCATTGTCCATAAGCAACAGAATTGGCACTTTCAGACTACTGCCTCGTGATCTCAAGATCAACCAGATTATTTAAATCAAACCCAGCACTGTTTTGAGTGACATTGGTGAACTGACTGAAAGATGGGTCATTTTCATCTGGTATAGTAATATGTAATTCATAAAAAAAAAAGGCTGAGAAGAAAAAGTAAAGAAAAATGCGAAAAAAAACTAAAGGGTCATTCCATATCAAATCAACCAATGGTTTGAACCTTGACCCCTCAGAAATTGATGATTTTTTGCACACTGATAATATCTATAGAGAGTATAAAAAATGCAAATTTTCAGATTTTTTGTGCTAATAGTTTTTGAGTTATTGAATTTCAAAAACCAAAAATTCCTTGATTTTGGCCGTGTTTTGAAATTTTCAAAACACTGTAACTCAAGAACCGTTCAACCTACAGAGCTGAAATTGGTGTCATTTTGTTCAGTTTTTAATGGCCTTTAATTTGATATACAACAAAAGTATCTTAATTTCAAATTAAAATTTTTAAAAATTTTCAAAAACTGGTTTTTGAAAAACCTCAAAAACACCCCTTTTGATTTTTTTAAAAAAAATATATATTATTTACATTGTTAATATCTATTTTTGTGCCAAATTTCATAATGGGACAGCCAGGGGATCATATGGAAATAAAATTTGAAGTGTCATAGTTCCTGAAAAAAATGAGAATGCGACTAGCAACCATAGTAAATTCTTATCGT
>JAFIDM010002131.1:25241407-25251529 GCA_023159025.1 Thereuonema tuberculata | reverse complement strand
TTTAATTATTGATATTAGCATATTTTTATTAAAAAAATAATGTACCGTAAACTGGGGCTACTTTGGCCCAGTTTGACCATATTTCATAACGTCCCACTTTATCTATCAATGGAACCAGGCTGAAATTTTTTTAGCATGTTTAGTTTGGTATCCTTTTTAAGTGCAATGTATATAAAAAAATTAAAAAAGTCAGTAAGTTGGAGTAAAAAAATAAAAACCTGTGGGCCAAAGTTGCCCCCATGTTAAGGGCAACTTTGGCCCACCATAGGTTTCGAGCTTTTGGATCAAGTGATTGTGCTTGTATTGGAATGTTTGATCAAATTAGGACACTTAAAGGCATATTATATATTTTCTAGACCAATTTAATTAACATAAAGAATGAATATAATTGCACAGCATCGTAAATGATAGAAAAAAACTCATGAACGAACAAATAAAAATGCAATCAAAATCCCTATCGTTTCTGTAAGATCCCCGACTCAGGAACTGTGTAAGATCCCCGACTGCCCAGTCGTTTTGAGTTAGCAATCAGTTTTAGGATGTCTCTGGCAGGATACAACTTCTGGTTTTTCTGTGATGGCCACTTCCAGTTTACCAAAACACTTCGCTGCATCACTCTCACTTCCGAGCCATTTTGCTTTACCGACACCACAATGCCAGGAAACTGTTCTTCATCGTAGTTCACAACTACATAACTGCCTATTTTCAATTCTGACAGATTTACAGATGTCTCCAAGTTGCCTTCAATGGAGTCTGTGCTTAGAACATAGGTATCATCCTGATCACGGCCCGACGAGGTGGTGTTGTCATAACTTTGCTCCTCTTCACTGCCCGAGTAGTTAGCCAGCTTTAGTTTTTTGGAAGCCTTTCCTTTACATTCTGTTTCTTTGGGCTTTGCAGATTTGATTGGGGTTTTTATTTGCATCCCGTTGGTCGCCTTTCCTTTAGTAGATTTGGATTTCAGGGCTTCTTCAACCATATCTGCAGAAACACTTTCTGGATCACAATCCTTTCTGGATATTTGCAGCCATATTTTGTAATGACTCTCTTGCTTCCAGGATCGTCCATCAAGTTGGTTTCGTCATAGTTCCAAATGTTTTCCGGCAAAATACCTTCAAGGATTGTTTCTAAATTTCTACAGAATCGACTGAATTGACTGAGTTCATGTTTTCTAATTGCATCTAGAGCTTAGTTCAGTTGTTCAGCAGTGTAGTCAGCATACCTTCTACTCCCAGCACGTCTTTTATGTCCTGACCATCTTCTACCTTGTTATAAATGGAAATCCTTTGAGCCTGTTGATAAAAAATTATCAATAATGACAATTTCAAGTCAAATTATAGTGGGCCAATGTTGCCCCAAAATTCATTAATTTTGGCAGGTTTTGGGAAAAAAAATTCTTCTAACCAAAATGCACAGAAATTCTTTGTAATTGTTATAAATTTGTCACTACAACGTATTAAACTAACATAAAAAAATTGGTTTGTACCTGCATATCTGATTAATACTGCTCCCCAGGGCAAAGTTTACACCACTACAGCACACAGCACTTTGTCATGGCAGCACTCTTGATTTTTTTGCTGCGGAACTGTCATCATGATGCAAATGCATTCGTGGTTAAATAATAGCCAACACATACAGTTATAAGTTAAATATTTATTTATTTGATTTAAAATTGTTATTTATAAGATACGGCCCTTTGAAACTTTTTAATGCTTTTGGGCCAAGGTTGCCCCCTAGGGCCAAAGTAGCCCCGGTTTAAAATTGTTTAAAATAATGAATTGTGTTAAGTTGATGTGTCTTTGTATCAACAATTTAATCTGTTGCTTTAATGTGTTTTTAATTTGTATTTGTGTTCAAGCCTATTTAGTTGTTGTAGTTATTCCATATTTTTTAATTTTTCGCTTGATAAAGGGAATACGTAAATCCTTCCCGAAAATTCGCTAAGTATTTAATAAAGTAATGTTAAATATTGGATTACTCTGTGTTCGGAGTTTTTGTGAAATGAATATATCGTTGATTTCTCTTCTTCATGATGTTACTGTAGTAGAATTACTCTACTTGCTTACAGGAATCCTGTTGTCACAGCGGTCGAGTAAAAAGAATAAAAAAGTTATCCATCCCGAATCCGGTTGGGTGAGCGGTGTGGAATGGGATTAAGAGCAAAACAAAAATAAAAAACAAAACACGACCCACCAACACCCAGTCGACTCCTAACACATGTTATAGGTTTTTTTCTCGAAGCACTCATTATTCTATATATTTTCTACTGGTAGTAGTACTTATCTTCTGGTGTCATATAATTCGTCCAATGGGAAGTCTTGCCGAAAAGCGCAGGAACTTTGTGGCGTCGCATGCATGAAGAAGTAATCGCGTTTGCCGAACGTCAGGTTGATAATGCGATTAAACATGGGTCAAGAAGACACTCCTCATAACCAGAATACAACTAAAGTTTGATTTCGTAATCACTGAGGATTAGACATCAATTAATCTTACATTCAGACGATCTATCAATCAAATCGTAGAACGAATGTTTAATTTAAACAGACAATGGATTAAAAAGCCGAATTTTCCATGATAGGTGGCAGGACAGATCGAGAGGATTAATATTAAACGATAAAAATAACAAGGCGTATATTTAGCACTTAAGTTTTATCATAAAGAACAGAATACATAAATCAATATATTACAAAACATCAATTCCTTAACTCAAATTCCGTAACTCAATAGGATTTAAGTCATGTACACTCCATGCTGGCTACTTCATTGCTGAATTTCCATCTTTTCAATGTTGTCCACTAGCCGAGCTCTTTCAGGTCGAGCATAGCCGGAATGACAAAAGGCCTGAGAATCTCGTCTCTATATCTCTGGGCCATCAGACAGTCCTTTCGGATGACGTACAGGTCCTTTCGTCCACTTACACATGCCCACAGCATCTAAAGGGTATTACCCCTTTAGTAATTCATCTTGGTTCTACGATTTGATTGATAGATCGTCTGAATATAAGATTAATTGATGCCTAATCCTCAGTGAATATGGAATCAAATTTTAGTTCTATTCTGGTTATGAGGAGTGCCTTCTTGAGCCATGTTTAATCGCATTATCAACCCGACGTTCGGCAAACGCGATTACTTCTTCAGCCAAGCGACGCCACAAAGTTCCTGCATTATAGGGAAAGACTTGGTGCAATAGCCTCTTAATCTTCGAAAATATTTGATTTCATGTACAATTTACATATTAACTACAGTAAAAACCTCGTTAAGTCGTCACCCAGATAAGTCGTCACTCCGCTTAAGTCGTCGTTTTCCTTTGCTCCCGACGACGTCTCATAGACAATAATGTTAAATAACCCTCTTTTACTCGTCACCAAATTTAACTCTACTCCGGATAACTCGTCACCCTCAAAAATGGCGAAAAGCATCTTTATTCTCAATTTTGCCTGCTATCTTTTCAGCCCCGTCCCTCTAAGAAAGCCTAGCCTTTACGGGGAATTTTCACGTGGGAAATTCACTTGGGAAATTACACACTTCTCGCTGCGACTCTTGTCAAGAGTAGAGTTTTTCTTGACCGCTACTGAGTGTGATTTTATTTCATAGCGAGTAAGCCCCGAAAATTTAAAAGCGATCGAAATTGTTTTTCTTCTCCAAATGTAACTGCACTTCTTCAGCCTTTAGATCAAGGGATAATTCTTGACTTTAAACGAAAGTACAAAAAAATGCTTGTAATGGATATGATAAAAGCCTTGGATAGGAACGAAAAGCTAGAAGTTTCGGTTTTAGATACGATTAACTATATGTATAAAAGTTGGAGTTCCATTTCATTACAAAGTGTTTCGAATTGTTACCAGTAATCAACACCTTCATCAATCAACACTGTTGGATTAGTTTAATGCCAGTAATAGAAAATAAAATGTGGTAAGTATAAAATGTGTTTTTTTTTTTATTTTCCACTCATTCATTTGCATGTATTGATTTCTGAAAATCTTATTTTTCTCACCGAATCCTACAGCAATTCATAAAAATATTGTATTTCAAAAATGCCCACTCCGCTTAAGCCGTCACTCCGCTTAAGTCGTCAAAAATGTTCGGTCCCTTGAGTAACGACTTAACGAGGTTTTACTGTATTATAAAAATCTAATTAAAACTTTATTAAAATTTTATCTAAAGTTCGAATCAAATCCCAAGCATATTTGACAAATCCACTCAATCCACTGTACTTTCGTTCTGTTTTCAGTCCAATAAGCTTCCCTCGTCTCTTGCTTTTCACTTCGATATTATTTATTTGTACAATAACAAATGCCATCTTATAATAAGTCTCAACATTCCATTAGAGGGAGCATATCATAAAACATACACAGTTACGTAATTGAGGAACTAACACAAGCTACTTGTACCGGGTGATTATAATTAAAGATCCCCACTTCTGCAAGGTCTGGAGACCGCATTATTGCATGGATAGTAATGCAACTTTGTATATAAGCTATGTAAAGCATGGGGAAGAGACTTCCAACGAAAAAAAAAATTACTTCAAATAGTTGAAGAAATTCGAAGACACAGGAGAGTTAGGTGTGCTGCCAAGAAGAGGACGCCGCCCGATTGCACGAAGTGGCAATAGCAGTAGCTGACAGAGTGTCAGTGGCCCCGTATTCAGCGACCAGTGCGCGAGCAGTAGCTCGTGAATTAATAATTCCATGGTCCACGGTGCGAAAGGTTTTGCGGTCCATTCTTCACTGGTACCCATATAAGATCCAAATACTGCACCAGTTACAGCCGCAAGATCCACAAACGCGCATTTCGTTTCTTGGCTAAAATGGCTTTCGACGGAGCGTAGCCCTGGAACATTCTGTGGATAGATGAGGAGCATTTTACGCTTGACGGCGCTGTGAACACGCAGAATTGCCGCGTGTGGGATTCCTCAAACCCCCATGCGGTGCATTCCCAGACGTTGCATTCCCATACGTGACTGCATGGTATGGATTCATCGCGGATTTCATTCTGGGTCCATATTTTTTTGATGAGATGACACCTGCAGGTCCTGTCCGGTGCACTGTTACGAGTGCACGTTACTATCAACTCTTGTCACGGCATGTGGTTCCAACCTTACAAGAACGCGGGTGTTTAGAGACAGCAGTTTTCATGCAAGATGGTGCAGTACCGCATATTTGCTCAGTAAAGGAACTTCTTCGTGCCCGCTTCGGCGATGATTGTGTTCTGTCGAGACACTTTCCAGAGGCGTGACCTGCCCGTTCACCAGACCTTCATCCTTGTGACTTCTGGCTGTGGGTAATCCTGAAAGTTCCTATTTATGAGGGACGCGTATGGACCTTGCCTGAACTGAAAGCCAATATCATTCGTCATGTTGCAGTTATTTCACGACACTCTCTTCGTGCTATTGTTGAGCCCGCTGTTCTGCGCTTCCAGTATGTCATCGACGCAGACGGTGGGCATATTGAACAGTCACTCTAAAAGTATTAAAATATTGCATTCCCATCGTCTGTTTATGACCTTGCAGCGCCACTTTTTCACCTGGTGGCAACTTTTTGAAGTATTTTTTTTCGTTGGAATTCTCTTCCCCATGCTCTACATAGTTTATATACAAAGTTTTATTACTATCCGTGCAATATTTTGGTCTCCAGACCGCGCAGAAGTGGGGAACTTTAAATATAACCACCCGGTACAAATTCTAACACTTTGTTACACCAATATGCCCTCCGTAATGTGATGTTTCATGCAGAAAACATGGGTTAATTGTGTGTCGAGTTCCCTCCAGGTAAGAACTCGTCGATTGTCTGACACCAGAATGAATGACTCGACTCATCGTGTTCCCAGTGACGAAGTTGATCAGCCCAGTTTCTACGTGCCATACGGTTTCGCGAGGTTAAAGAGAGACACACCATTGGCCAAGGCGCATAAAGGCCGCCTTGGTGAAGGCGATTGATAGTTTGAGTTGACAATCTGCAATGTCAAAAAGGAAGCTGTTGCTAAAGTTAGTAACTTTTGCCGCCTGTTCCGACGAGCTGTTAACAACAGTTAACGTCATTCCTTACTGTATTTCCTCATAGATGTATTTGCTATGAGCTACTGTATTAGCTCATAGGGCCTTGACCTTGCCATCTTTAAACACTACCCATATAATGAAATCTATTCCACAGTCGGGCAACGATGCTTCGTGACACTCAAAGACTTTTGCTACTACTAGCTCTGTCTGATCTAATTTCAGTCTGCAAATAGCTCTCCACACCATTGATTCCCGTAAATCATTATTTCATTCGAAATAAATATTAACCAAGTTCTCTGATGCTATAAAATTATCAATTAAAACATGTAGCTCACCTTTATTTTTTTTGAAAACTTAGCGATTTGCACATACCTTATTATTATACCATTCCTTAGCTTGTTTCTCAAACTAAGTGATAACACTTTTATTCTATCTTTTAATTTAATAGCATATAGCAAAATTACATTGGCCAAAAAGCCATTAAACTATGTTTGGTTGATGCTTCTTTTTATTTTGTTCTGATAACTACTGGTTATATATCATTTATTATTCTGTCGGTAATTGGAACTTAAGTCTTTCGCTAATCACAAAATCATTGGAATATAACTAAATGCTGTTTATTTCCTTTTTTCATTTAAGCTCATTAGGATGCTAAAAAAAAGAAAGATTTACGAAAATATTGCATTATTTGATTACTCGTTCTTATGAGAATCTGTTATTTTCTTAAGAACGGTCACTTTCTTATATATTCCTTTAAAATAATAATTGAATGATATGATTAGAGATTTTTAATAATATAATAATTTAGAAGTAAAAGAATAGCTAGAAATCTTGAAATAACCCTTTCTACCATTAAAAAATCACTCATGAAGCCCGTGCATCTGCCTAAACTTCTGATGCTTCTTCTTGATAGTGGTATTCTTTCTACCACTAACAGAATTATAGTTCAGTTTAAAGAAAGGGTAAAACATCAACGGAATCACAATCTCGTCGATCTGGGTCTTCTGAAAGACATCTTCGTGCTATTCAAAGATCTGCTGTTCGAAGACCAACCCTTGTTGGAAAGATTAAAAAGAAATATTCCAGAAAGGAGGAAGCCCCTTTTAACTGCGACTAATATTAAAATGAGGGGAGCAATCGAGATGAGAGATAAGTCCTTGCCAGTTTTTTTGATGAGTCAACATTTGCGGCATTGGTCTCGAGATTACCCAATGAGGAGTTTGATATAAACAGGCTAAAGCAAAACGTCAAACAGGGTGCAATTTTGTTTCGAAGCACTAGATCAGGGGTGCACTAGATGATCAGATTTGATTGAGTGTGTTGCCAATATTAATTCAGAAAAATATACAGTATTTGTATGCTTAAAAAGGGACATGCCAATATTTTCAAGAGGCTAAATTGAAAAAAAAAATGCTTATTTATGGAAGGTGGAGCTTCCTGCCACACTGCAAGAAAGACAACAGAATGAGAGGACCAACAACGATATGAAACGACTTCTTTGGAGTCAGTCCCCTGATATATCCCGTGTGGGCAATTTTAGCCAAGGCTTTACATAAAACAAACCCAGCAACTTGATCATAATTTCTGAATCTCTTATACGAAGCATGAATGGAAATACCATAAGTTGCAATTTCAGATCTTACTTAACCTATGCCTATGTTGTTCTTAAAGCTTCAAGTATTCATAGAGTATTAATAATTGAACTGTATTTGTTCAAAAATTTATTTTGTACATTAAATGTACAAATAAAGTTTGTGTAGTAAATACAAGGGTAGCTGAAAAGTATAGGACGCGGCGTTAAGAGCTTGCTGGCACTGTGCCAAGGGGTATTTTCGAAATTTTGCGCAACTTTTCGAAAGTCCGGAAGCTGTATAAGGAGCTGCATGAGTCATTTGATCCAATTTTCATCCGAACTTATGAAGGCTTCATCGCATCGCCCTATTATCGAACAGATGCTCAAGGACGAACTGTTCGCGAAGCGGCTCGGGATTCCCTCTTCTACGGTCCGTAACGTCTCCGCTTCTCTCAAGGCTCGAGGACACATCTCTAAGATGCAAAAGAGTGGATGGCCGAGAACTCGGAGGATTCGTGCAATAATCAAGAAAACGATCACTGGCAACGATGGAGTCAGCATGAATCGCATCGCTTCTGACCTCAGGATCAGCCGTCAATCCGTCCAGAAGATCGTGAAGAGCGAGTTCAAGCTGAAGAGTTACCGGCTCTGTCGAGGCCAGTTTCTCTCGGAGTAATCCAAACAAAATCGACTGATAAAATCCAAAAAGCTTCTGCGCGAGCTCAAGGTGCGCCGCATCTCCTATATGATCTGGACTGACCAGAAGATTTTCACAGTTGAACCTCTTCCTAACAGTCAAACCCAGAGACAATTGTTGTCAAAAGCTGACAGCAAGTCCCCGAAACGTCGTCTGGCTCGTCACAGACTCTTTCCCAAAAGTGTCATGATTTGGGCCGACGGTAAAACTCTTCATTGACAGAAATGTGAAAATCAACTCGGAGGTCTACCAAAAAGGTGGTGTTAATAGACAATTTGTTGCCGTGGGTCACTAAGCACTTTGCTCAGCGACCGCTTGTCCTCCAACAAGATTGGGTTCCGTCCCATGGCTCCAAATCGACCAAAACCCTTCTGGAGGCGCACTTCCCCTGATACTGGGGCAAGGACTTGGGACCAACTTCCTCGCCGGACCTCAACCCGATGGACTTCTCTGTGTGGCGACTTTTGGAGAGCAAGATCTCAGGACACTCGGTGGATGCTCTGAAGTTGGCGCTTCAGAAGGCATGGGACGATGTAGATGTCGACTATCTGCGGCGCATAGTTGATTCTGTCGTCGGACGTCTGAAGGCCTATGTCAAAGCAAAAGGGTCAAACTTCGAGCACCTTCTGTCTTAAGGGATCACATAGCTACATCTCATCTCTCAATAAAGTTGATTTGTTAATCTGGTCCCTATCTTGAAGTTTACACACAAAAACATGCGTCCTATACTTTTCAGCCACCCTGTATGTCTTTGTAGATATTTATAATTATCAGAAACCACAAAGAATAATTTCTCCTTCTATTATTTTTTTTTCTTCTTCTAAACACCTCAACCTGGTTTTAACAAATGTTCTTCGATAATTACGCCTTTAATGCCGTAATATTTTTTTGGGTCATTGATTATCCATTTTCTGTAAATGTTTTTGGTGTTAATATGAACAAAAAGTGTTTGAATTATCGTTATGTAATTATAAAATCGTTACAAATTATATATCGGTGAACTTTTTTTCATTCATGAAGATTTGATGTATCGTTATGTAATTATAAAATCGTTACAAATTATACATCAATTAACTTTTTTTCATTCATGAAGATTTGAATTATCGTTATATAATTATAAAATCGTTACAAATTATATAATAGTTAACTTTTTTTTATTCACACAGATGAAAATACACTTGCTATTTACAATAGTAATTCATTATTTGATTAATTCTTATTCCATAAAGGTTTAGTCCCAAAGGATTGTTATTCCTATTGAAAACAGTCGATAGTATTACACCACTTCTAACATTCTTAAGAGGTTTAAGAATAAGCAATCGTATTCCTATTTTCTGAGATTTGATAATTTGACGCCATGATAAGAATTTCTCCAAACAACGTGTTTTTTAAAACTTATCAAGACACGGAAATCAAAGCTACTAACAATGATAAGAATAGAAAATTAACAGATACATACAAAGGATTCCGTAGGATTGCCATTGTGCTTAAAGTTTTGGGGTTTTTTCCTATTGAAGGTTTATTTCGCAGTAGATCTGCTTTGAGATTTCGTTGGCTGAGTTTGAGTTTTTTGTATTCATGCATTTTGCTTAGCATCTATATTGCACTGTTAGGATATGGGTTATTAGGAATATTGAAAAAACTTAAGAAAAGGGATTTCTCGGGTTTGGTGGTTTATTACAGCTATATACTTCGATTTATTCTAAGATTCTTTTCAGGTGTTGGAATAATACTTTTCAGTTGTCGATGTCCCTCTCATATTCAGAAATGGGTTTTGTATGAGCCACATCTGAAAAGAACTTTTGATTCATTGAACACTCGTATTCATTTGTCGTTTGGCTCATTGGCAGTTGTTTTC
>JAFIDM010002131.1:25187289-25197832 GCA_023159025.1 Thereuonema tuberculata | reverse complement strand
TTCTACTATGAAATCAATAAGTGTAACACATGTATGTAAATTATTTCGTATTAACTATTTTCTACTATGAAATCATTAAGTGTAACGCATGTATTTATTATTAATAAATATTATTATAAATGACATTATGAAATCGTTCAATTAGTAAAATATGGAGGAAGGGAAAGTGCGGCCTCCCTCGGGATTTTTATAAAAATTCTGGTTGTGTGTTGGCAACATTAATTCGGAAAAATATATTTGTATGCTTAAAAAAGGGACATGCCAATATTTACAAGTGGGAAAATTGAAAAAAAAAATGCTTATTCATGGAGCTTCCTGACACACTGCAAGAAAGACAACAGATTGAGAGGACCAACGTGGTATGAAATGACTTCGTTGGAGTTAGTCCCCTGAAACATCCCGTCCGGGCAATATTTACCAAAAATAGCTAATACTTAAAAAAACCGCAGTATTTAAAAAACCTAGTAATTTGATCACCTAATTACAATCAATTGCCTAATCTCCTACGCCAAGCATGGTTGGAAATATCTAAAGATGCAATTTCCGAACTTATTAATTCTACTAGTTGTTGTTCTTAAAGCTTCAAGTATTCATGAAGTATTAATAACTGAATCGTATTTGTTCAAAAATTTATTTTATATATTAAATGTATAAATAATGTTCGTCTAGTAAATAATTAGGTGTCTATTTCCTTCATGTATGTCTGTCCATATATTTATAATTATCAGAAACACCGAAGCAATAATTTCTCCTGCTGGTATTCTTTTTATCCTTGTAACGATCTCAAGCTGGTTTTAACAAATGTTCTCCGATAATTACGACTTTAATGTGGTAATATTTCCTTTACGTCATTGATTATCCATTTTCTGTAACTGTTGTTGGTGTTAATGTAAACAGAAAGTGTTTGAATTATCGTTATGTAATTATAAAATCGTTAGATATTATATATCAGTTACCTTTTTTATTTGTGAAGATTTGAATTATCGTTATGTAATTATAAAATCGTTACAAATTATATATCAGTTATCTTTTTCAATTTATGAAGATTTTAAATATACTTGACATTTACAGTAGTAATTCGATTAATTCTTCTTCCATAAAGGTTTTACTCCCAAAGGATTGTTATTCCTATTTAAAATAGTCGATAGTATTACACCACTTCTAACATTCTGGACCTTTAACTATTAGTAATCATATTCCTATTTTGTGTTAGATTTGATAATTTGACGCCATGATAAGAATTTCTCCAAACAATGTGCTTTCCAAATCTTATCAAGACACGGAAATCAAAGCTACTAACAATGATAACAATAGTAAATTAACAGACGCATACAAAGGATTCCGTAGGATTGGCATTATTCTTAAAGTTTTGGGCTTTTTTCCTACAGAAGGTTTATTTCGCAGTAGATCTCCTTTGAGATTTCGTTGGTTGAGTTTGAGTTTTTTGTATTCATGCATTTTATTTAGTATCTATATTGCACTTCTCGGATATGGGGTATTAGGAGTATTGAGAAAAATTAAGAAAAGGGATTTCTCCAGTTTGGTAGTTTATTATAGCTTTATTATTCGATTTAGTCTAAGATGCTTTTCAGCTGTTGGTGTAATACTCTTCAGTTGTCGATGTCCTTCTCATATTCAGAAATGGGGTTTGTATGAGCCACATCTGAAAACAACTTTTGATTCACTGAACACTCGTATTCATTTGTCGTTTGGCTCATTGGCAGTTGTTTTCTCAGCCCTGTTTTCCTGTGCGTTTAGTATTTCTTTGTATTTCATTCACGATTTCACTGTTACGTTGCCGTCCTTTTTACTTCGTTTGGGGAATATTATTGTAATTGCTTGTTTTGTATATTTTTGTCAAATCTTTACTGAATATATAAATCGCATTTGTAAGAGTGTGAAAGCAATCTCTGATAACACAAAAGAATGGAATACAAATTTCCAAAATTTACGTAGCTGTTACACTTTTCTAATAAATCTTCTTAATGATGCAGTTAATATGTTCTCTCCTTTTCTGTGCTTCCTAGTCCTAGCCATTGGCATTCAATTATGTTATTACATCTATCGAGCAATCGAGAATAAAGCTACTGTTCAAATGATTTTGGCAGCATTCATTGAAGTTATTCATCTGTTAACAATTATCTGCGTTGCTAACAATCTAAAACAAAAGGTAAGCGATTATTATACAAGCGATTATGTAATAGTAACTATGTAACTGTAACAATTACTAATTTTAAAAAAGAGAAACTTTAAATAACATTAAGTTACAGTATTTAATGTAATGAATAATGTGTAATGAATAATGCGGTCCATCAAATTCGGATAAACGAGTTTTTAATGTATCTGTTGGATTGATGCGAATGAAATGTCCGGCGCGGAATAGCTTCGGAGATAGTCCCCACCCCCCACAGTGGAAAGGAAGCACCCAAAAGTTTCGCGGGCATTATGTCACAGTTATTATAAACTAGTTCCAACCCGTGAAATATTCACGGAATTAAAACAAATACTATTTTTGATTACCGGTATGTCGAGAACAAACAAACACTTTGTCGAAACAATTATTTGGAAAAATTCATTAATTATAAAAAATTTTCAAAATAATTTAAAAATAATATTTTTAACATTTACCTTAACCAATGCTGGAATTCTTTCTAAATTTATTTGTTGAACTTGTGCTATGGCAATTATATAGCGCCACAGCGCTCACCGAAAGACAATCGTTACATGATTCTGGATTTTTTAATATCAGCATGCTTTCTTGGCGAAATAAGTTAACCTCCTGACCTAAAATAATAGACTCCTCCAAATTAAGCTATATGAGATTGCCCCACAATGCCTGACAGGGGCGTACGAATTATTTCTAGTTCATTTTTTATTATTATTCACTAAATGAATAGATGCAACATTTATAATAATTTAGTAATAATTCATAAAACCTCTTCTTCCTTAATCACATTATTTAATACTCAATATTTCAATTCCTTTAGCAGGAATCTTCTTCTCGGAGACTACAGAAAATGTAGAGAAATAAACATTTTCTCTCACATTTAAAAATTAGAATTTCTAATCATGAACAATCATGGTACAATCTTTCTTGAATAACAATTACGGCCTTTCTAAACAAACATGGTACAATCTTTCTTGAATAACATTAACAAACAAAGTAAATTCATCTTACATACAGCAAACTCAGGCTTTCTTTAACAAACAAAGTAAATTCATCCTACATACAGCAAACTCAGGCTTTCTTTAACAAAACAAAGTGAATTCATCTTTCTTGAATAACATTAACAAACAAAGTAAATTCATCCTACATACAGTAAACTCAAGCTTTCTTTAACAAACAAAGTGAATTCATCTTAAATAAAAATAAAGTGAATTATTCTTAAATAAAAATAAAAAATAAAATAAAAATAAAAGTAAAAATAAAAATAAAACTATACTAGATGCATATAGAAACAATATAATCATTTCAATTCCAATTTATTTTTCAAAATTTTATTATTCTTTATAATTTTTTCAAAAAACCTGAATGAAATTGGGTTCATTTTAAGTGCTTTAATTTTGTTAAAACAATCTGTCAGATTGATAAAACCTGATTCCAACATGAACCTTTCTGATTCATCTTGGGCTGTATAAATAATATCAATAATAGGATCCGGATTATGTGCCAAATTTATTGAGTGAAAAGCCCAATCTGACATGAATTTATGAATTATGACATGGTTTTATGAATTATTACTATTTATATAAGAAGATGAATTTTGGATTTATAATAATTTGTTTGTACTTAAGTATTCTTTAATAAATAATCCCCACAAAATAAGTAATATGATGACATTGATGGCTGCTTTTTTAAATTAAAATAAAAATCCGCCGAACTTGTGGCGGAATATAATTTAGTAGCACTGGACGTACATTACGTGAGCTAGTTCAAGAGGATATCAGCGCTTTTAGAAATAGACATCCAGAAATATCTGATTGGGCAAACCATTGCATGACACTTGGACATAAACCAGATCCATTGGAAACTTTTTTAGCGATGTTTAGTGAAGAACTTGTGCTTCTTGTGTTTTCTATATGATAATTATGTGGTTTATGTATTTAAATGTGAATTTTATAAGAAACGTGATTAAAAGTATATGGAGAAATCAAATACATAACCACTGGCGAGGAAAAAAATGGAGATTAGTATGTGAAAAGTCATCGGGGCTAAGAAAAAAGAAGTAAGTTTTCTTATGTCTTTACATAACTTCAAAACATATAAGTAAAAAAAAATTCTGTATAATTTCAAAACATAAAATTGCTGCAAATCTAATTTCTCATTGTGTTACATTAAGTTCTCTCGTTCTGATTCTTGCAATCTTTGCCTGTGTTTTCTATTCTAATGATTATAAATATATATAACAACGGTTATAAGAGAGTTAAAGACTATAAGAGAATACAGATACTTTTGAAAACATATAATATCTTGACTCTGGGCAGCACGTCGCACCTTATCAAGAAGAGCTACGACAGTAAAGATATCGAATATACAAAGGTTGCTCCGAAAGTAATGCTTCCTATCTTTTTTTTTCATAAAAAATATTAACAGATAAAAAGAACACAATAACACTGTTCGATAGAGCAAAGTTTTAGCTACAAAAACTTATTTTCCCACATAGTCACCACCATTGGCTAAGCATTTTCGCCAGCGATGAATCGTCAAAAATCACCAGTTCTCTTTCAAAATCAAAAGCAAGGCTACCAAATTGTTTCCTGCTTATTCCGGCCTTTTGATAGGCGAATTCTGGGCGAGACAACGTATCTTCTGGAAGACCGGGAAGACCCTTCGATCACACGTAAATCCCACGCCTCTGATCTAAAATGATACATCCTGCCGAGAAAATGTAACAAGGAATCCAAAGGAACCATCACTAGTGCCTCTTGTGCTCTTGTTGAATGCCTTTCCCCTCGGGTTTGTTTTGTCTGTGAGTCGACGCCCAGTCTCGCCTTCGATCACCGTCTCTGACCTCCTTCTGTCCCACCACTTTTCTCCCTATTACAGATCTTCACCCTCCACCCTTTTGCCCGATTACTTCTCCCTTGTGCTCCCAAGCTTCTTGAGTGTGCTTGAGTTTTGAGTAGGGGAGAGGTGTCACGAACGCCGCGCCGTTCGTGCCTCGACGCTTCCGCTTAACTCTTTCTCTCCTTTCCATCCATCCGCATCTCGTTTCTTACGTATTCCTCTACATATTCCCAACTTTCCTACATTTCTGCCTTCTTATAAATTCCTGGTGTTGCAAGGATTTTTCCTTCCCTCAATCACCGCCAACACGGCGCCCTTATGCCAATTAGTGACTTTAGGAGTGACCGTAAGAGCTTTTATGGACGGCACCAAAGGCAACTAGACCGTGAAACCTAGTTGTTTCCGACATTAAAAGCCCGAATCCCCTCTCCCTCTGTTATTCATTGCATCAGAATCCTGCTCTTAATAGGGGGAGAACAAAGGGGCCACTTCTGAGACTGCGTAAGTGATGAACAGAGGCGACGGCGGAGGCAAACATCTCGCTTCTTGGGACAGAAAAACAATGGACAGAAGGCGAATGAGAGTGACAGAGAGTAGATCCACAGCCCTGTGCAATCTCCCTCGCTTCTTTGAACCGCCTCGCCCTTCTGATAGCTGAGTCCCCGATCAGATGTCGAAATAATCCCTGAATCGGGCACCGGGAAACTTGGTGCCATCCTACATTCCCACTTCTCTTAGATCCTCCGACGAGAAATCGAGCGGAACTTTCCGTGCAGCCGTTCGTCTTTGTACCTCCTGTTCTCCTGAGCCGGCAGACGAGCACAAGGTCGAAGACCCCTCCACCGGACACCGCAGATCATTCCGTCTCCTTGGCCTTACCTGTGCGTCACTGAAGTCCGGCACTGTGAGCAATCCCGTTCTCTTTATCCTCACTCCCTCGCTCCTTACACATCTCACCTTTTTATCCCGTGATCTTGGCTTGTTTGGGAGAGCATACGATGGCGTGAGCCTAAAGCATCACGTGACAGTCCGAAGGGGTCAAATCTGGACTATACGGTGGATGTGGTAGGACAACCCAGCCATTATTTGGGGGGGATATGCTCCGTGGTCTTGAAACTGGTGTAGGGCCTTGCGTTGTCATGATGCAGTCGCAAGATTATCTTTTTCTCTGGCCTGGCTCTGGAAATTCTTGCCTTCAGCTTATTCAGGGTCTCCATGTAGCGGTCAGAATTGATGGTGTTTCCACATTCCATAAATTCCAGATGGATAACCTCCTGCCTGTCCCAAAAGACAGTGGCCATGAATTTTCCTGCGGAGGGCTGCGTCTTGAACTTCATTGTCTTCGTTGGAGAATTCGCATGTTGCCATTCCATTGAGTGGCCCTTCGATTCCGGCTCGTAGTGGTGACACCCTGTCTCGTCACCGGTAACGACGTGATCGAGAAAAACCATCACTGAAGCACATCAATAAAGTTAAACAGATACCGTATTTACTCGCATAATTTCCCCTTTTTTTCATCAATATTTTGACAAAAAAAAGGGGGGTGGGGAAATTACGCGATGTTTTAAATTTGAGGAAAAAAAATATGGTGAAAGCGTAAGTTAAACCATGTTAAATATTGATTTTTAAAAGCAAGAAATGTAATTAACAACAATTTTATTAACACGCAACATTTAAAATATAAGAAATCACATCTCAACATTTGTTTTTTCTTCAAAGTATAGTTAAGCAATAGGCATGCACGGAAGTGTGTGTGCGACTGTGACATAATTTCGTAACTCACGCAGCACAGCCCGCCATCTTTATAGCTGCTCACCGCATGACGTCATGTTGGAAACGCGTTGAAGTAGAGGTGGGGAAATTATGCGATAAAAATAAAAATTGAATTTTATAATCCACAAAAACTGGGGTGGGGAAAATACGCGATGGGGGAAATTATGCGAGTAAATACGGTATTGGCGGGAAGGTTCAAACGGTACTGCTTTACCACCAACATTTGCTTCTGACATCATGGGCAAACGTAAAAAAAACAGGAGGCATTACTTTCGGAGTGACCCTCGTTTAGTGCCGTACGAGGACCACTACGACTCTATTTATGACTGCCATGTAAGCAAGATGTAGGTAATTTACGAGAAAACTTAGCATTCCTCGACCAGCAATTACGATCTTCCTGTCGCGCTGTCTCTAGTGCAACGGAACGAAGTCTTCATCAAGAAAAATTGTGGTGCACCCAATGTCAACATGCTTTGGTGAATAGGGTGAAGTTGACCTGATCGACTTTTAGTCTATAATACCGCGATACCAAGATGATGCTATCAAGTTTGTTGTCCTTCGACCATTGAGATCGAAACTGAAGAGGTTGCTGCGGAGCTTCTTCATTTATTTCTTTTTGTTGGAATGCCAAAGATACTACATAGCAATAACGGTAGGAAATTCGTTAACCAAATGATCAGAGAATATGGCCTGAGTCAATTGTACTAAATCGACTACCAAGACATCCTCAAGGGTGCATTGAAAGATCCAATCAGATATCCCAATATCCTAAATATCCTAAGACCCTGAATGACCGACGTAGGCAGTAAGCAATGGTCTACAGGCCTCAATTTTCTATAGTGCCAAAATTAACCCTACCATTGCATAACGCTCACCATACAAAACTTTATGGTTTGAACCAAAACTCGAACTCGCTTCCAGAAATGTGCTTCTTTTTATTCACACTTAAGAAGATTTGAGAAAATCGAACAAATAGATAATGATGATGATGATAATGAAGAAAACGACGATGAACAAGAAGAAGGAAATCAAGAAAAAGACACGATAACAAAGATGGTGTCATCGAAGTTCTTGAAGAAATTGCTCTTGAAAATGAAACTATAAATAAAGTCGAGAGTGCTATAACAACAGACGATGATGAAAAGGTATGCTGTGGTTGTTAAGAAGCAATCAAAAATCAAGAATTGGAATTATGTGTGAATTATGTAAGAATCCTTTTCATAGCTCATGCAAACCAACATCAACGGCGAGCGACTTACGTCTACTGTGCACACTGTGCACTCATGAAGACAAAATTCAGGAAATTAGAGAGGATTCTCAAAAACAAATGAAAACTGGAGACAAAATGTTGATGGCCTCCAAATCTCGATTTCATAAAGTTTCCACTGGAGACTACGTGCTTCTTGTCGTCTCAAAGGTCTACAGGGGTCCAGCATACTCTCAAAATTTCATCTGTGTTATCATTAAGAAAAATTAAAAACGTGGTATACCAGGTTGGTTGTGAGTGTGGTGTTATAAAAGGATGGTTTGGGATGTAGAGTGTGGGGTGAACGAAACACAGACAGACTATACTAAAGAGCTCTGAGGGACATAAAGAACAACTCAGGAAGCAAGGATTCTTTAAATGTTTTTGCAGTAATGTTCAGACAGTAATGTTCTCGCCAAACAATTCATAATAAGGAAATGTAGACACAGGTAATTAGCAGGTGCCGTAATAGTGTGCTACGTGTTAATATGTAGAAGAAATTTCTGTGGAAGAAATTAATAAATAAAAGCAGATATAGGAAGTATTCTTCTGTTATTAAATTTTTTAATTTAATTTATTGGTGACAATAATAAGTTATTGTCACCATCATCAATAATTGGAGGTGATAGACCACAATAGATATAGATATAGATCACACATTAGATGTGATATAGATCACACATTTAGATGTGATATAGATCACACATTAAAACCTGCTAGATTCACTTGTCTGTCTACTTGTCTACGTGTGGATTGATAGGAGCTCAGTACACACAAATGTGACAGTTTACAGTACAGTTGAGATTGAACTGCGCCTTGTCAGACAAATAAATTTCCTTGCAAAATCTTCATCATTGAACTACACTTTGAACTATACTATTAAACTACACAATTGAACTATACTATGACGCAAGAAATGTTCCCGACATATTGATTATCAAAGAGTGAGTACATAGTTCTGGACCCCTCTGTATATAGTAATATCTTTGGCCGCGCGGTTGGCGTTGTCGCTATGACATCGGCCTCTCACCTCTGAGAACCGGGGTTCGGTTCTCATGTGGGGTTCGTGATGGTGGACGATCCGCGCTGGGCAGGTTTTCCCGGGGTTCTCCCGTTTCCCCTGCACTTCTCCCACCATACTTTCTCAGTCTTTCTCTCCATCTGTCCTTCTTTCCATGGGTTAGTACAATAGACCTCCGGTTGCAGTGCTTGGCTTCTCTGCCACCCACATTCACTACATAAACATAAAACATAACATAGTAATATCTTTTATAAGTTTCTTTATTAAAATCGTATTTTATAAGAAAATTATACAACTTATTTTTTTTAAGTAAAATAATTTTCTTTTGTGTCAGTAAATATGCCCTTTTACTGTATTTGCATTGCATTTTTTCTGATGTTTCTTCATGTTACATCATCAGTCCAAGCACATTTGACTCTTCAGAAGTGTCCAGAACTGGCTGGACACATGCTGTAAAAATGGATCGATGAATCATCTTGTACACTATGTGTCTACCACAAACCTGACAGTTCGCGAAGTTTTTAATTTCGTTTGGTCGGATGCAGTAATTTTTTATTTGAAGATTGAATTAGAACATCTGCCTATTGTCATAAGATTCTTTGCGATTAGTCTAGACACTAAATTACCGCATGTGGCTGCAACATATACATTTCTAAAATATTTAAATCTATAAATTAAAATGTTTATTAAACATTATTACTATTATTTAATTATTTCAATTATAATTTTAAATGCTTGTAATGATTTCTTAGACATAAAAATTTCTGTTTAGTTAAGACAATTTATTGAAATTTATTGATATGACTTTACTAATATTCACAGATTAGTGATCTCCAATTTATACTATTAGATCTGTCAGGGAAAACAAGTAATAAGGAATCCCAAGAAGAAATTCAGGTAGAAACATGATGTAATTCTTTGTAATACCTTTAAAAAATTTGTTGGCATAATAATTACTCCACATATATAATTAACTATTGGACCCGTGCGAATAATTCGCAACAAAAAACCACCTTTGAGAAATAATAAACAAATCCAACAGCTTGTGTGCATGTTAGTTAAACACGTTGTCAATAGATGGCGTCTTCTCAAGTTTTATAAAAAAGTTGACCCGTGCGAATAATTCGCATGGTATCTTGATCAGTCACCGAATGGTAATGTGGAAATAAATAAATGAACAGATTGTCAATAGATTGCCTTCTACATTTTTACAAAAAATATTTTTAAAATAAATTTTTTTAACGAAAACATTAATTTTAAACAATCTGTTTATTTTTCATCATTAGCGGTGAACGTAATCTTGAAAATATCTCAATCATTGATTTCGATGAAGTATTAAGGGAAATAAAAAAAACACCTTTGAGAAATAATATATGAGAAGTTGACTAATTTTTATGTTTCTATTGTTATAAATCGTTTATTTTTATTAAAATATAAATCTTTGTTTGTTTTTTTATCTGTTGTTATTAAATAAACGATGAAATATCATTTAAAG
>JAFIDM010002131.1:25145839-25168739 GCA_023159025.1 Thereuonema tuberculata | reverse complement strand
CGTCATGGAGTCGATCTTTAGGGAATGAGAAGGAAGATCGTCGTGGGCTTTTTAAATCGTTTGAGAGCCGCTCTCTGTTCGGTCCGCGCCTTCAGGTGGAACTTTTTTGGCGCGAAAACCAGCATGAAAAATCGGCGGTTGGTTGCGAAAGGCGATGACTGGTACCCATGTGCTGCTGAGTTGTAGCCCGTTCTCTTTATTAACTGTGTTGGTTTCTTCTTTAATTTAATGTCTCTGAACTGTGTAAATTTGTCCGGCACCTCCATCATTGTCAAGTCCTCTGGCTCTTGGGATTGTATCATCCGGAAAGCCATCGCCATTAAAGAATACAACTGTTAACTTCTACAATGCTGTCTTCGTTATAAGAAGTTTAGCTTAGTTTATTTTCAAATTATTTCCTGAATACAAACTACACATTTTCCTTTTTCTGAAAAATGAATTAAATCCTAATTATTTATTGAAATTATTTATATCCGATTAGTTTTAATTGTCTGAAATAAGTCCTTACATAAAAGAATTAAGGACACTTAAATCGATAGAAATCCACTATTTAATTGTTTTCTGTGGAAACGTTTCGTTCTTTCTTATTTCTTGACAAGAACTCACTAAGAAAAAGATATAAATATAAAAGTTTGATAATTTGTACTTGGGAAGCATGGTGGAGGAAAATGGAAGAAATGACAGAGATAACGGAACGTGGCAGACAGGCAGAAGCTTTCCTGAGATGCATTAGGAGCTTAGTGTGGAATAAGGACGTCCCACAAAAAAGCAAAGAAGTGTTGTACCGATGCTACTATGTCCCTATACTGACAAATGCATCTGAAACATGGATAATGGAGAAAAGAGACATAAGCAGGTTGAGGGCTAGTGAAATGAAATTCCTACGGGATAGGTTAGGAGTAACTAGAAGAGATAGGGTGAGGAATGAAAGGATCAGGGAAATAGTGAAAGAGGAGCCCTTAGAGGGAAGGATCGAGACCTCTAGACTGAGATGATATGGACACTTAAAGAGAATGGAAGGATTACCAGGACGATACATGAAATGAGGATGCAGAAGAAAAGACCTAGGGGAAGACCAAGGGATAAACGGATTAAGGGAGTGGAGGAATGTGTCCGGATGAGAGGGGAGGACTGGATCAGGGTGACAACGGAGAGATGGTGGGAGGTAAGGACTAGATGGAGAGGCATGTGTTCCAAACAGACACAGCCTGAGGTTGGAAACTACTAGATGAAGAAAAAGAAGATCATTTATAGTAGTTAAAAATCCATACAAAGTTTCAAGTGAGTTTAATTTGAAGAAAACCAATAATTTAGATAAAAAAAGTGGTTATAAAGCAGTCAGCGTTCTCTGATTCATGCAATTAACAAGGAAATTACAGTCAAATTTAAAGAAAGTGGAGATTTTGTAGATCTAAATTATATTCTCTTTACTGAAAATAAAAACTGATGAACAACTCCTAATGTCAATATTTTATATTAAAAAAAAAAACTGCTGAAAGATAACATTAAATGCACATATGATACCTAAAATTACTAATGTTTCTCTAATACATCTCATCTGTATATTCTGTATTTGCAAATTACTTAAATGGTACTGTTATTATCAACACTTGCAAATTACAATCTAAGTATTATGACAGTATTTATTCAAATACAAAAATGTTTACATTTATTTACTGCAATTAAATACTTATAATCAAAATCTACGAATTGTGGTGCATTAAGATTAGGGGTATTTTTTAAAATTAATTTCAGATATTTTATTTATGAATTTAATTTAATTTTTTAATTCGGAATGATTTTTTTTTGATAAATTCTTTTCTTTCACTCGAAAATGTTCCCGTGCTTTTGTGTTGTACTTGTGCTTGCGTTATATATTTCTGACTCACAATTTTTTTCTTGAAATCTTCTGATTTCATTTGAAGCAGAAGCACAACGTAACTCACGGTAAGTCCAATCATCTGAAATGAGAAAAGACAGTTTGTAAATTTAGTGAAAAATAAATAAAATTAAATCTTATTATAAAATTTACAAAATTTTATTAGTTATGTTAAATTTTATATTTGTTACATAATTAACCGTTCCAATGCATTATTAAAAATTCATGTTATATTGCGTGGCAGTAGGTCTAGTTTGGGGAGATTAGATTATATTTAATAAGTAATAATTAATACTTGAAATTTGTTCAGGTAGTACTTGCTTTCATAGATGTTTATTTAATTCATTTGATGACGTAGTATTATTTTTTTTAGAAATTTGAAGAGAGTGCTTTGATGGCTTATGAAAGTACGTCTGAGATTTCTAGGGAATATCATTAAAATTCATCGTTATGTAATCTGTCAAAGAAATGAATCTTAAATTTCATTAGCACTATATAGCCCTCCAGAGTAACATACAGTTTATTAGTCAGAGATGAGATGTTTACATTATCTCCTCAATTGTAAACTTCCTATAACGATGTCATGTTTTCTGACTACTTTTACTAGTAGTAGTTTATTAAAACGGTTCATGAGGACACTGCTCAATTAGAAATATAATTAAAATCTTCAATAAAATTTAAAAATATACATACATTACAGTAGTCTTTCGATCTCCTACCCGGAGATCGTTGTCAACTAAATACCAAGGTTCTACATATTTTCAATATAGTCAATTGAATTAAGTAACTAGTTTCTTTGATTAATATTGCATATGACCTTTTGTTATTCAATTTAATTCCAGTAAAAAAGAACATTATGTACAGATCAGTTATAAGAAGCCTCACACTTTATACTACCATAACGTTGAAGCTTTTAGATACGAACTGAAAAAATGTCTTTAATAGCGTATAAATAAACTTACTGTTGCAAAAGTTGACGAACTTATATGAAACAATCCACATCCATGAAATTCAGTAAAAGGCATAGAAGTCACCATCACAGATAAAAATTTCTAAAATTAAAACATATATATAAATTGTTTGCTATTCCATGGCAAGCATGAACATTTCATAAAGAAATATTTTGAAATAACAGTTCTAATTTCTAAAAGATATAGCTTAAAAAACATACTGCACTTAAATTTTGTTTACATTAGTAAATGAGAAGTTTCGGGCTTGATAATTCTTTATTTATATTCTTGATAATTAATCTTCATTTTACAATTTCAAAAAATTCCATACCACAATTTCTGAAGTTAAATTTTAGTTTTCTGGTTTTTTTTTTTATTATATTTGCTTGGAAATATTTCGAATAGAAACTTCTTTTATGTTAAAGACAAACGTAACAGTGAAGAGGATACAAAATATTAATTTTGATTTTTGTAATACCTGAATTTTAACTTCTTTTTCCTCATCAGCTGTTCTTGCCGCTAAAGTTCCAAAGTAAACTGTAAATTGGCGATCTGAAAATTCATTAACAATGGGACAATACGATGAAGTTATTAATATTAATTCAAATTAGTTATCCACAACTGCAGTAATTTTAAAGAAATAACAGGTATAAAGTAGAAAAAATATTTATTGTTACTAAAGACTTTTGTGGATATTTTTATACAACTGAATTAAAAAAATATAATTCGTATAAATAAAAACAAATCACTTAGAGTTAATAAGGTATCCTTAAATATATTTAGAAAATCATTAATAAAAAACAAAAGATTAAAAAGAATTTTAAAGATTAGTTAATAAATAAAAAAAAAAAAAAGAAAAAAAAAAAAAGTTCACATGTTTATTCACAAATATTTATTTTAAAATTAATTGTTTATTTGTTTTCAGTTGTTTATGATTATATTGTTTTCAGTTGTTTATGATTATATTTGATTTCAATTGTTTATGATTATATTTGATTTCAATTGTTTAATTTACAATGTAAGATCTCGCATATGAGAGTTTGTTATAATTTGTAATGTTAGGAATGAGAAAAAGGAGCCGTCCATTAATTACGTGAGGTTTTTTTTAAAAAATTTGGACCCCCCCCTCCCCCTTGGTGAGATTTCAAAAATTTTAACAACCAAAAAAAAAATATCTTGCTATAATATATATTTTCTCTGAATGAAAAAGTTTACGTGAGATTTTCGTTGACCCCCCCCCCCACTCCCCCTTGGTGAGATTTGGTAAGACCCCCTTTTGACCTCACGTAATTAATGGACGACCTTTATACATATATACTATATCGCCAAAAGTATCCGCATATCCTTCCAATGAAGTGAATCAGGTAGGTCAGGAGGTTTGATGCATAATCGGACGCTATAAAAGCGTTGGTGGGACTTGGGCGGTAATAGAGGTGTGTGGGCCTGACTTCCTCTAGATGGACGACAAAACTGGGCTGGACTGATGGAGCAGTATTTTCCCTACAAGGATATCCGACGAATGGATTTACCAGCCTGTTCCTCGGATTTGTATTCAATAGAACATGTTTGGGATGCTCTCGGAATGTGCAAAACAAACCCACATTCAAGATCTATCCATGACCTTTACACAGCAGTCGTTCAGAAGTGGTACTCACTATCTCAACTGTTCCTGAATACTCTGATTTGCAGGATTTGTGTCTGAACACTAAAACAAATTATTTCTAAGTATCGAATAAACTTTAGAAACATGCATTATTCACAAACTTTTATTCAAGAAGCATAGTTGCGTACATCACTCACAACATTCCGAACTCTCAACATTTGTAATAAAGTTCATCAAAAGCCTCTAATTCTTTAGTTGAAGGTGAAAAACTCAGGATTTAACTTTAATTCCAACTCTGTGATTTGCTGAATAATATCTTCAAACAATTCTCGAGTTTTATCAATATCTGCAAGAAACCATAAAAATCATTAAGCTTAGACAAGTCATTTTCAATGAATCTTGCTGTGTCGTATGCATTTCGAACCCTCACAAATTACCTTTCCTTTCAACTAATCAAAGTTTTTAATCTTTTCTTATCCAAATCAGTAGCTTTCGAACTCATCATTTTCTTGGAACAGAAACGAAGTACAAATCCTCATGAAACAAAATTTTAATAATAAGATAAGAAGAGAGGGAAAAAAATAATAATGAGAAATCTGCGGTATGAAAAAACAAACTAATCCACAGTCGGTGATTTAAATATCTAACCCGACAGACCAAAAATGTTTGTACACTAAAACAAATTATTATTAAAATATCGAATGAACTCTAGAAATATGCATTACTCACAAAAGTTGTATCTTTCCTTATTTTCTGACTTTTTAGAAGTCCACTCTGGTTCCATAACACCACATTCTTGGAAAATCCTTTCGGCTAGAGTGCAGAATCATGGGCGGATTTACGGGGGTGCTAGGGGTGCGCCGCACCCCCAGATTTTTAGGATGATAATTTTTTTACAGATAAATAAAAATGTTTTCTGTTATAATAATTTTATAGAAGTAAAATATCTATAATTCTATAAAAGTTCTATAAAAGTATCAGTACACTAATAAAAGTTCCGAAAATAACGTTAGATAGGTTTAATTCCTTTGAAGATTCTTGTCTTGAAAATTCTTTAGTATTCAAGTGAAAAATTCGGTCCACGGATTTTTCTTTTTTCTTTCATATCCATGGAAGCCGCCATTTTGAAAAATGGTAAGGCTTGCTAAAAGTGATTCTGAAATATTAGTAAGAACAAATCCAAGCTTCTTTTAAAAATATGACACCATATCAATGACTCATAATTAAATTATTCTCTAATTGCGCCTGATGCACACTAACTATTATCTGAAGAACTGTAGAACTTCGATCACGATTAGCGTATCGTCAACTGATACTCGCTTTGGTAGAGTTCTAGCGTATTATACCCATATTGTTCTAGTATATCGACTTCTCCGATTAATTTCGCGACAGAGACCGATTTGCAAAAGATTTCAAATATCAAAATTAGATCGTTTAAAGTCCAAGTTTCAAAAAGTCTCATCCAGTGGTTCAGAGGTAATCAGAAGGCACAAACACATTTAGATATGGGCCTTTCCCGTGTCGTTTCCATAGTCTCGGTATGTCTTCATCGTACATACGCTTCATCCCCTATCCTTTATTTTTCCAGGAACTTTATGTAACGTAAACTTGTCATACCAGTAACCAAACACAACCATGATACTCTTTAAAAACTTTCCCTTGCAGTCTCAGACAAAGTTTGAGCGTCCTTTACTTGCTTTGAAAGGGAAGGTTGGAGATTAAGTATAAATCAGCATTTCATCTTTTTTCTGTAATAACCGGAAGATTCCTGAAGGAGATACATGTTTTCCCTGATTCGTTCTCAACCAGAATGGAGAATTCATCGAACTCTCTGTCAAATGGATATGGTAAATTTTAACCCTGTCTAAATCCACTTCATCTAATATTCACGTGATGATCACAGCAGTCCGTATCTCCTGTTGTGTTAATTTATGGAATTAAAATTTTTTAAAATATAAATTACTTTAAAAATACAAATGAATATAACCAAGAAAAGAAGAATCACAAATTTTTTATTTAGAGTGTAATGAAAAATAAATAAAAAATTAAAATGATAAAAAATAACAATCTGTGGGTTTTAATGCTCTCAGTTCTGGCTTATCACTCTCCTAAAGGCATTTAAAAAAGGAAATTTTATTGAAATTCACAATTTATAAAAAAAAAATCTTTTTTGTATTAATTTTAGAAAAATTTGAGAAATTGCTTCTGTTTGTTGTAAAACTTATCTTTGTCTTAACAAAATCAATTTAACGTGCTGAGAAAATGTTCCTCCCATCATCCACTAATATGAATAAAAACTCAATTTATGCTTCTAATTTTGTCATTAACGGGGAACCTAGAACAGCTGTTTCCCCATTGTTATGGGTCATCAGCTAGGTTTATCCCTCAATGATAAGATCGGCAATTTCTTTTCTTATTTGTTTGTGTTGGATCCCACGACCGAGTGCACTTTTGTGTTCCAAGGCCTTTCATACTCTCCGATCTTGTCATTCAGAGGTAAATCTAGCTAATGATCCATAACAATGGTGAAACATCTGTTCTAGATTCCCTTTCAATGACAAAATTAAAAGCATGTATTGGGTTTTGTTTGTATTAGTGCAGGATGGGAGCTTTCCCTTTTTTCCAACTTATCTTTGTTTTTCAGGCGAGCAGAAAGACGGAAACCCTCTACATTTTTTCCATATAATCCGATATATGTTCGAAAAAAATGTACAGAATTTTTAAATATGAAATTCATACTCACTCATTGGTTTAAGTTCTACTAAAAATCTTATAATGTATCAAAATAAACGTTAATGATTTAATTATTGTAACTTTTAATGGAGGTAGTTGACGTTCTATCTTGTCCCACACATGAACGATAGCGTACAAGGCCTGACTGGCCAAGGTAGAGTTTCAATTGCTTGGAGGTACTGCTAGGAAATGTGTGCAGACGTGCATTATTCTATTGGAAAATTTCTCCTGGAAGATGTAAAACAAGGACAAAACAATGGGTTACAAGATTGCTTTGCACACATCACTGTGTATTTAAAGTTCCTCGAATCATTATGAGACTGGATACGCTGAAATAACAAATGACGTTCCCTCTCAATACAGTAGTTGGAATGGCTGTGCGCCTCTCAACATTGTTAGTCCTCTTCCATATGCGGATGCGATAACCATCTGATTGATAGTAGCACAATTCTCTCTGCTTATGCTTATGCTTTCATCATACACAAAACAAAAAAGTGCAACGGGTTAACGTGTCTGTTTCACATGTAAGAAAAACATATTTATCATTGGTTTCAGACTTTTCGGACACCCTGTTTGTTTCAGACATATGTTTGGAGAGAGAGAGAGAAGAATATAAACAAACAACTGATTTATTTTAAATTATTTAATTTTTTTTTCAACAAGCCAAGTTAACATTATACGAGAGTATGTGCATCGATATTACAGAATTAAAGATTAAGATTTAAGTATTTTCAGAGAAAACTAGAGCATTGAGAATATCGGGTATCTTACGGACAAATTCTACATTAGTCATCGAAGTGGTGTTGAAAAATTTTCCTAATTCCTTTATGTTTGTACATTCATTACCACTGCATACCCGTTTAATAAATTTCCCCACTTCTGTCTTTGTATATGTTTAGATTCTGTCTATGTTTACATTCTTTAGAAATAATCCTAAACATAGATTTTAATGTTGTCATCATTATCCGACTGTCATTTGTTTTTGCTGCTGCTTTCAGTTTTTTTAATTATTTAATAAAAATGTAGCGAAGTGAATATAAAAGAGAGAGGAAATCATCTGTTAATCATTAATGTAACAATGAAGATGAATCCTAAAACTCTAAGAAAAAGTTCCCAATTTGTATTCATAAAAGCGTACATACTATGACTGTCCTTACTCTATTTAATGGTTCTCAATTTTTTTTTTACAGATGACGAAAAAACAGTTTATTGTAAACAAGGTCTTTGCCGATGACTATGTGTGGTAAAATATGTTAACCAACAAAAAATATTCAAGAGGAATATTAAACTACTTGCATTTAAAATCCACTAGGAGAGTTGGGCCCTAATCCCAATTATCTATCAATAAAGCTTTACAGGAAAATCTCGCAAAAGATAATTATCACCTATTAGGAAATCAAGCATAAACTTGATTCATAAATACGAATGTATTTCAACTTTCTATATACATACAAACGTTTAGCAACGTTGAGAATACAAAATCTTGTAAGTCTGCTTTGACTATGGATTCAAAATAGAACATAAAGTTATTTAAAGTCTTTGTAACTCAGTTTCTTCCTTTAAAGACTAAATACCTTTTCCAATTAAAGTTAATCGGCTACATATACATAGGCAATCGTTTGTATCAATGTTCGAAGCGTGTTCTGGCTTGCACGAATTTCAACAAAAAAATCTTCTCGCCATCTTCCCAGAGAAATACAAATAACGTACATACTCACGATGCCTTGCTTCAGATAGTCCAGGAACCCGGTGAATCGCCATATCACTGAATGTAGATTCACTGGGCTTGAAGTAGACTTCACTCGTTGTTGGTTCGAACTGGGAACAACATGGCATCCTTCATTCCATGTTATTTCGACGAATATATTTAAACAGCAATATCCTCATGGATATAGGGATATATATAACACTAGGGATAAACAATTCTGTGAATTCGTATTAATTGATTGATACTTCGGCTTACTAATGGTTCAGGAACTTATCACTATACTTATATTGTATACTGGAGCAGGTATACAACATCTCTGGAGAACCATTTACTCATGAAGCACACACTACGAAAACTTCAAGTTAACTCACAAGTTATTCCATCGCGATCACACAACAATCTCACGGTAACAATTGACCATCAACTGAGAGGTTAACAAACGACACACTGCACGGGTGCAGATAACGCTGGTTTTGTTGTACATTTGCTTTTCAACACTTAAATGAGAAATGACGATCCATTTTATCACTTATCAATAATCGCCATTTTAAATCTGAATTTAATCGTATAAAAATTTATAATAATGTCTGAAAAAGGCAGGTAAATACATTACTTTGATTTTATTCTTTTAACATTTAATAAAATCTATATTCCACACCACACTATGGAAGTTTCTCACACAGAAGAAATTTTCAGTTCTTCTGTAGAGACAGCAAATGGAAATAAAGATTCCTCAAAATCTGAAGTGCATAGGAGAAAAGATATCGTCAGATCTTGGAGAAACATTTTCATAGTTATAATTTCATTATTTCTCGTTTTACTTGGACTTTATGCTGAATTAGCATTAATTGCTTCGATTATTCAGGATGCACAGTTGGTTTTTGCAACTTTAACTGTTATGGCAGCCGTTGAGGTAAGAAAACATATTACATCTCATGTTCATTAAGTTCTTCTTTAAAGTTCTTTAAGTTCTTTCTTCATTCGTTCATGTCTTATTTTCAGCTCCTTTAACTGACAGTTCATCTTATTAGTATGGAAAAATAATTGTAAATTCATTCATAGTTTTCCAATGTAGCTTCATGCTTCTGTACTTATAAGAATTAAAAACAAGTAAAAATCATTACTTCTCTCATATTAAACGATGATTTTAGACATCACTCCAAGCTATCTTCATTCATTTATTTTAAATTATCTCATCTTTTTTTATATGTATATATATATATATATGTATATATTTCCACAGGCGTAATTGTGATTGTTAACTTAGCAAGGCCTTTAAATACAAAATATCCGTAACTTATCGCAGTGGAAAGTAAATTTATCAAAATTAGTTGGGGAAATAATAACGTATAATAAAAATATTGCAATATCATCAACACTTGAAAAATAAATGATAAATGAATTGACTAACCAAGTTATAATCAAATTTACTACATTCTTATACTTCTTAATATTAGAGTTAGAAATCATATCTTAATTGCATCGTAAATTAGTCCACACTAATCTTTTTCTTATTTTTTTTTCAGTTGGTTGGCATTGTGGTCCCAATATTTTTGATCTGGATGGGAGGTCGAAATCTCTTCATTGTCTCCCAATGCATGATCACCATCTTCATAGCCAGTATGTTCTTTCCTGCTTATTGGAGTTTGATGCCAGGAGCCATAATGTTAGGATTAGGTTGGCCACCGCAATTGATAGCACTCTTTAGCTACTTAAGGGAGCAAGTTAATCATCTGAGCCAAATCCAACATCTCAATCTTGAAATTCTTCTTGTGCGTGTCTTTGGGGCCGTAGCATTATCCATTCAGTGCGCCATAATTTTTGGAAATTTAATTTCATATTTTACCCTGAATGAAGGAGATACTCATGTCAATGGTAAACACGAAAAGAAACAAAATTATTTTCTTTAAACTCTTAATTGTATTAATACTTTTTACAATCCCTCTCCCTCCCAATAATGCACGGTGCCGACCAAGGTGCCCTTATCATATTTGTTCTATTAAAATATGAATTTGTTCTATAAATTCAAATTACTGATTGTAGGTTTTTCATTTCTGGATAAGGTCTTGATACATAAATGATTTGCAAGGAAAATAGAACTGACATACAAATACAAATATTAATAGAAATACTTACAATAAGCTTACAATGTTATCAATATTATTGCATCATTGTAATCTCGAACATGTAACATAAGCCTAAAAGATCAATCAAAGAATGTTAAAGAACTTACCTTATTAGTCAGATATACTGGTAATAGCTTACCAGTTGACGAATTAGTTTGATATTTAAAGATTATGAGAACGGATCAATTTTTTTTTAAATTATTATGATTCTGTTAATAATATTACCTACTAATTAAATATTAACATTTTTTTCCAGAAAAATTAGACACGCTTTTGTTAGGGGAAAGGGCCTTCAATGTTAGATTGTCATGGTTTTTTTCTGTTAATTTCCTTTTAGTCTTAAAACCGTGCCACGTTTTATCTTCTCCGTAGTCTCGCATTTTATCCTTTTAACCTATTTCAAGAAACTGCTGATTTATTGTCTTTATGTAAAAGATATTCCATTTTTAGTTATTTCCTTTCTTTATCTGTTCTTTAGAATATATTTCTGTGTAAGCCTAATTTCTCGCTTCCTTATTAACAAACATTGGCTTGCTGTGTGATTAATTTAGTTTCGCTGTCGCCTCATAATTAGGTTATGAGTAGCGCCGGCACGCCAGATTTCGCGGGCTTACTAATTGTTCAATCAATTATGGATCTTGCGAACTTATAAATGCAACCCCCCCCATGGGAAAGAGTTGTTGTTGTGGCGTTAGTGTTTTTTTGGTGACCATGGCGTGAGGGGTGTTTGGTCCCCGCTGACCAGGCGGGCTCCGTTAGGGCTTTCCGGGGAGTGAAAGCCAACGCTTCCCATAAATAATACGCTCCGGATACATTGAGCATGGGTGAATAACGACTCGTACTTCGGAGAAAGAAGAAATGCGTTCCCGATACCTTGAGCGTATGAGTGAAGAGGACTCATACTTCGGACATAACGTTTCGGACAATTCAGGCGTAGTAGTGTGAATTGGACCTCAGTGTGTTGGGCTTCAATGGTTCATCTATCCTGTGTGCCTGTCTGCGAGTGTGGAGGGACCTACTCCTGTCAGAATGTGCTGTGATACCGAGGAGGTATTTGTGTGCATACCCGTCAGTCTAGAATCGCCGCAAACTTAAGTAGACATTTTGATTCTAGTGACCTTAACCTTCGTCCTAGGAACTGTCCCGGAGTGATTTGAAAGGCCAGTCAAGACTTCGCCTTACCTTTTTTGACGTATTGAAGAGATCCGATCCCTATCACTCCATCGCGGCGTCTGACTGTAATGCTGCTTAAACCCAGGCCGTAAGACCGAGTGAAAACAAGCACGTCAAGGTGGCGCGTTTTCTTAATTGTTAGCTAACTTACTCAGTGTAACTTATAGCACTACTCCTAATCATCTTGCCATTATTTTCTCTATATGGAGATACTGTATGTATTTGCATTATATTATGCTTTGTTTAACTTTGAACCCAATGTTTATGCTTACCGATTTTCGGCTGGCCAGCAAGGCTGAGCCCCTTAGCCCAGCCTAACTCCTTATATTTCCTCCACCCTCCTTAATTTTTTTTCCCTTTTAGTTTTGTTTTTCTCCCCTTTGAACTCGTTGTCAATCCTCGCTGAGTAGTTGTTTTCTGTCACGTGAGTGGAGGGACTTATTTTTTTTTTCCTCGTTCCCTCCTTTATCCTCTACACCTTGCCTTTTAGCAGTCTCCCACATGTAGGAGATGATCTATGTTTCACTAATTGTAATATCTTAGATTAATATGCTTTTTATCTTAATCTAATCTTGTATATGTTGTGTTTATTTGATCTTGGGTTGGGGCAGGACTTTGGGCCCAGCATCCTCTCGTCCGACGACCTATCTCAGGTGCGTTCATCCACTGCGATATTTTTTTTTCTCTTTTTTCATTCACAATCGCCACGAAACCATGACAAGATTCATCTCCCCCAGTAATATTCATAATTTCGTGCATATTTGAAATTTTCGACACGCTACTACATGTAACTATTAAATTATTATTTAACTATTAAGATATGTTTTGAAAATGTTATTCTTGTTATTATATTTTAAAAATGTAATACTCCATATTTAAGGCACAGCAACCAATGAAACGTTAGCAATTTGTGGTAAAAACTACTGTAATGAAGATTTGGAACAAATAAAAATGCCAGTCAAAAGCCGCATTGTTACTTTATACGCAGTGCTGACTACTTGCGCAGTTATTGGATGCATTCTTCCACTATGTGCTGATAATAAACTATCTACTGATGAGGTAAATACTTTATATAGTACATCATTATAATCTAGAATATTCATTTCTTTTTAAGATCTTATGTTTGTTTTTCAATTGTTACCTTGGAGATACAGTTAATAGATTTTGACTTGCGTTCTATGTAATGTTAAAGGTTTTGCACTTTAGTTTCAACATTTTGTTAGCAGTTACTTTTGATTTGTTTTCTGCAGTATCTTTACCAACCAAGTTTATTGTATAAACCGAACCGAATTTAGAATTTCAATATTAGTTTTATTTCCTTTTCGTAGCCTACATTCCTAAAACCTTAATTCTTCTATATAAACTTCAGAAATTTCTTTTTCTGAAAAAAGAAAAATATCAATATTTAAATACTTATTATTAATTTTATTATACTATTATACTATTATTAATTTATTTTACTGGAAGCAATGTTATTTCTTTTATTAATACGACGTTAGTAATCTCGAACATTAACATAGGTCTAACAGATCAATCAAAGAATGTTAAAGAACTTGCCTTAGTAGTCAGATATATTGGTAGTAGCTTACCAGTTGACGAATTAGTTTAATATTTATTGATTATGAGAACGCCTCAGTTTCCTTTCAGATTCTTGCTTTTTTTAAGTGTTTTGTACTGTTGAAAGATTGTAATACTCGCAAACCTATTACCGATTTGTAAGTTGTAGTGAGTATTTAATTATTAATATTTTTGTGCTTTACAGACTATTGTAAATGAAATTAACAATTCACAAAAGTCGTTTTCCGAAAGTTGTAAAGAAGGCATTCGTCCATTTCTTCAAGCGATGAAAATGTGGAAAAATCTTAAACAACTGCTTTTGTTTCCATACTTTCTTTATTTAGGGTTAGAAATTCCTTATTTTCTGTCGGAGTACACAAAGGTAAGAAATATAAACAATACTGTTAAGGTTTTACAAAGCAATTGGCTTTTTGTTTTAAACGTACTTAATGAACCAACGAAATCAATGAAACTTGATAAATGCTTATACAAGTAAAAATAACAAAGTAAACCTAACCAAAAAAAATGAAATAAATATAAATATTAATTAGAAAACTTTTGAAGCTAAATTAAAGTGAAAACTTTTTCGTATATTTTTCATCCTATAATATTACAGAAATGAATCTCAATATAATTGTAATAACATCTTAATAGTGATATTTTTGTATCTTTAGGCATTTGTAAGCTGTGCATTAGGAATTCCATATATTGGAGCCACATTGGCATGTTTTGGTGCAGCTAATATGCTTTTATGTATAATACAAGGCCATTTAGTTTCATGGTTTGGCAGAAAATCAGTCATCTTGTTTGGTGGATTGGTGCATTTAATAGGTCTCATTATTTCTTTCACTTGGGAGCCAAACAAAGACGCAGTATATGTTTACTACATTATTGCTGTTACATTAGGAATTGGCGATGCAGTTGCATTCACACAAGGATTCGGTAAGGATTTTTTTTCTGTTGTTGTTGTATTTGTAAAAATCAACGTTTAATCAGAACAATTTTTAAATACATTTGAATGACTGAGCATGCGAATTTTCACTAAACCATTTCAACAATTTTATTCTTTGTTTGTCTGTTGTATGTGTATTGCTGTAAAATGGCGGGGCGGATTTTCTTAAAAATTTCGTACGTAGCATCTGTTATGGGTTATTTATAAAAAAATATCGTGCTAATTTAATAAAATATGAGCACGATTATTCCTTATTCACTCCCCTTCATCCAAGTACAGTAGAACCTTATTATAACGGACTAATAGGGGCTGAAGGTTGTCCGTTTTAATGAAAGCCCGGTTTATAACAAATAATTCTTATAGGGGTGTAATGCAGCAGGGTGTACATCAATGAAAGTACAATAGTTAGATATAAAAAGTGTTTATTATGTATCAAATAAAAAAAAAACAAAGCCTTCAACATAATAAGTTGAATTGAAAAAGAAGTGTACATATACACTGCATTAATCTTCGCTCCTGGTTCATGCTGATTGCTTACATTCATTGGTTTGAAAAAATAATTTATTTTCTGCTGGGTTTGTTCGATCGATGTTTAATCGCTTGCTTGGAAATGTAAAACTCGTCAGATAAAAATTAGCATCCTTATTATTATTACAATTTTTTTTAAAACTGTCCGTTATAAGCGACGTCCGTTATAATAGGGTCCGTTATAATGAGGTTTTACTGTATTTGTACTTTATATAAGGTCTTGAGACAAGCTTTATTTTACTTGAAGATTTTCACAGCTGTTTTTTGAAGCAGAATTAAAGCTTGCACTTCTGTGCACTTGAGGAAATTTAATAACAAAAAGATACGACCTAGGTTTCGGTTTACATAAAGGTTTCTCTTATGTAAACCAAAACCTAGGTCGTGTTTGTAATTATAATCATTTTGTTGTTAAATTTTCTCAAGTGCACAGGTGTGTCGGCTTTAATTTTGCTTCAAGTAATGTTCACCGCACGTAATCTTTCTTTCTATTCACAGCTGTGTTTATATGAGACTGCTGAGACATTTATCTTTACATATTAAACTATTATAAACTTCTTGTTCTTAACGAAATTCAATTGAAAACTGACTTAAGACCCAATACAAATTCAATTTGTGCTGTTCATTCCACTCGGTGTGCTAAGAATGGAATGGCAAAGATCTGTGCGAAGCTGTCAAGAAAACAACCGTGCACTGTAGTGTGAAATATTTTGAATACACTCTATTTCAAATTTCTGTGGAACATTCCTATGTGGCTAAAGACATTGATACATATTTATTTTTTCTATGAGGTCATTGAATCAATGAATACTGTTCATCCAAATTCACTGTCACAATGTCCTAAGAGAAAGAAATAATACATCAGTCTTATTACTTACCACTTATAGGAATCTGAAAAGGGATTGTAGGATTTCGCTTATTTGGATTCGTGCACATCTTTCTTTCTTTTTCAAATAACTGTAATATGACGTCACCAGGTATCTAGGAAGACGGTGTAGCCGCAACAATTTGAACTAACGAAGGCTAATGAACTGCAATGTTTTCTATCACTGATTATTATTGTCTACATATTAAAAAATATGAAGTATTTTTTTTAAGTTTCTTACTTATCTATGTTTATTTTTATTATCACCGATCTTTTGTTATTGTTCAATGTTTTAAACTTAATTTGATTCATTATTAATGATACATTAATTGCACATCCTATTCAATTTTTTCATTATTACATAATAAAGATAAAACATTTGCAAAAAACCTGTTCAATTCTGCAATGATACATTATTTAAATTTGAATTATTGAAAATCCTATTCGATTTTCCATTATTACATAATAAATATAAAACATTTGCAAAAAACCTGTTCAAAATCTATTATTATACTAATAATAAGTTGTGCAAGAAATGTATCATTACTGATGTGAGAAAATGTAGACATGCTTATTTGATTCATTGTTGAAATTTGAGGTTTTGCTTTGTATGATGTAATGATAACATGTTTTTAGCGATAACTTTTCAAGGACATTTTTAATTTTTTAATTGATTACCTGAAAACTATCACGTCATTGACTTTTTGCCAAATTTCACGATGATTAGTTTAGATGAAGAAGTATTACGAACAAATTACATTCATGTCCTGTATAATAGGAACTCTGCTATTGCTTTACTTGAATTATCCAGTTCCTTTCCATTATATGCAACTTTACTAATTATTTCCTGTATCACTGCTTTATCCTGTAATTATCAACTTATTATACATTGTAGATTGGCCCAATTTAAATTCTTTCATTTTTTTTATTCCGAATAATTCACTTTTTAGTTGAGTATTTTTTAAGAGGGAAAAAAAATCTTTGGAATTATGATAACTTGATCTTTATTTATTTAATTAACTTAACATTTCAAATTTCAAAAAAAATTCTTGTGATTTTTTCGAAAATTAATTTCATTCAAATCTATTATTTTTTTCAGCTCTTACTACTGTGCTGTTTGGCGAGAAGTCCGATTTGGCTTATTCCAATTGCATTTTTGTTACAAACGTTTCGTTCCTCATAGCTTATATATATGCACCATTCATTTGTGTCAATGTTAAAATTTATGTGATAATGATAATGTTAATAATGGCAATTCACTGTTTATTTATTTTGGAGATCTTTTGGAAACCATCAAAGAACACATAATAGAACACTGTTGTTGCTCATTCTATTAAACAGTTAAAGTCAATATTCAAATGAAATACTTTGCATAACATACAGGAAATTATATATTAAAACAATACATTAAAATGCAATGATATATTAAATTACTATATTATTATCTGCTAGAAATATGTATATATAAAGGAGGGAGTTTGTTTGTTCGTTCGTTCGTTATTCACTCCTAGGTCCTTTTACCGATGCGATGTGGACCATACTTTGCAATTACTCTTTAGGACTCTGCGGAAACTAGAGGCAAGAATGAAACCTGAACACATCTCCCCTTCTCCCTGATTTAAGCCCCTTGACATTTTTGTATAATTTTCAGTATAGGCTTATTATTTCACTTCAGTTTCTTTGATGAAAATGATGTGTGGCGAAGCGGTTAAACGCTGGGCTTTGGCGATATGGTTACTGCGTTTAAATCTGCTTGGAGGCAATCAGGTTTGTTTTTGTTTTGTTTTTTTATTAATTTTTTCTTTAAAAAAAAAAAAAGAAAAAAAGAAATATTTTTTCTAGTTTTTTTACGTTTTTTTTAGTTATGATAATAAAGTTTCATTTCTTTTTTATTGTTTAGAAATAAACAATATTTTTCTTAACTCTTTCTTTTAATTAAATATCCTTAATTTAAGAACAACGTAAACACGGATCCGAACTAAGGGGTGTAAAAAGGGTGGGGGTGGGGTGGGGGGTAAGCTTCTTAAAGATATGCGTATCTCCAAAACGGTTTCAATTGGAAACACGAAATATCCCATAAATGTTCTTTGTTAATATCGAAAAGATATTCGTTGAAATTTTGATATTCGGGTCCTAAAGAGAGTAAACGGGGAGGGAACGCCAAACTTTCTTATGGGATATGCATATCACCGAATGCACGAAAATTTCAAATTGAATGTTTCTTGTCAATATCGAAAAGATAAGTAATCGACGAATTTTCGATATTCGCATCCTAAGGGGTGTAAACGGGGGGGGGAGGAGTAGAGGGGGCAGACTTTGTTGAAGAGTACTTTACGGGGTTTCAGGTTACAAAATAAGAATATAACTTTACTTTGTAATCATGTGATTTTGTACCAGCTGGGGAAGGTGTTCTACGATCTCGATTTTAATTTGATATCTAGGGCTTTCTGAGTTACAAAATACGAATCTAACATTAATTTATAACTACAACGTGACTTTTCTACCAACTGGAAAAGTTTCAAACTTATTACATAATTACAATTTCTTCATCTACATCAGGGCAACTCTTTTTGGTAATCGGTGCGAAGCACGGGTATTTTTGTTGTATTCAATATATTGTTAAAATTTTTAATTGTACTGCTTTTCATGTGAAATGCTTAATGCAAATACTTTAATGTGTTCAAGATTTAAATTAAAAAATAACTTCTCTCGGGTGTCCAGCCAAGTAAGAATTTTGGAATGGTCTCAGCTTTCGGACGCCGTCATGGAGTCGATCTTTAGGGAATGAGAAGGAAGATCGTCGTGGGCTTTTTAAATCGTTTGAGAGCCGCTCTCTGTTCGGTCCGCGCCTTCAGGTGGAACTTTTTTGGCGCGAAAACCAGCATGAAAAATCGGCGGTTGGTTGCGAAAGGCGATGACTGGTACCCATGTGCTGCTGAGTTGTAGCCCGTTCTCTTTATTAACTGTGTTGGTTTCTTCTTTAATTTAATGTCTCTGAACTGTGTAAATTTGTCCGGCACCTCCATCATTGTCAAGTCCTCTGGCTCTTGGGATTGTATCATCCGGAAAGCCATCGCCATTAAAGAATACAACTGTTAACTTCTACAATGCTGTCTTCGTTATAAGAAGTTTAGCTTAGTTTATTTTCAAATTATTTCCTGAATACAAACTACACATTTTCCTTTTTCTGAAAAATGAATTAAATCCTAATTATTTATTGAAATTATTTATATCCGATTAGTTTTAATTGTCTGAAATAAGTCCTTACATAAAAGAATTAAGGACACTTAAATCGATAGAAATCCACTATTTAATTGTTTTCTGTGGAAACGTTTCGTTCTTTCTTATTTCTTGACAAGAACTCACTAAGAAAAAGATATAAATATAAAAGTTTGATAATTTGTACTTGGGAAGCATGGTGGAGGAAAATGGAAGAAATGACAGAGATAACGGAACGTGGCAGACAGGCAGAAGCTTTCCTGAGATGCATTAGGAGCTTAGTGTGGAATAAGGACGTCCCACAAAAAAGCAAAGAAGTGTTGTACCGATGCTACTATGTCCCTATACTGACAAATGCATCTGAAACATGGATAATGGAGAAAAGAGACATAAGCAGGTTGAGGGCTAGTGAAATGAAATTCCTACGGGATAGGTTAGGAGTAACTAGAAGAGATAGGGTGAGGAATGAAAGGATCAGGGAAATAGTGAAAGAGGAGCCCTTAGAGGGAAGGATCGAGACCTCTAGACTGAGATGATATGGACACTTAAAGAGAATGGAAGGATTACCAGGACGATACATGAAATGAGGATGCAGAAGAAAAGACCTAGGGGAAGACCAAGGGATAAACGGATTAAGGGAGTGGAGGAATGTGTCCGGATGAGAGGGGAGGACTGGATCAGGGTGACAACGGAGAGATGGTGGGAGGTAAGGACTAGATGGAGAGGCATGTGTTCCAAACAGACACAGCCTGAGGTTGGAAACTACTAGATGAAGAAAAAGAAGATCATTTATAGTAGTTAAAAATCCATACAAAGTTTCAAGTGAGTTTAATTTGAAGAAAACCAATAATTTAGATAAAAAAAGTGGTTATAAAGCAGTCAGCGTTCTCTGATTCATGCAATTAACAAGGAAATTACAGTCAAATTTAAAGAAAGTGGAGATTTTGTAGATCTAAATTATATTCTCTTTACTGAAAATAAAAACTGATGAACAACTCCTAATGTCAATATTTTATATTAAAAAAAAAAACTGCTGAAAGATAACATTAAATGCACATATGATACCTAAAATTACTAATGTTTCTCTAATACATCTCATCTGTATATTCTGTATTTGCAAATTACTTAAATGGTACTGTTATTATCAACACTTGCAAATTACAATCTAAGTATTATGACAGTATTTATTCAAATACAAAAATGTTTACATTTATTTACTGCAATTAAATACTTATAATCAAAATCTACGAATTGTGGTGCATTAAGATTAGGGGTATTTTTTAAAATTAATTTCAGATATTTTATTTATGAATTTAATTTAATTTTTTAATTCGGAATGATTTTTTTTTGATAAATTCTTTTCTTTCACTCGAAAATGTTCCCGTGCTTTTGTGTTGTACTTGTGCTTGCGTTATATATTTCTGACTCACAATTTTTTTCTTGAAATCTTCTGATTTCATTTGAAGCAGAAGCACAACGTAACTCACGGTAAGTCCAATCATCTGAAATGAGAAAAGACAGTTTGTAAATTTAGTGAAAAATAAATAAAATTAAATCTTATTATAAAATTTACAAAATTTTATTAGTTATGTTAAATTTTATATTTGTTACATAATTAACCGTTCCAATGCATTATTAAAAATTCATGTTATATTGCGTGGCAGTAGGTCTAGTTTGGGGAGATTAGATTATATTTAATAAGTAATAATTAATACTTGAAATTTGTTCAGGTAGTACTTGCTTTCATAGATGTTTATTTAATTCATTTGATGACGTAGTATTATTTTTTTTAGAAATTTGAAGAGAGTGCTTTGATGGCTTATGAAAGTACGTCTGAGATTTCTAGGGAATATCATTAAAATTCATCGTTATGTAATCTGTCAAAGAAATGAATCTTAAATTTCATTAGCACTATATAGCCCTCCAGAGTAACATACAGTTTATTAGTCAGAGATGAGATGTTTACATTATCTCCTCAATTGTAAACTTCCTATAACGATGTCATGTTTTCTGACTACTTTTACTAGTAGTAGTTTATTAAAACGGTTCATGAGGACACTGCTCAATTAGAAATATAATTAAAATCTTCAATAAAATTTAAAAATATACATACATTACAGTAGTCTTTCGATCTCCTACCCGGAGATCGTTGTCAACTAAATACCAAGGTTCTACATATTTTCAATATAGTCAATTGAATTAAGTAACTAGTTTCTTTGATTAATATTGCATATGACCTTTTGTTATTCAATTTAATTCCAGTAAAAAAGAACATTATGTACAGATCAGTTATAAGAAGCCTCACACTTTATACTACCATAACGTTGAAGCTTTTAGATACGAACTGAAAAAATGTCTTTAATAGCGTATAAATAAACTTACTGTTGCAAAAGTTGACGAACTTATATGAAACAATCCACATCCATGAAATTCAGTAAAAGGCATAGAAGTCACCATCACAGATAAAAATTTCTAAAATTAAAACATATATATAAATTGTTTGCTATTCCATGGCAAGCATGAACATTTCATAAAGAAATATTTTGAAATAACAGTTCTAATTTCTAAAAGATATAGCTTAAAAAACATACTGCACTTAAATTTTGTTTACATTAGTAAATGAGAAGTTTCGGGCTTGATAATTCTTTATTTATATTCTTGATAATTAATCTTCATTTTACAATTTCAAAAAATTCCATACCACAATTTCTGAAGTTAAATTTTAGTTTTCTGGTTTTTTTTTTTATTATATTTGCTTGGAAATATTTCGAATAGAAACTTCTTTTATGTTAAAGACAAACGTAACAGTGAAGAGGATACAAAATATTAATTTTGATTTTTGTAATACCTGAATTTTAACTTCTTTTTCCTCATCAGCTGTTCTTGCCGCTAAAGTTCCAAAGTAAACTGTAAATTGGCGATCTGAAAATTCATTAACAATGGGACAATACGATGAAGTTATTAATATTAATTCAAATTAGTTATCCACAACTGCAGTAATTTTAAAGAAATAACAGGTATAAAGTAGAAAAAATATTTATTGTTACTAAAGACTTTTGTGGATATTTTTATACAACTGAATTAAAAAAATATAATTCGTATAAATAAAAACAAATCACTTAGAGTTAATAAGGTATCCTTAAATATATTTAGAAAATCATTAATAAAAAACAAAAGATTAAAAAGAATTTTAAAGATTAGTTAATAAATAAAAAAAAAAAAAAGAAAAAAAAAAAAAGTTCACATGTTTATTCACAAATATTTATTTTAAAATTAATTGTTTATTTGTTTTCAGTTGTTTATGATTATATTGTTTTCAGTTGTTTATGATTATATTTGATTTCAATTGTTTATGATTATATTTGATTTCAATTGTTTAATTTACAATGTAAGATCTCGCATATGAGAGTTTGTTATAATTTGTAATGTTAGGAATGAGAAAAAGGAGCCGTCCATTAATTACGTGAGGTTTTTTTTAAAAAATTTGGACCCCCCCCTCCCCCTTGGTGAGATTTCAAAAATTTTAACAACCAAAAAAAAAATATCTTGCTATAATATATATTTTCTCTGAATGAAAAAGTTTACGTGAGATTTTCGTTGACCCCCCCCC
>JAFIDM010002131.1:25122924-25138704 GCA_023159025.1 Thereuonema tuberculata | reverse complement strand
TATTGTGATTGTTGCTAATGATACCTGTCCACAGACGGACAGACAAATATTAGTCTTCTGACTACTAATCAGAAGACTAAAAATACTTAATATTTTTTTAATAAGTCGACAATATTAATACAGTGACAGAAAACGATGCAGTTCATTAATCTTCAAATTGTTGCTGCTTCACCGTCTTCCTAGATACTTGGTGACGTTATAATAGACTACAGTTATTTGAAAAAGTAAGAAAGATATGCACGAATCCAAATAAGCGAAATCCTACAATCCCTTTTAAAATGTCTATACTCTATTAAGTGGTTAGTAATAAGATTGATGTATGATTTCTTTCTGTTAGGACATTGTGACCGTGCATTTGAATTAACAGTATTCATTGAATCAATGACCTAATAAAAAAAAAATGTATCAATGTCTTTATCGAAGCTCTCAAGAAAACAATCATGCACTGTTGTACGAAATATTTTGAATACACTCCATTTCACACTACAGTGCACGGTTGGTTTCTTGACAGCTTCGCACAGCACTTTGCTATTCCATTCCTAGCACTCCGAGTGGAATGAACAACACAAATTGAATTTGTATTGGGTCTAAAGTTTTGAAATGAATTTCGAGAAGAATAAGAAGTTTATAATAGTTTAATATGTAAAGATAAATTCTCAGCAGTCTCATATAAACACAGCTGTGAATAGAAAGAAAGATTCTAAAGAAAGATTACGTGCGGTGAACATTACTTGAAGCAAAATTAAAGTTGACACATCTGCATAGTTGAGAAAATTTAATAACAATGATTATAATTACAAACACGACCTAGGTTTCGGTTTACATAAGAGAAACCTTTATGTAAGCCGAAACCTTGGTCGTGTTTGTAATTATAATCATTTTGTTATTAAATTTTCTCAAGTGGACAGGTGTGCAAGCTTTAATTTTGCTTCAAAAAACAGCTGTGAAAATCTTCAAGTAAAATTAAGCTTGTTTCAAGACTTTATACAGTCTTAGAAATACTTGGATGAGGGGGAGTGAAAAAGGAATCATCGTGCTCATATTTTCTATTAAATAGAAATATTTGTTTCTTAATGCTTCATTTTTATAGAATATTACTAAAATCGCATTATTTCTAAGAGAATAGAAAAGTTTTTTTCATTTGTTTATATTTCCAAAAAGAATTTCTTAAGTGAGACGCTTTCTCTTAATGCTTCATTTTTATAGAATATTACTAAAATCGCATTATTTCTAAGAGAATAGCAACGTTTTTTTCATTTGTTTATATTTCCAAAAAGAATTTCTTAAGTGAGACGCTTTCTCTTAATGCTTCATTTTTATAGAATATTACTAAAATCGCATTATTTCAAACAGAATAGCAAACGTTTTTTTCATTTGTTTATATTTCCAAAAAGAATTTTTTAAGTGAGACGCTTTCTCTTAATGCTTCATTTTTACAGAATATTACTAAAATCGCATTATTTCTAAGAGAATAGCAAACGTTTTTTTCATTTGTTTATATTTCCAAAAAGAATTTCTTAAGTGAGACGCTTTCTCTTAATGCTTCATTTTTATAGAATATTACTAAAATCGCATTATTTCTAAGAGATATTTTCTATAAATAACCCATAAGAGATGTTAAATTTTTAAGGAAATCTACCCCGCCATTTTACAGCAATACATGTACAACAGACAAACAAAGAATGAAATTGTATTATTATATTGTGAAAATATATAGTTAAAATTCGCATGCTCAGTCATTCAAATGTATTTTAAAAACTGTTCTGATTAAACATCGATTCTTACAAATACAACAACAACAATAACAAAAGAATCCTTACCGAATCCTTGTGTGAATGCAACTGCATCGCCAACTCCTAATGTAATAGCTAGAATATAGTAGATATATACTGTGTCTTTGGTTGGCTGCCAAGTCAAAGAAATAATGAGACCTATTAAATGCACCAATCCACCGAACAAGATGACAGATTTTCTTCCAAACCATGAAACTAAATGGCCTTGTATTATACAGAAAAGCATATCAGCTGCACCAAAACATGCCAATGTGGCTCCAATATATGGAATTCCTAATGCACAGCTTACAAATGCCTAAAGATAGAAAAATATCACTATTAAGATGTTATTACAATTATATTGAGATTCATTTCGGTAAAATTATAGGTTGACAAAAATACGAAAAAAATTTTACTTCAATTTAGCTTCAAAAGTTTTCTAATCAATATTTGTATTTATTTCTATTTTTTTTTTGGTTAAATTTTACTTTGTTATTTTTACTTGTTTAAGCATTTATCAAGTTTCGTTGATTTCTAAAACAAAGAGCCAATTGCTTTGTAAAACCTTAACAGTATTGTTTATATTTCTTACCTTTGTGTAGTCCGACAGATAATAAGGAATTTCAAACCCTAAATAAAGAAAGTATGGAAACAAAAGCAGTTGTCTAGGATTTTTCCACATTTTCATCGCTTGAAGAAATGGACGAATGCCTTCTTTACAACTTTCGGAAAACGACTTTTGTGAATTGTAAATTTCATTTACAATACTCTGTAAAGCACAAAAATATTAATAATTAAATACTCACTACAAGTTGCAAATCGTTTATAGGTTTGCAAGTATTACAAATCTTTCAACAGTACTAAACATTGGAAAAAAGCAAGAATCTGAAAAGAAACTGATATGTACTCAAAATCTATAAATGTTAAACTAATTCGTCAACTGGTAAGCTACTACCAGTATATCTGACATGTAAGTTCTTTAACATTCTTTGATTGATCTCTTAGGCCTGTGTTAGATGTTCGAGATTACTAACGTCGTATTAATTAAAGAAATATGTGCTACTATGGTTAAAATTAATCAATTAAATAATTAACTTGCAATAGCATAATTAACATTTAAAAGAAATTAACCACGATAGAAGTTTAAAATGAATACAATAGCAGAGTTAGTTTAATGTTTAATTTCAATATTCTAAAATGAATGGACGACCTTATTGAAAATAAGTTCCAAATGTATTTATTAACAAGATTCTGGACAAATAATAATAATTAGGTATAAAATCTGGTAACCCATAAAATATATATGGCACTTAACATCTAAAAATATTAACTCTTAGTAATGCAATTTAAATTTGAAAACTCAATTCAAATATTTACCCATGAACAAGATTATACAAAAAACATCTATTCTTTCTTGCCTCGAAATATTTGATCTATTAACTAAATTCTCAAAGTATTATTCACATCTACACTAGCATGGAGTTTAACACTTGTTCTATTGGACTCAGTTAAAAATACTATAATAGAAAATGACTTTACATTTTAACATTAGCATCGGAAACAATTCCGTTAACGTAATCACAAAAGTCTCTTAAGTAATAATTACAATGCTTTAAACTAAAACATAAAATATCAATTTAAAGTTTAATTAATGATCTGTTTTTCCCAATAATGGTCTATTGTTTTAATTGTTAATTATGTTTTATATTATTTTGAAACAAAGACACGATGTAGTGTAAGGACTGTTTGTTATATTTTGTAATTGTTAGAGAGAGATAAAGATTCTTTTCTTTCTCCTCTCTTATTTATTTTAATATTTTTAGTTTCTTTACGTTGAGACCTAGAAAAAGTCTTTCGGTTAGATTGACGAAATATTGGTCATTTCTGGAGAGTTTATATTAGTTTGGAATAAAGTAAGCATTTAAAGAAGAATTAAGGTTTTAGGAATGTAGGTTACGAAAAGGAAATAATCCTAATATTGAATTCTAAATTCGGTTCAGTGTATACAATAAACTTGATTGCTAAAAATATAGCAGAAATCAGATCAAAAGGAACTGCAAACAAAATGTTGAAACTAAAGTACAAAACCCAAAACAGTAGATATAATGCTAAATCTAAATCTCTTAACTGTATCTCCCAAGGCAACAACTGATAACAAACATAAGATCTTAAAAAGAAATGAATATTCTAGAATATAATGATGTACTATACAAAGTATTTACCTCATCAGTAGACAGTTTATTATCAGCACATAGTGGAAGAATGCATCCAATAATTCCGCAAGCAGTCAACACTGCGTATAAAGTATCAATGCGCCATTTGACAGGTATTTTTAATTGTTCCAAATCTTCATTACAGTAGTTTTTACCACAAATTGCTAACGTTTCGTTGGTTGCTGTCCCTGAAATACGGAGTATTCAATTTTTAAAATATAATAACAAAAATAACATTTTCAAAACAATATTTTCAAAATAACTTTCAATCCTTGAATTAATTTTTGATTTTATAGCTTTGCAATTTTATATCTTTATTTCTTTATTTTGTAAAAATAATTGGATTTAAGATGAAAAAGGATATATTATGCGTCATATACTATGTTATCTGTAATATTGCTTTGAAATTTCTTATTGAAACGCTAAGACCATATTTTCATTATAACAAGTTAGTAGCCGCACTAGCGTGTCGAGAATTTCAAATATGAGAAATTCAAAGTTATGAATATTACTGGGGGAGATCATCCTAACATTGACACTCCTTTCCCCTAACAAATGCTTGTCTAATTTTTCTGGAAAAAATATTAATAATTAATAATTAATATTATTAACAGACTAATAATAATTGAAAAAAGAAAGAATCTGAAAAAAAACTGATCCCGTTCTCAATCTTTAAATATCAAACTAATTCGTCAACTGGTAAGCTAGTGCCAGTATATCTGACTAGTAAAGTAAGTTCTTTAACATTCTTTGATTGATCTTTTAGGCTTATGTTAGATGTTCGAGATTACAATGAAGCAATAATACTGATAACATTGTAAGCTCAGCTTATACGATGATGAAAGTAATCATTTTTAATAGAAAAGTATTTCTATTAAAATTTGTATCTGTGTGTCAGTTTTATTTTCCATGCAAATGATTTATGTATCTAAACTATTTCAAAGACCTTATCCAGAAATGAAATACCTACAATCAGTAATTTAAATTTATAGAACAAATTTACATTTTAACCCTCCGTCGGTCGCATCTCCTGGACTCCCGAGTTCGGGCGCAGTGCGCCTGACAGGCGCCTGTTAAAAAACCACCTTTAGCAATTAATTGATGCAATTCTAATGCTCTTAAAGTGATTAGTGACCTTCATTAGGCTATACAAAGAAAGACTATTTCAAATTTGAATGAAAAAACCTTGTTTATTACACTCAAAATAAGTATTACAAAAAAGACTGAAATTTCAGACGAAGTACCAAATTGCCTTCAGTTTTCATTACTAAAACAATCATAAATCCTTACAATTATTGATAAAACTCAAAATACAGGTAAAATAAGCCTTATTCGGATTCACTGTTGGAATATTGAGCAGTGGAGATGCATTGACCCACTAAGTGCAGCCTTGGCAGATCATATTTGCATGGGATAGGTAGATCGCTTGATGACATCTATAGCATTCGTAGTTCGACATCCATCTGTGGTCCGTTTCTGCAGTGCAGATGATGCATCTACGTCTTTGTGGATGGGGGGAAGGAGGGATTTCTCCCGATCATCGATGGGACGATACCTTTTCAGAAGAATTGCAGGCTGCTTGGAATTCCAGTCATCTTCAAACTTATTCATCTTCTTCAATCTTCTTCAAATGAAAATACACGAAAACGAATTCAAACCAACATATTTCCACAAAATATACTCAACTTTAGTATTTTTCGTTGATGAAATGAGCAAAATAAACAACTGTGATGATAAACAATGCAAAATACGAACCTTCAAAAAACGGACGAGTTCGAGCGCAATTGGCCTCAGAGGCCACAAAGGTTAGATCTCTGCTCCGAGCGAATGGCGTTGAAACTGACTAAGTGCCTCACAAACACCGTTGAAAAAGACGCGAGTATCTGGAAGGGCGGAGGCCTGCGCGCTTTAGCGGCGGAGAGGAGAACAAAAATAATTGTGCTGTGCCTACCAGGCCTACTGCGACCGACGGAGGGTTAATAGAACAAATATGATAAGGGCAGTCGGTACCAGGCATCATTGGAGGGAGAGGGATTGAAAAACCTATTAATACAATTAGGAGTTTAAAGAAAATAATTTTGTTTCTTTTCGTGTTTACCATTGACATGAGTATCTTCTCCATTCAGGGTAAAAAATGAAATTAAATTTCCAAAAATTATGGCGCACTGAATGGATAATCCTGAAGCTCCAAAGATACGCACAAGAAGAATTTCAAGATTGAGATGTTGGATTTGGCTCAGATGAATAACTTGCTCCCTTAAGTAGCTACAGAGTGCTACCCATTGCAGTGGCCAACCTAATCCCAACATTACGGCTCCTGGCATCAAACTCCAATAAGCAGGAAAGAACATACTGGCTAAGTAGAGGGTAATCATGCATTGGGAGATAATGAAGAGATTTCGACTACCCATCCACATCAAAAGTATTGGGGCCACAACGCAAACCAACTGAAAAAAAAAATAAGAAAAATATTAGAGTAGACTAATATAGCGACTCAATTAAGATACGATTTCCAACTCTAATGTTAAGAGGTATAAGAATGTAGTAAATTTGATTGTAGGATGGTTAGTAAATTCATTTATCATTTATTTTGCAAGTGTTGATGATATTGCAATATTGTTATTATACGTTCCTATTTCTGCAACTAACTTTGATAAATTTACTTTCCTCCATGATAAATTACGTATATTTTGTATTGAAGGCCTTGTTAAGTTAACAATCACAATTAGGCCTGTGGAAATATATATCTATTTCCTAAATATATATACTGGTATATGTAATTAACAAAAAAATAAAAATTAAAGTAAATTAGTAGTTAATCACTGTTTTAAATAGTTCATAGCTTAAGTTTTTTAACTTCCAAATCTCAGATAACTTTGAGAGAATTAAAAAAAAACATAACTAAAAACTAAACTTTTTATTATAATAACTCATTCTATTAAAGATACTTTCTTTTCTGAATTCCAACGTTCTGTATTAACAAGCTTCGGATGCGAAAGTGATCTGCATATATCTTTCGCACTTTCTGAGATATCATTAGTATTTATGTGCATTGGTTTTTCTTTTTCTATAAAAAAAAAAAATATTTTTCGTTCAATTCTAATAATTATTTCTTACCAATCAGATTTCTTGCCATATCAGGCCATTAAAAGAAAGGGTAACTATTTTATCTATCTTCTTTGTTTTTAAAGGTAAACACCATATTAGAACTTCACCAAAATTCTAAAAACATAAAGGTAAGTCTTTTTTGCCTGGATTAATATCTCCAATTGTAAAATTGCTTCGATGTACACTAAACTTCCTCTAATTTTAAGTTAGTGAAGCATCTAGGGAAAATTAAACTCCCTTTTCAATGAGAATGAGATTAATGAAAATTAAGTAACACATCTAACAGTACCATTCAAGAACAAATCAACACCCAACTCTCAATTGGGATTCGTTAATATCAAAGAATTCAAAAGAGGAAGGTTTACGTACCAAATAACATAATACAAAGTCAAAGATCGGTCAACATCGCCAGTACAATTTGCTGTTAAAAAGCTTTAATCACAAGAAATTAAGATTAACAATATTTATGCTAGGAACTTAATGTTAACTGAAGACTATCACATGGACATCCCTATTTGTTTAATTGTATTGGGTCCAAAGGAGCTAGGGACCTATAAATATTCTTTTAAAGTGCAAAACATAAACTGTTACACAGGAAATACTCATTTTTTAAAATTGACTCAGTTTAACAATAACTAATAAATATTACCCGTTTAAATTAGACAATTGTAACGATTAGGGGAGAGTAAGATAAAAAAAATCACTACTGAATTTTTACATTAAAGCTCCGTTAATCACAATAATAAGTAATTATACAATAATAATTAGGAAAGGCTATCTTATTTCATTTTGATACGCATCCAAAGAAAATCTGATTTCCTTGAATTCTTTCAGCAGCAAATCAAATATTTATAATGGGAACAAAATTTTATTATGAATATTATTAAGAAACTTCAGAGCTAGTAGATTCTCAACATCAGAAGTCATTTTTAGGCTTCTGAAAGACGCCTTATATCCTCGGTTTGTCTATTGTCTGTGGACACATATCCCACATATCCCACATATCCCACCGAGCTTCTGTTAGCTCGGTTGGTTAGAAAGTCGTGCTAATAACGCGAAGGTCGTCGGTTCGATACCCTCATGGCCTTTCTTATTCTTCAATTTTCCCTCCCCATTTTAAATCTTTTCACATTTTCTCAACTTATGACATTGTGAGATATTGGTTATGTAATCGTTTAGAATTGGGATTTTGATAACTACTTTATTTTCTCTAAAATTAGTATCACTCGTTTAAAGTAGATACTTAGGAAATGATTGTTTTAGGATTTCTTGAATGTTGTAGGTGACCTGTTAGCTCAGTTGGTTGGTTAGAGCATCGTGCTAATAACGCGAAGGTCGTGGGTTCGATCGTCTTATGGGCAATTCTTATACTTCATTTTTTTCTCCCCATTTTAAATCTTTTCACAGTTTCTCAACTGAAGTTTTTTTTAAATCATTATTAGGAATTCAGTGTATTAACAAGGTTTGAGTTAAGAATGATGATTATTCCATACAAATAGGGGTGGGTAAGATAGCATGGGGTCGCAAAGACACTCGCGCGCGCATTTTCTAGACCACCCCGGCGAAGTCTATTCTAAAGTAAAGGTGATTCAGAAGCCGTTGCGAAGCACTGTGATTGGTTTACTAATCGGTATCCTACCTTGTTTAATTCTCAGCGAGCCATAGACTACAAAACTCAAAGTGATTTCATATAAAATTCTGGAGGTCTAAAATCATCTATATTAAACTATCTCATCTTTTTTATTATTTATAAACAATATTTCGTCAAGAGAATTAATATTTTTAAAAAAATTAATATTTTTTTTAAGGGAAATTATTATAATTGTTTAAAACAATGTATGCATATCAAAATGTCTGTAAATTGTTTTGTAGTTGTTGTAAAATTTGAAATCTATGTAGTATTAATTTTTCGAAGAAAGCTTGAGGAAGTCTAGAAATTCTCTTGACGAAATATTGTTTATAAATAATAAAAAAAGATGAGATAATTTAAAATAAATGAATGAAGATAGCTTGTAGTGATTTCTAAAATCATCGTTTAATATGAGAGAAGTAATGATTTTTACTTGTTTTTAATTCTTATAAGTACAGAAGCATGAAGCTACATTGGAAAACTATGAATGAATTTACAATTATTTTTCCATACTAATAAGATGAACTGTCAGTTAAAAGAGCTGAAAATAAGACATGAATGTACGTAAAGAAGAACTTAATGAACATGAGAAGAAATATGTTTTCTTACCTCAACGGCTGCCATAACAGTTAAAGTTGCAAAAACCAACTGTGCATCCTGAATAATCGAAGCAATTAATGCTAATTCAGCATAAAGTCCAAGTAAAACAAGAAATGCTGAAATTATAACTATGAAAATGTTTCTCCAAGATCTGACGATATCTTTTCTCCTATGCACTTCAGATTTTGAGGTATGTTTATTTCCAATTGCTGTCTCTATAGAAGATCTGAAAATTTCTTCTGCGTGAGAAACTGTTCCATAGTCATCGACAAAGGCCTTGTTTACAATAAACTCTTTTTTCGTCATCTGTAAAAAAAATTAATTTGAAAACCATTAAATAAATAGAGTTAGACAGTCATAGTATGATAGATTTCACTGTACACTTTTATGAATTCAAGTTGGGAAATTTTTCTTAAAAGTTTTAGGATTCATTTTCATTGTTACATTAATGATTAACAGATGATTTCCTCTCTCTATTCACTTCGCTACATTTTTATTAAATAATTAAAAAACTGAAATCAGCAGCAAAAACAAATGACAGTCGGATAATGATGACAACATTAAAATCTATGTATATATTTTTAAAGATATACATAGACAGAAGTGGGGAAATTTATAAAACGGGTATGCAGCGGTAATGAATGTACAAACATAAAGGAATTTGGAAAAATTTTCAACACCACTTCGATGACGAATGAAGAATTTGTCCATTAGATATCCGATATTGTCAATGCTCTACTTTTCTCGGGAAATACTTAAAACTTAATCTTTAATTCTGTAATATCGATGCACATACTCTCGTATAATGTTAACTTGGCTTGTTGAAAAAAAAATTAAATAATTTAAAATAAATCTGTTGTTTGTTTAGATTCTTCTCTCTTTCTCTCCAAACATATGTCTGAAACAAACAGGGTGTCCGAAAAGTCTAAAACCAATGATAAATATGTTTTTCTTACATGTGAAACAGACACGTTAACCCGTTGCACTTTTTGTTTTGTGTATGATGAAAGTTAGAGATCTCGTTATCATAAGCAGAGAGACTTGTGCTACTAACAATCTCAGTATGCTTTGCATCAGATGGTTATCGCATCCGCATATGGAGGAGGACTAACAATATTGTTGAGAGACGCACAGCCATTCCATTACTGTATTGAAAGGGAACGTCATTTGTTATTTCAGTGTATCCAGTCTCATAATGATTCGAGGAACTTTAAATATACAGTGATGTATGCTGGCAATCTTGTAACCCATTGTTTTGCCCTTGTTTTACGCCTTCCAGGAGAAATTTTCCAATAGAATAATGCACGTTCGCACACATTTCCTAGCAGTACCTCCAAGCAATTGAAACTCTACCTTGGCCAGTCAGGCCTTGTCCGCTATCGTTCATGTCTGGGACAAGATAGAACGTCAACTACATCCATTAGAAATTACAATAATTAAATCATTGAAGTTTATTTTGATACATTATAAGATTTTAGTAGAACTTAAGCCAATGAGTAAATATGAATTTCATATTTAAAATTTTTGTACATTTGTTTCGTTTCCGAATATAGATCAGATCATATGGAAAAAATGTAGAGGGTTTCCGTCTTTCTGCTCGCCTGAAAGACAAAGATAAAAAGGGAAAGCTCCCATCATGCACTAATACAGACAAAACCCAATACATGATTTTAATTTTGACATTGAAAGAGAATCTAGAACAGTTGTTTCCCATTGTTATGGATAATTAGCTAGATTTACCTCTCAATGACAAGATCGGAAAGCATGAAAGGCCATGGAACACAAAAGTGCACTCGGTCGTGGGATCCAACACAAACAAATAAGAAAAGAAATTACCGATCTTATCATTGAGAGATAAACCTAGCTGATGAACCATAACAATGGGGAAACAGCTGTTCTAGGTTCCCCATTAATGACAAAATTAGAAGCATAAATTGGTTTTTAATCATATTAGTGGATGATGGGAGTAACATTTTCTCAGCACGTTAAACTGATTTTGTTACGACAAAGATAAGTTTTAAAACAAACAGAAGCAATTTCTCAAATTTTTCTAAAATTAATACAAAAAAGATTTTTTTCTTTTATAAATTGTGAATTTCAATAAAATTTCCTTTTCTAAATGCCTTTAGGAGAGCGATAAACCAAACCAGAGAGTATTCAAACCCACAGATTGTTATTTTTTACATTTTAATTTTATTTATTTTTTATTACACTCTAATCTAAATAAAAAAAAATTATAATTCTTCTTTTCTTGGTTATATTCATTTGTATTTTTTAAGTAATTTATATTTTAAAATTTTAATTCCATAAATTAATGTAGGACACAACCGGAGATACGGACTCCTGTGAACATCAGCTGAATTAGATGAATTTGCTTTAGACAGGGTTAAAATTTTCCATATCCTTTGAACAGAGAATTGCATGAATCCTCCATTCTGGTTGAGAAAGAATCAGGGAAAGCATGTATCTCCTTCAGTAATCTTCCGGTTATCACAGAAGAAAGATGAAATGCTGATTTATACTTAATCTCCAACCTTCCCTTTCAAAGCAAGTAAAGGACTTTCTAACTTTCTCTGAGACTGCAAGGGAAAGTTTTTAAAGGTATCATGGTTGTGTTTGGTTACTAGTCTGACAAGTTTACGTTGCATAAAGTTCCTGGAAAAATAAAGGATAGGGGATGAATCATATGTACGATGAAGACATCCCGAGACTATGGAAACAACATGGGAAAGGCCCAAATCTTTGTGCCTTCTGATTTCCTTTGAACCACTGGATGAGACTTTTTGAAACTTGGACTTTAAACGACCTAATTTTGATATTTGAAATCTTTGAAATCTGTCGCGAAATTAATCGGAGAAATCGATATTAATATTAGAACCAAAACAACATGGATGCAATGCGCTAGAACTATAGCAAAACGATTATCAGTTGACGAGACGCTAATCGTGATCGAAGTTCTACAGTTCTTCAAATAATAGTTAGTGTGCATCAGGCGCAATTAGAATATAATTTTATTATGAGTCATTGATAAGGTGTCATATTTTTAAAAGGAGCTTCGATTTGTTCTTACTAATATTTCCGAATCACGTTTCGTAAGCCTTACCATTTTTCAAAATGGCGGCATCCATGGATGTGAAACAAAAAACAAAAAAACCGGTGAACCGAATTTTTCGCTTGAATACTAAAGAATTTTTAAGACAAGAATCTTCAAAGGAATTAATCCTAACTAACGTTATTTTCGAAACTTTTATTAGTGTGCGTACATATACTTCGTTGTCAAAATCACAGAATCGGAGTCGATATCAGCCATCCTGCAACAGGTTAATTATGCGGGAACTAATTGGAGTTTTCTAATTGAGTTACGATTTTAGAAACTTAGCAGCTGAAGTTCGATTATTATTTCACTATTTGTCGCTGATGAATGTTCAGAATGATGAGGATGATGAATGTTGAACAACCCACAGTTTTAAAGGAGGCTTGGTGCACAGTACTCTATGTCAAGCAATAAGATTCGTTGCGCTTTGGTAAACTTAAAATTAACCGACTTTAGGCCAATTTAATGAAATATGGTTGACTTGCTTTTTTTCAAAAATGGAACAAATTGTTCCTTTCTATAATTTGTATTAGATATCATAATTTAAAAATAAACACCAGCTTTTCGTTGTGTCGTTTTCATCACTTTAAAAGAAATAAAACAAAGCAATAGTGATAAATAATAATAACTAAACAGTATAGTAATAAATTAATTTTAAGGATTCAGTAGGCTTAACGCTATTTCAGGATGCGATTTTATAATTTTCTGGTTACCGTTTTACAAGTACAAGATTACTTTTGTCAACACACATTTTCAGAATTTTCTTTATTATTTTGTTCTATTTTCCATTTGGCTTAAAATAGAACTGAAGGTTGTTTACTACAAAGGAAACAATAAAACAAATCAACTCTAAGAAATCCAACCTATTTACTAACTATTTTTTTAATTTGAGTTTCTTTTCTAACCATTTCGTAAATAAGAAACATTTTGCTGGTCGTAAATCAGTCGAATTGTTGTCATTTGCAAGGAATAATTTAGCATTTTGTTATTAAAGTAACAACTTTGTTATTTTCTTTAATAGAGAAATATTTTTTATTTATTATGTATAAGTAGAATTAATTTTATTCCTATGAATTGAAAATATTAGCATTCATTGCGTAAGACTTTCAATAAAATTCATTAATTAGACTCTAATGCTTTTCTGTGGAATTTTTGTTACAAGACCTATTTGGAAAAGGTTTAAATATAAAACTTAAATTATTTGTAGTTCTTAAATATACATATCAAGTTTTAAAAAGAAAATCATCCAGCCTTTCAAATGCTGCAAAGTTTTTGGATGAAGGGAATATATATATATACAGTGAAGTCTCATTTATACGAAACTCGCTTATACGAAACATTCAATTATACGAAGAATTTCTCATTCCCCGGCGAAACCCCTATAAGTCATGTATGTATTCACTTATACGAATAATTTTTGGTTCCCCCTCATATTCGTGTAAGTGAGACTTCACTTTATATAATACACACACTCATAGACAGACATACACATACACACAGGCTAGCTTATTTAATAAGCCACTGCCAAAGAACCACTGCTTTTGAAGAAAGTAGGCTAAAACGATTGTTTATTTAATGCAGTTGATCATGTTTCACATCTACTTGAAATGCTGGTGCACAGAAATGAGAAGTAGTTATAAATCTTTAACTAAACTTACCATTCAAATTTACTTAAACGAAGAACCCAAGAAGCAGAGAAAGCAGACCAAATCTAAGAATTCCGAACCCGAGGGACCTGGGCCCTCTAAAAGGACTAAGGTCAGACAAGAATTTGTCCTTATGCCTTTTTCTTATCTGAAATTCTTTCAGACAAGAATTCAGAAACAAGAATTTCACTGTCCAAGAAAAGTGGAATGGGACCAGTAGTGTTCTTATCGCCTTTCAGTCTTTGCTTTGGAACTCGCTTGGAGGGTAATTTTGAACTAAAGGAATGACTTCACAGTTTCTGTCAAGGATATAAAAGATTAAAAATGAAGATAAAAAAAAAAAATCTAAAATCGAAAATTTAAGGGGACTTGAACAAAACAAAAACTAATGATTACTAGAAGAAACAATTGAATTCCTCGGTATTGAGAAAGAAACAACAAAAAAAACTTGTTTCGTATTGTACACGAAACGGTAGTGACCCAGTAGATGTTTAATTTTTAGTCCACTTCCTGGGAGGAAGGAAGTGTTCGCAGACAGGACCACTTATTTTTCCTCATGTAGACATGATTACTACAAGTCCCAATCTTTCCATTAAAGATATCAACATCGTCTCTTTACGGCTTGTAGTTTGGGCTACAGGGGTGGCGATGGACGGATAGATAGAACCTTCATAAGACCTCTCTCTTCCTTTTATAGTTTCCATACGGGCTTGTAAATCAAAATTATTATAATTTCGAACACTGGATGCAAACATAATATCTGATCTCTGCCTTGTCAGAGGGGTTGGTGGTGGTGATATTCAGATCCTAACTATCGCCAAATTTCTAATTTTCAACGAAAGGAAATCTTTAAAAATACGTGTAATATTAAAACCTCAAAGGAATAGAATTGAAGTAAAGATTATGAGTGGTTTGATTCAAACTAATAAAGGTTAATAAACAGACAAACGAAGGAATCATTACTTTGAAGAAAAATGGATCTATTGGCGTTTCTAAATATGCCTTGGCGTTTCTAAATATGCTTTTCCCTTCTTATAGTATGTTGAATCCCTTTGTTTCCTATTTTTATAAAATTCACTTTTTTAAATTTTCTTAATAAACTTTTTCAAATTCAGAATTTTGAAAGTTTCAAATTCAAAGTTTTCCTTTGAATCCATTGTTTGACAAAAGTGCTGCAGTTTGTTTATTTTTCTGCAACGTTAATTTTTTTTGTTTTCTTCCAATCCAATAAATTTTTTTTATATACATTGAGGTACCGAAGATGGAAGCTTAGGACAAAAAACCTGGAACCTAACTGCCGTCTTGGATCTATGCCCTAATCAAAAAGGAATTGTTCTAATTTAAAACTGAATTTTCGATGTTTTTCTTTAAGATTTACTTTCTTAGGAAATAGAAGCTCGTCAATTTTTTAAAAAAAAATATTATAAATTTTATTTGCATACTGCCTACACTCATCAAAAAGTCCGCCTGTCTAATTAAAGTGTGTATGTTTCCATATGTGCTTCCTGCCCAAATAAATTTGAACCGCTCGATAGATTTTCATGAACATAATCTGCTTATTGAAGGACAATCTACCGTTTCTAACAAGAATTTTGAAAGTATTTTGTAAGTATAAATTTAAAAATTGCCCACCTTATATAAGCATCAATGATGTTTGGTTTAAAAAACAACAAGCTAAAAATACACAACGTTTCCGACCATTCTGCTATTTAAGGTC
>JAFIDM010002131.1:25090271-25112924 GCA_023159025.1 Thereuonema tuberculata | reverse complement strand
AAATCTCCTCTCAGGCTGGGGATCGAATCCGTCAGCTCCAATTCGCAACCAAGAGCTCTTACCTCTAGATAACCTCTTGTAAATTTACCGCAATTTAGGTTAATTGCGGTAAGTTTTCAAATGTTTCAAGTCGATCATATTCTGCACGAATTCCGGCGTTTATTAGTTTTTTATTTATTTCTATTTTTTCCTGTATGTTTTATTAGAAAAATGATTTAAAGTGTTAACTGTTGTTAAAGCAATGAATTTTAAAACGGTTAGTAAGTTTTACTTATAGTACATATCGAGTACAATATGAGGGCACTTCGTAATTATGTTACTATTATTATATTAACTTCTATTAATAATATTTAACAACAAATTTAACGTGCGGAAATTATAATAACACAATTGAAACATACACGCTCATAAATAAGGATTCACTGAGCTGTTTTTAGTATTTTGGATACCAAGAATCCAGAACAGCCGTTTCTGGTATCCCAACCATCATCAGCTGGATTCGCCCATATCTTACAGCTCAATGATCTCAAGAAACATAAGTGTTTTCTAGCGGGGATTGATTGATTAGCGTTTTTTATTCTTAATTTATATATTGATATTTTTAATATGGAGGGCAGTTATCTTGCTGACTTTTGCTTTCTTAATATGTTTCTTAATATATTTCGTGAGATCACTTGAGCTGTAAACACTTTATTTATGTGTATGTATGTTTTTATAGTGATATTACTATTAATAATACTTTAGTAAAAATGTCCTTCTCGTTTTCTTTCCTCGAATTTCAGTTGAAAGGTAAAGAAAATACTTAAATATTCATTAATATAATTTTAATATACTTTCACAGGCTCTGATAGAGGGAATATAGGGAAAACAGATAGGCGAGGGGAAAATTACGACTTCTTACATTACCTATTTAATCTAGTATCAATAGATTAAAGGTATGTAGATTAAGTAAATGTTTCACGATTTATTATTTATACACAGTTAAGTTGAAGAGATAAACTTTTATCTTCTTCCCCTTTCCCCCTACCTCGAAAATTAAAGAGAGAGGGGAGGGGACGCTATTCTCTTTCTTGTCTCCGACTCAGATCTTTTTATGATTGTCTCAGTTTTTGTATTAACATTACACGTAATTTATGTAATTAAAATCTTTCTCTTTCAGACTTTTTTAGACGACTCACAAAATGATATTTAAATGTGGCAAAAAATGAGAATTCTTCTAATCTAAGAGAAATTTTGAATGAAGTAAAAAAAAAAGAAGTCGTAAAGAACTTAAAGCTTACTTCCCTTAAAATATTAAATCTTGAAATTTCTTCATTTTTTTAAAAAACTATTTTTTTATCTACTGAAATTAGATAAAATATCTACTATATATACTACTATACATACTATATCTACAGTTTGTCCACCGAGACTTGAGACTTGAGACTTAGCCACGCCTATGTCATGTGGTAGGCGACGAGTCGAAGAAGTCATTTGAGGGGTCAGTGTGATAGTTTTCCATTTTCAGGGGAAATGCACAGATTTTGTTTCTTGGTTATAACAGAGGAATTGATGATATAAAATACGACATTCCATATCTTTAATAGTAAATATTTTAAAAAATTTTCCTAATCTTGTTTTTTTTTTTCCCAAATTTTTCTTTTACAACCCTCACCCCTATTGTGAAATGTTTTCTTCGTTTGAAGAGGCGGGGCTAAGTCTCAAGTCTTGGTGGACGAACTATAAGCTTACTGAATACAAACATTAAAAATTTTCCATTTCTGAAAAAATAATTAAATCGCACTATTTACTTAAATAAATAGGATTGATTGCAATCGTAGAAAGCGTGCTCAATGAATTAACTAAAGCATTATTTCTCATTTCTTAAAATAATGAAATACTTATTCTAATAGAATAAAAATCCATTGTTTAGATTCCAATGCTTTACTATGGGAGTTTTTTTCGCCTATTCGCGCTAGTTTCTTGTTAAGGACCGAGTTGGAAAAAATTCAAGTGAAACCATCACTAATCCTAATATAGAAATCAAAGGAGAATGGGCAGATCTACCCCACCCTTGTATAGCGATAAGATATATACGTAAGGAAAGATCTCCATAAATAGAACATTTTTTATTATTACGACTTGTCTCAATTATTAGCCCGTTCGGAGTTATATAATTGTAGATATGACTTACCTTGTTGACATCTTAATTCCCGGATGTATTAATTAATTATCATTTAATAATTATTTTCAGTAACAGTAAATATTACTTTCATTTACTACATGTAAATAATTATTATTTACTTGAAATAAATGATAATATTAATTATTAATTACGTATAATAATTATTAAAAGTTAATTAAATAATAAATTCGAGAATTACGATGTCCACTAGATAGTCACAACTAGACTTATATAACTCCGAACGGACTAATAATTGAGACGAGTAGTAATAATAAAATATGTTCTGTTTAAGGAGATCTTTCTATAGGTTTAAATCTTATCACTACACAGGGGTGGGGCAACTTCCCATACATTTGTGTCCATTGACCTTTGAAACAGAACGATTTACCTTCCAGCTGTTTAAAAGTTTCGGGAGAAGAGAAGGAACATATCCACAACACACACACATACAGACTGATGAGTTTTTCTTTTCTATGGAAATAAATTAAGAATAAATAAAGCAAAAGTGATTTCATATGTATTATTTATTGCTTATTTGATACGCAGGTTTTAGTTTGTGCACCATTGTTGTAGTAATAATAAAAAGCTTCTTGAATAACAGTACTGTACACATATTCAAAAGCATCACAGCTTTGCGAAGTCAAACTTTTTTTTTGGGGGGGGTTTCCTGTTTTTTTTCAAAGAATTGTTGTTCATAAATATTCTCCCAAACGTTCTTCCAGTTAAAATTAGATGAGCTGAAGTGTAAGTAATTGAATAGTTAGTTTTTACTTACCGTGGTTCCTATTCGACTTTAATCCTTCAGTTTTTCTATTACATTTAAAAGAAATTAATCAAGCGACGTATTTCAATGAGGTTTCTATTTTTTTTTTCCCTGTACGTTGTCTATTTGTCAAGGTCATACAACTATTCAATATCATTTTCCTCGATTGTTTGGAAACATTTTCCGGAATGTCAACCGTATATTAACGATCGTGCCTCATTATTTTGTAGCGGCACAATTTAATTGATATAATTTCAAATTAAAATGACGACTTCTAGTTTATAGACATTATCTTTATAGGAATTGAAGGAATAAAATAAAAATCTGGACTTAGCATCTTAATAAAGTCCTACAGCAGTTGGTATTAAATGTTAGAAGGGATTTATAAGAAGTTAAGAAAGTACTGAAACTAATTTATGATCTTCTTTACCGGCCGGAATTTTTTTTTTTTATTATAATAAAGCAATGAAATAAATGCAATTTAATGCCTCTTGGTATAAGTTGTAATAAAGATAAGATATAAAGTTGACGGGCAAAATTCGGAAATTAGCCAATTTTTTTTTCATTTTTTTTAAGTTACAAAAAAAAATTGAAAAATAAATTAAATATATTCTTTTTGACAAAACAAATTGAGGAGACAATTAATAGAAGTCTAGACGACAATCGACGACTTCAAAGGGTAAAACAATTCAAAGATCAACTGAAGATTCAGAAGAGATTAGAAGATTTTAATGTGCGGTAACTGCAGATAATAAAAATGTTGATCAATAATGCTGGCCGAACACGTAGCAATATGCGGAAATATTGGTGGACAATATTGGTCATTTTTATTGGTACCAACCGTTTCCAGCAATAAAAATGAACAATATTGCCCAATATTGCCCATTTCAGAAATATTGGTATTGTCGGAAAAAAAGCAACAATTTTAGTTGGCGAGAAATATTGCTGGTGAGCGAGCGAATCACATGAACGGATGAAATCATGTGACAATGGTGACGTATAAGGATGGCGGGACTTTGAAAATCGGAAACTCACTCACTCACGCCGACCATTTTGTTTGAGAAACAAGGCTTAAAATCAGCAAAATGGGTCGGCCCCAAAAAAGATAATTCAAACAAAAACATTTTGTCAATTGATAATGAAAGAATCTTAATTGATTTCTACAGAGGGACGGCGTTTAATACTATAGCGATTCTGTACGGAAACACGCTCTCTCTAGCTCTCCATAGTGAGCAACGCCATAATCAGGCCAATACTCGTAAAGGAAAACCAGTGTGTTCGCGCACAATACCAACTGCCAATATCAATAATGACCAATATTGTCCACCAATATTGCCGCATATTGCTACGTGTTCGGCCAGCATAACGCACAAACATTTAAAAAATATATTGATACATTAAAATATTAGATGTTTCGGAAGCACGTTGGACCTTCTTTCTCAAACGAATAATACTACAATGAATGCTGGAAACATAAAGGAATTTTCGAGAACATGTGATTTTGCTCGTACCAAGAGATGCACCCCTCCCCCACGAAAAAAAAGTGAGTGTATCCATATGACGCAAGATGCAGCCTACTACCCACGTATGCGGAAGGAAAGAGTGATCTCAACCTAGAAGATGATTGGTGTAGGCAACATCACACGTTCTCGAAGATTCCTTTAGTTTCTCCCCAATCATTGTAGTTTTATTCGTTTGAGAAAGAAAGTCGAACGGGTTTTCGAAACGTAATATTTTAATGTGTCTATAGATTTTTAAATGTGTTGTGCGTTAGTGGTTACGCCTTTTTTTATTATTCAAAAGCTTTGTTTTTATCATAAGGTATAAATCTCTAAAGTTGGCCCTCCAACTCCCAATAAGTAATAAATGAGTAAATAAGCGGAAAATATGTCACTAAAACCAGTGAAACGAATTTGTTTTTACCGACTCGTACACGAAAAACGGAGGGGGGGGAGGCTCTTACGTTCATTCTGTCCGCCTTCAGCCCAAACTACAAGTTAGACAGGCATGAGTAATATCTTATTGGAATCCTTATGACTTGTAAAGATGAAGAAAAATTACTTCAGGTCTGCGATCACTTCCTGCTCTGATCGTGTGATTATATCGTACAGAAATGTGTTCTCAACATTTTACAGGCGTTCCGAGTGGCATTTTATCAGTTCGTGTTCGTAGTGTTTGTGACAGCAATAATCCAGGTTTGAATCCTGATTAAGGCAATGCTTGTTTTCTGGCTTTTTTTTTATCTTTCAAACTTTCTTTTTTTCTTTATTCTTCTAGCTTTTTCTTAGTTATATTTTTAATTTTTTTTTAATCATTATTTGTAGGAAATGACGTACTTGATCATTATGAACAAGTTTTTTTGCCTTTTTTTCAATGATTGTGAATTTTTTCATTGGGTCTTCTTTTGTGGGGTCCCGCTTTGGAGAGCGAGAGTAGGATCCTTAACTGTTGGCACCATCTGGGCCTGTCAATGGTAAAGTTTCTTTGGCTGACGAGTCCTAAAGAAGACGAAACGGCCTTCCCAGACTCTCCCCGGTGACAGCTTGAGGTGCGAAATATTTTTAGTTTCATTTGTGCCTTCCTTAATTATCATTTTGAATTCAAAGTATTTCCTTCTGTTCTTTAGCTTCTTATCTATTGGTACCAAAATCTCTAGAGATTTGTTGTAGAATCAGTAGGGATACTTGAAAGAAACCTAACCATTTTTACAATATTATAATATAATATCATATTCCCAAGTTGTACAGGAGTAATTCAGAGGGAGCACTGAAATGTAGGAAAGAGGTTCTATGTTCCATTATTAGGTATTTCTTTATATATATATATATAGCTTTTTGACTGATTCAAAATTACCTCTCCAAGCTGTTGGTTGTGCAGGAATTCGTTATACTTCACAAAATAAAAGTATTTTATGTGATTGTATAAATATCTATTGGTTTGATTTCGTTTTTAGGGTGTCTAGTGCAGGAAAGAAAGTAACGTCAGTAAAGTCGGTGATTTAGAAAGAATTTTAATAGATTATGTTGAAAGCATAAGAAATTTAGCAGTTACCATCAGTTTTAATGAGAATTTGGTATATTCCTCAGTTATCCAGGAGGAATTCAGAGGAGGCACCTCAGTTGGGAATCAGTGTAAAACTTATTCATTTAAAAAGAAATATCTAATAATGGAACGTAGTTCCTTTTTATTAAATTTAAGTGTTTCATCTGAATTCCTCCTGGACAACTGAAGATTATACCAAATTCTTATTAAAATTATTGCAAATGTAAATTTCTTCTGATTTCAACAATCTATTAAACTTTCTTCTTAATCACCGACTTTAGTAAAGTTACTTTTTCTCCCTGGACTATATTTCCTAAAATCTAAATCAAATCAACAGATATTTAATGAAAATCACATAGAAAGACAACGAAATATAACGAGTTCTTGCACAACCAACAGGTTGGAGATGTATATGCGAATCAATCAAAAACCTATGTACGTAAAAAGAAATACCTAATAATGAATCGTACTTCCTTTTAATTACAATTAAGGGTTTCCTGTGAATTCCTTCTGAACAACTAAGGAATATACCAAATTCTCATCAAAACTGATTGAAAATACTCATTTTCTTTCGATTTCAACAAAAACTATTAAAATTATTTCTTAATCGCCGACTGCGCTGAAGTTACTTTCTTTCCTGCACTAGGCACCATAGAAACTATATCAAACCAATATATATTTATTCAAATTCCCATAGAAATACGTTTTATTTTCTGAAATACATTGAATTCCTGCACAACCCCCAGCTTGGAAAGGTTTACATATAATCCACTACTAAAAGCACTTATGTGATAAAAATATTAAAAAGATTATAAAAAATTAAAATACCGCAACGTTTCGAATCTTCAAGTCTGAAGATTCATTTTCAAGCTTGCCCCCTGTTTAAAAACATCCTCTTGGCCAGGATTCGTTAATGGAAAAAAAATATATTTCCCCTTTTATAGCTTGGAAAGATAATTGGGAATCAGTCAAAAAGCTATGTATTTAAAAAGAAATACCTAATAATGGAACGTACTTCATCTTTATTACAATTTATTGTTTCCTATGAATTCCTCCTGAACAACTAAGGAATATACCAAATTCTCATTAAAACTGATTGCAACTGCTGATTTTCTTTCGATTTAAACAAAAACTATTAAAATTACTTCTTAATCATCGACTTTACTGAAGTTACTTTGTTTCCTGCACTAGACACCCTAAAAACTAAATCAAACAAACTGATATTTATTCAAAAATACCCAGAAATTCGTTTTATTTTCTGAAAAATAACGAATTCCTCCACAACCAACAGCTTAGTAAGGTAATTTAGAATCAGCCAAAAAGCTATGTTTATAAAAAGAAAAACTTAATAATGGAACGTAGTTCCTTTTTATTATATTTAAGTGTTTCCTGGGAATTCCTCCTGGACACGTGAGGAATATACCAAATTCTCATTAAAACTGAATGTAACTCTTGATTTTCTTTCGATTTAAACAAAAACTATTAAAATTACTTCTTAATCATCGACTTTACTGAAGTTATTTTGTTTCCTGCACTAGACACTCTAAAAACTGAATCAAACCAACAGATATTTATATTATTTCGTTCATGATAACAGTTATCAGCATAACTACTACCGTCTTCTTGAATAAGAAAGCATTGTGAGTTGTGTCACTCGCTTATTGGAATATTTTAAATAAAATAATGAAAGAAGAAAACAAAAGCCAAATTGTTTTTCCAACTATTTCTTTTATATCTGAAATTGTCATGAAAACAGTAAAACCCCGGTTAACCGAACTCATGTCAACCGAAACCCGGGTTATCCGAAACGCCTCCGAAAATCGCAAATCCAAACAATAATGTACTATACAAAGAGATTTTTGAATTCGTTTAATCTTCACAATCTTTCAATAATACTTACTGTAATTACAATGCAAAATACTGTAGCTGTATTAGATGTTCATGGCTTAACCGAAAAAATTGTTATCCGAAATGGATACCCCCCCCCCTTTAGTTCGGTTAACCGGGCTTTTACTGTATTGAATTTCACATATTTTTTTTACATATACTACTTAGAGAATTATAATAATATATCTTCGAAGATATGCTTTCAATGGAAGCGTGTTGTTTTAATTACCATAAAAATTAGAAATATTATTTCAAATGACTATTTTATTACTAATGAGAACTTTGTTAAATTTTGTAGTTCGATGGTTTTCAGTTTACATTAACAAATTTAACGGCAACAACAGTGATATAGAAACGCAAGCAAAAAATTAAATAAAACTAAGAGCATTTTTTTTTTCGTTGGACTGTGTACTTTGGTTAATTTCAATTTTAATAAAATTTTAGAAAAACAAGGAGAACCCTTGAAAGACTGACGTAAGCAGAAGGCTCTGCAAAATGTCTATCGGACGAGAATAGGCAATTACGAAGAAGATCAAGTCCTATACAACAATCATACAACGAATCGAGAAAAATTCATGGCGTACAGCACGTCGCAAGCAAATTCTATGACACATATTGGATGACGTTGATCTGTCTTTACATGTAATAAAAATATCAGTTTCCGTTACTAATGGGCGACATCTCTTTCTTCGTTTTCTTTCTTCGTCTCTTTCTTCTACGAATAATTCTCTTTCTCCGAAATGCAAATTCTTTCTTTTCTTTTTATTGAAAAAATGCTACCGCAAAATATCAATAGAAATTATAATCCCTAATATTTTTTAATTCAACTGAATAATGCTGGGCGAACACATACCAATATGCGGCAATATTGGTGGACAATATTGGTCCTTTTGATTGGTACCAACCGTTTCCAGCAATAAAAATGAACAATATTGCCCAATATTGCCCATTTCAGATTGTCGGAAAAAAAGGAACAATTTTAGTTGGCGAGAAATATTGCTGGTGAGCGAGCGAATCACATGAACGGATGAAATCACGTGACAATGGTGACGTAGAAGGAAGGCGGGACTTTGAAAATCGGAAAATCACTCACTCACGCCGGCCATTTTGTTTGAGAAACAAGGCTTAAAATCAGCAAAATGGGTCGGCCCAAAACAGATAATTCAAACAAGAACATTTTGTCAATTGATAATGAAAGAATCTTAATTGATTTCTACAGAGGGACGGCGTTTAATACTATAGCAATTCTGTACGGAAACACGCTCTCTCTAGCTCTCCCTAGTGAGCAACGCCGTAACTAGGCCAAAACTCGTAAAGGAAAGCCTGTGTGTTCGCGCACAATACCAACTGCCAATATCAATAATGACCAATATTGTCCACCAATATTGCCGCATATTGGTACGTGTTCGCCCAGCATTACAGTTAAGATAAACACAGCACTGTAATTTCAGTTGTTGAGAGTAGAGTTCGTTTAATCAATCCTTCAATTGATTAAAACTAAAAGAATACTTCTAAGAACTAACTTTATTTTCAGAATATAATCGAAATTGTTGACTTTATGAATTTCTTATTATAGTCATTCTGAATTTTATTTGTATTTCCGATTGCATTTCAGCTTTTATTGTTTTCATGAATGGTATTAAAGATACCAATAACTTGAAAACTAATCATTGGGTTCACTAAAGCAATAATAAAGCTGCTAAGTAAATATATATTCAGCAATTGTGGTTTCATATGAAAACATTTCACTTAAATATTTATTCAGTTACATATAACTGAATTTTTAAAATCCTTCCTAAGTAGTTCAATAAATAAATAATTACACATTAGCTTCAATCTACAGTGAAAGTGCTCTGTAGATCTGTGTGTGATAGTTGTTTCAACGAATGCAAGTAAGCAAGTTCGAATATAAATATTAAGCTTAAGCATTAAATAGTAAAAATAGAATCCTGCTTCTTAACAATGGAGACGATTCGGGTTTCTCCTAAGAATGCAAACCTTGTGGTCAACCTGAATAACAATTCGAAAAATGGGAAGTTAACAGACGCATACAAAGGATTTCGCAAGATCGTTATCATCCTCAAACTTTTGGGATTTTTTCCAGTGCAAGGCTTATTTAGAAACAGAATCTCCCTCAGTTTTTGTTGGTTGAGTTTCAGTTTTTTGTATTCTTGTCTTATGTATAGTATTTATGTAGGTCTTTTGGGATATTTCGTGATACAGAGGCCCAAAGCAAAACACGCCGATTTCACTTCTTCACTGCAGTACTACAGTATTTACATCTTTTTCATCGTTAGATTCCTATCAATAGCAGCAATAATTCAATTTAGCTGTCGTTGTCCTTCTCTTTTTCAAAAATGCGCTTTGTATGAACCACAACTGAAAAGAACATTAGGATCTCTGAATAATCGCATTTTTTTGTCATTGGATTCATTTGGAATTGTTATTTCAGCACTGTTGCTTATTGCTTGGGCCATTGTTTCTTACTTCTTCTTTAAGAAATATGCTTTATTCAATTCCATTATCTTGCCATTGCTTTCTATACGCTTAGCTACAGTGGTTCTAATCGCCTGTTTTGTATACTTCTGTCAGATTTTTAGTGAGTACATTAAGTGCACTTGTAAAAGTGCTCAAATAATTAAAAATAATCCAACACATTGGAATAGAAATTTGAAGAATTTACTTAACTGTTACAGTTTCATCTTAATTCTGCTGAATGAAACCATTAATATTTTTTCATGTTCTCTCTTTACTATATTTTTTTCCATTGCATTCACTATATGCCAGACATCCTATAATTTAATTGACAAATTTAATGCTTACACCTTCACAACATCATCGGTTGAAATAATCAATCTGCTAATCTTAGTTTATTCTGCCAATAATCTGAAGAAACAGGTAAGTTGCTTATTTTGGTTTTGGATAATGTAATAGAACAAATAAATATTATATAACTTCTATATAACTTTTCAAGTATTTCAGTTGAAATAATAATTTTCTAAAAGATTACTATTTTATAAGATTATAAAATAATTACTTATTCTATAATTAGTAGAATCTACTTACTAATTAGAAATGCATACCAGAATCGACCTGCTGATTGTCATCATAAGCCGAAATAAGAATTGATAATCAATTTCTTAAATTGTCAGTGATCTGTTTAATGATTATTATCGTCGATAGAATCAAATTGAAATCTCGTTACTGAAAAATTCACTGCATTTTAGTTATCAGAAGTGTCCTTCGAAACAAATGGATTTCTCAATTCGAACTAAACTTTTTAGATATTTGCCATTGCCAATAAAAATGGCTAAGGAAAAGTGGTGTCAGGAAACCAATTTTTTTTGCTTCATTTTACCTATATATAATTTCGATTTGAGAAAGAAATATTTAAATTAATAATTTCAGTTCTTATTAAGAAATTCGTCATATAGAAGAAAATTACTGGTTTCAAGGATCGTATTATTTATCTTGTCATCAATCAAATCAATAAAATTTTCCACAAATACTACGTAGAGAAAGTGCAACAGGTCTGGGTAGTTAAAAATATTTTACAAATAAATCAGATTTTTAAAGGATAGTTCGAAATTATCTATGTTATTAAAATTATTTTTATGATTTCTTTATAAGTGATTTCGTGTTTGTACTGTAATGAATGTTATCATAGGTTTTTTATTATTTTAAGTACAGTAATGCAATTCTAATAAGCACAATCCGAAATAACGTTTATTGGAGCTTTCGGTTCTGCTTGGGATATTATATTTACTAAAATTAATCTTGTCATTATCATATCTTAGTTATAGTAAAGTATTTTTTTCAGTTCTTCTTCTAGAATTGGAATTTGTTGATTTTCAGAAAACTACCATCAATTTATTATATATCTTTATATTATTACTTATATTATCTTAATTTGTTTTTAATCAGCTTTTTTTTCTTCATTCAAATCTTAATTTGTTCATTCAACATATTTTCTTTCTTTAAGTTTGAATTTTTTTAATATATTTCATATTTCGTATTAATAATAATTTCATATTATTATTAGATGCATGGCTGCACGATAAACATTGCCAAATGTTAAGGATAAGACGAGAAGCATTTAATGTTGGTATAAAATGACGATTTTTTTTCTGTAGCTCTTATATAGAAAAATAGAGCTTTATATGGCTCTTTATAGCTCTATAAAAGCTATAACTTTTTATATAACACAAAACCCCTTCATGCACTACATAAAACTCATTTCATATATAAGCTCTTAAATAACAATAGTTTTTTAAAATTTAAACTTACTTTATTTTATGTAACATTATAATATTTCTGCAGCAGACAACAAAAGAACATTATTAAAAACTGAATGAGATGTTTTCCTTTAGATACGGAACTTCAAAAACCTCATTACAATCGTCCTTAATAGTGTTTCGTTAATTTAATTGCAAAATCTTGTGATCTACCTTAAAATGGTAGCTTTTTCTTCAGTTTGATTTATTATTTCTTATTAAATCGATTTTTTTTCCATTGGATAAAAGTCAAAACTTCTAATGATTAGTCGCAAAAAACGAAGAATTGTGATAAAATGATAAAAAAGCAAGGCATTAATTAAAATTTCTAACAGAGAATTGCCAACGTAGATAGGGAAGTAAAGACTAAAAAAGAAGCAAGGAGACAAATTTATTGACGATAAATAGAGATTGATTAGATTAACCCAAACTTTAAACCAAGTATCATCGGCATAGTTAAATCTATTGTCTTAATCTTGTCTTAATTATGAAGTGTGGGCCCGGGAGCCAAGTGGTAAGACGCTTGACTGCGGGTTGGAGGAGGCGGATTGAATCCCCGACCTCGGCTGACGTCGGGGATTTTTCAACGCTAAATTCTATTCCAGAGAAGTCCTAGGGTCAACCCAGCCCTTTGTAGAATGGATCCCCGGTTTCTTTCCCGGTTTGCGTTTTTATTTTAACATTTTGTAACTAGCAGCAAAGTCTGTCGGCTGACAGGCATAAAAAAAACTGAAAAATCATTTTATTATCAACTATCAAATATAAAGTAAATGTAATCTAAATACTGTGCTAACTTGTGAACGAAGCTTCTACGGCAAAAATGGTTTTGAGTTTTGAAACCAGCGTAAACAACTGAGTAAGTATGCCAAATTTCATTAAAATGGATGCAGTGGTAACACAATTATTTGGTTTTGAACGTATGTTTTGTTAGAATTTCAGTTGTCGAGGTCAGTTTCCAAGAATAAATTTTCATGTAAACAACATGGAATGACACAATGAACTAATATTTTCATCCAATTTGAGTACCCTTGATGCAATGATGCCATTGAGAACCGTTGGATCTATCTTAATAGCTTAATTATATCGAGTTACAGACAGACAGACGAACTTAGCCAATTTATATATATATTTTTTTTAATGTTTATCAGACCTATTTCGGTGTATTCTTACCTGTAAACCTGTAATACAGGTTCTGAGAGTTTAATCTAAAGGATCATTTTCCACCCAAAAACAAAAACGAAATACCAACCATATGTAAAGTTTAATTTATCTAAAGAATAATTATTATTTTTGACTCATATCGCCAAAAGGCATTTAAAACTCACCTTTGTATAATCTAAATACTGCGCTAACTTGTGAACGAAGCTTCTACGGCAAAAATGGTTTTGAGTTTCAAAATCAGCATAAAAAACTGAGTATGCCAAATTTCATTAAAATCGGTGCAGTGGTAACAAAATTATTTTGTTTTGAACGTATGTTTTGTTAGAATTTCAGGTAAAATTTCAGGGAAACAACATGGAATGACAAAATGAACTAATATTTTATCCAATTTAAGTACCCTTGATTCAATGGTACCATTGAGAACCTTGGATCTATCTTAATAGGTTAATTATATCGAGTTACAGGCAGACGGACAGACAGACAGACAGACGAACTTGGCCAATTATATAAGTTGATATTTACAAATATTTATAGATGTGTTGGCCTGCCGTTTTTATATTAGTAAAACTTTTCATTGAAATTTTCAACCTCATCTCAGTCTCGTGTCAATGAGACTTGCCTCCAACGTCTCTCAAGCCATCATGACATCCAGTGGGATACACCCACAATATTATTAAGTCAGGAAAATTTTCAACATTTGAGGACTTTTTGGTAAATAATTGTAGAATTAAAGACTTTTATAACAAACTAGTCGGGTACTGTCGCTTCGCTCGGAACCCTTGCATGTATAGCATTACAAAAAAAAATAATATTTATTTAGCAAATTAATATTGAGATCGGAGAATATACCACTTCCCAGCCCGTTGTAGCCTTCTCCGCATAACTCAAGTGTATTGCGGGTTGGCGCCACACACCTGGGATTGCGCCACACACATTTTTGCATGTATCTTGCAAACGCAGAAACGTTTGTGAATGACTGATATATCGTTCGACAGAACTTTCAAATACCAATATTTTCTCAATATAATGTTCTCTTCCAGCTTTTATACTTTTCGTTTAAATTGAGAAAAAGTCAAAATTTGACCCTTTAAAAGGCGCAATCTTGGAAACCAAAAACTTTTTTCGAAAGATTTTTGTAGCATTGTGTTTGTCTTAAAAAGATTTTATCCATTTGCATGATCAATTCTATCTCTTACAGTTTGGTCACAAAATTGAAAAAATCTTAAGACAGAATTGCAGACAGAATAACGTTTTTATACAATATAATAATGCTCGATATTGGAGGGGCCCAGTCTCACAATGAAAATTATTTGTAAGGCCTAAAATACACGGGCCCGCTTAAAGTCGGCGCCTATGATAAGTAAATTGCACAGTACTTATAATAAACTAAGAAAATCTTATTTTATTTAATTTAAAGAAATACTAAAAACCAAAAAGAAATACCAAAATTTTTAAAACAATGCATTTAAGAACAATTTTGCAAAAATAAGATATACAATACGTAACTAGACGGGATCCTTGGACAGTTTCGAAGGCGTCAAGCCCTCCATCGATCTTTCAATTCATTCATATTTTTAATTCAAGCAGTTTTACTATACACGTTAAACAAGCTAATTTTATTCAATTTAATAAAAATATATTAACTTTGATATCAAACATTTACTTAAAAAAAATTTTGTATATATTTTTAATTATCTTTAGTTTAAGGAAAATTATTAATACCAGCAAAGTCCTGTACTAATTAGCGAAACTTTTAACGTATAAAAATATTATAAAGCCTATTTTAAAATTGCAGAAGCTTATAGGCAAAGTATTTTGAAACATGAACGTTTTACGTCAGTATGCGTTTTTATTTTAAAATTTTTAATGTTAATTTTTTATTTGAAGATATCTATTGTTTTACATTACTGAAATTTTTCATTGAAATTTTCAGATCGATGATTTACAATTTACATTGACGAATTTGACTGCAAAAACTAGTGATAGACAAATGAAAGCAGAATTTCAGGTAACTTTAGTACTGCATTGAAATACCTTTCTAATATTTCTATAAACTGTTATAAATATTTTTTTAAATGTTTAATGTACATTCTGAGAAAACAGTGAGAATAAAAAAGAAATAGGGCATATTTGAGAATCAGATTTGACTTTTTTAATTATTATTACCACTTTTGTTAAGTCAAACTTGGTTTTCAGTTCAAATCTGTAGTCAATCTTTAAGTCACTTCCCATCGGTCAATCATCTTGGAATTTTCCACACTTGCTTATCTCTGATGACAATACAATAATATACTGTTACATTAATACAGTCGGACCTCTATTTAACGAAGTCGCTAAATCCCGAAAAAAAAGTTCGTTATATAGAAAATTCGTTAAATAGAGATTCACCTTTTAAAATTACTTTAAACTACATAAAACAGATTTAAAATACATAAACAATAAATATTATTAAAAAAAGGAATAATTTTAATGACATAAATCATACATTACCACATGCGTACTGAAATTTTACTAATAAAATCTGTTTTTTTTTTTTGTTATGTTTTTTGAAAAAGTGTTTTTGCTCATGGTACGTCTCGCATCTTTGCAATTCACCAAAAACTCCTTCAGTATTTTCTTCAAATTGTAATCCGCGTCGCATTGTTTCAAATGATTTTAGCATTTCATCATACGAAGGTTTTTTGATTTCTGCGGCATCATCATTTCCATTTTCATCATCTTCGTCTTCATCGCAATTCATAGCTGTATTGTTTTTATTTTTCATACTGTCCAAAATATACGATTCAGTTAGTGTTTCCGAGGTGTCAACTTCAAAATCAAGTGAAAGGTAATCATCAATCTGCACATAGTTAATTCCTTATTTTTCCCTCAGCTGTATCCACATTTCTTTCATTTCTTCTAAAGGAATATTAATAATAACAACATTTCAAGGAGAAAAAAAAATAAATACCATGAAAAAGTTCGTTAAATAAAAAATGCACTTCGCTATTTGGAGGTTATTTTACGAAGAAATTAGCAAAATGTTCTTGGTTCCAAAGAAAAGTTCGCAAAATAGAGAAATTCGCAAAATTGAGGTTCGCTAAATAGAGGTCCGACTGCATATTAATATAGCAACTCCGTGCGCCGCACAGTGGGCGCGATTCAGTAATCATGGTGCAAAAACACTAACCTGAAATTTGGTTATAGGGGTTTTGGAAGTTGCCCTATTTCGAATCTGACATCCCTTGTCCAAAATTCAAAATGGCGGATGCAATATGGCGGCCGACTTTTCGTAATTTTCTACTAATTACTTGAAATTTGATATTTGTAGATACTTTTGAAATTAGTGTTGCATGTTTTCTTATTCGAATGTAATTATTTATGCAGAATTGGTTTTATATCACTTTTAACTTATATGAGTGATAAAAGTGATATAAAGCCAATTATCCACAACCAGTTTGCACTCCAGGATTAGAATTTACACTAAAAGTTAAATTATATTTCCTTAATATAAAGGGAAGTAAAGAGGAGATTGTGAAGACCTTGTTTTCATATGTAGTTAGAAAATAATACAATTAATGTTTTTTTGTTATACCCTTCAGAAATAATATTGCTTAGGCAACCAATTTCCATGGTACAATAGCACAGGAAAAAAGACTTTCATCATCAGGGCAAGACAATTTTTTTTTTAGTTTTTTTGTTTTAATTCGAAGTTTTATTTTATATTAGAGATATGAATAAATGTAACAATTGTTATCTTATATTCACATTTATAAAAATCTAAAAATTCAATTCACTCGGTGTAAAATAATGTTTTCTTTAAAAAACGGATTCATCAGATGTTTCTTCACAAATACTTTTACTGTAATCGTCATCATCTTCATCTTCTGCACTATTTTTTGAGGAAATAATTAAATGTTGTAAGTCTTTTTTTATTCCATCTGCAAATTTTCGCACACTTTTGTTTGGCATTGGGCGAGCTGAAGATATTACTGGGTCTGAAGAGTAACAGTCTGCAAAATAAAACACGGATATTGAGACTTCTGCTTGTTTTTGTACTGAAAAATTGGCGATAGTTGCGGATATCTTTGTTCCTGGTTTCTTGGGCCTCCTCAGACAATTGTACAAGTGGTAAAATTGCATTCCTTATAATTACGGTGCTGTGTTGTAAGACTTTGTGAACAGTAGATGTTAATTCGTACCAGCTGTACATTTTCTTATAGTGAGTTAAAGTCCTGGTGCAAAATGTTTCAAATTCTTCAATATTAACATCACTTCCACTAGATAACACGAATAATATTACTGAAAACTTTTTAATCAACTCCTCATCTATTCCTGAAGATTTGGATGCTGTACTAGGATCAGCAAAAAGTCGTCTAGCTGAATTCCCGTCAGTAGTAGAGCCATAACCTTGCTTTGGGAGATCTCGATTAATATGCATATTTTGTTTTAAATTCTGAAGCACTATCTCTTTCTGCTGCTTCACTTCAGGATCGTTTTGGTCTCCATTGTTTTTTTTGTTTTTGTTGTTTTTGTACTGTAATAATAAACAAACAAATTATGTATTCACCCATTGTAATATATTTTTTTATCAAAAACAAATTGTATACATACCCAGTCGATAAGAAATAGCCAGAACGAATTCTAAAAATCGAATGTAGGCGTGGAGGGACGAAATGCCAAACTTTAAGGCAGCTTCATCTACAGTCTTAGACTGAGTCCATGATGATGATCCTCTCTCGTTTGTTTACAGATGAGACACTGTACTGTATTAGAACCTGTGAGGACATACAAAGCTTTGCTGTTAATGATCGTAAGTTGCAAAGAAAATTTATTTCTGTTGATACAATCTTCAATGGCTGCAAATCATCAAATTGTTTTTGGATATGTTGTTCTTCTGATGTGATGGTTTCTTTGGTTTCCGTAATGAACTGAAGTCTTATGGGTCGACAAAAACATATAGAGCTTTTTCCAATCTTCACCTTTTTCTCCTATCACTTTCAAGGGAACAAGTGATTTGATGAATGCGCTTCATCGCTGAATTCCTCATATTCCCAACTTTGCTTATATATAGATTGTCCAGATGATCCATCAAATCCCCATTTGCATATCAAATCAAATGTACCATGAAGACTTTCTGAAAGTGTTTCGATTATCCTGCTAACCGTGTGGTCCAGCAAATCCTGTAATGGAACTTCAAAGCTCACTTCCGAGCATTGAATGTTTTTGGGATAAGTCAGTTGTTTTGCCTGTACTAATTTATTATAACTAGGATAAATGTCGGCTTGTTTCTCTTTTGAAGACAATCTTATTAAATTATAAGATTTTTTGGGTAACTTTTGCTTCAATGAGAAGAGATAAGGCTTCTTCTGGTGAAAAGGGTATATATTGTTTCTCCACTCTTTAATTTATTATACATATTTTTTGAAGATACCGGGATAAGTGCTTCCAAAAAGTTTGATACAAGCTGATTCTGCTCGGTTGCCCCTTCTTCTAACAAGGGAACGGCGCAAAGTGTTACTCTGAATTTGATATTGGTTTATGGGTCACATAATAGACTTTTTAACGCTGAGTCCGAATTTGATATTCATCTTCATCTCCGGTTAATAGTTTTCGAGATATCCGCATGGGGGCGTGAAAACTTTAATTTATTATAATTTTTTAACAAATGGAGATAGAATAAAAATTCCAACGCATTTATGTTACTTGCATACATGACTGCCATGTGTCAATATGTAATGAATCCGTCAACTAATTTCAAAATGGTGGACCCAAAAACCTAAATTTATGGCACTTTTAATGGAAAATAGGCTTATCCAATCCTAACTCAAAAACCGATTGATATGTGGCAGCACAAGACAGGCAAGACAGGGTAGTTACAGCAATTTGATAATAGATGGCGCCTATGTGCGCAGCCAAATAAAACCAGTAAACTTATTTAAATCTCCTTAATCAGAAATACAAATTAAAATTAAAACATACAGAATTATAAAGAAATAAAGCCACTAGGAAAGCATCACTATAACTGTAATTTTATCAATCCTTCAACTATAATATTCAAAATAGACAATTAGTGTCTCTAAAACAAAAGTTCTAGTTCATAGAAATAACTTATGTCCATTGCAGTTAAATTTATGCTTTACAGAATAACATTCAGATCAAATAAACTGCCACTAATTGCATAAATATTTAACACTTCTACTGTGGAGATTCTAACTATCCTTTAGTCTTGGGTCACGAATGTTCTGGAACAGCGTTCACCGGCTAAAACCATGAAAAGTCCATACTCACGAGTTACAATCCTTCTGGAATCGTGGAACTAATCGTATCATTGGAGAAAACACTAAAGGTAGAACTGGTCACTAGATGCTTGAGCAGCTAACATCTAAACCTTACAGTAGTAAACATGGCGACCTGTGTTCTTCGTTGTTGTTGTTTAACCTAACGAAGTCTAGGTGGGAAACAAACGTTACATCCAGTTTGTGAAAAACCCTTTTTTCACAAATCTGCGGCATTTCACTAGAACTTTGGCACTGAATCACATCACTAATGGCACAAATTAAGCATTTAGATGTAATGCTTATACGCTAGTGAAATAACACTAACATGGAGAAATTTCCGTCCTCGGAAAAGCTCTTCTCATTTCACTGGCACAAAACGATGAACACACTGTTGTTGTGTAGAATATGATACACAACTGAACTGCTTAGCAACTGCACAGTTCTGTTAACAAAGCATATCAGCTGCTCTGATTACAATGGTATGCCAACGCAACATGAATGGCCCTTGTTTGTTGCGGGTTGACAGTCACACACACTTGTTGCTAAGATGTCGGCATTAATGCTATTTTTGATATTAGCTGTGCAGAATAAATATTCGTGTGAAATCAGGTAAGTGGCTTCACCTGCACTTGATGTAATAACTTAATATCATAATTTCACACCACATCACTGAATATTAACAGTCATTCCATATTCCCACTCTTGTGAATCTTAAAAAAAATATTATTTTTACTGAATATCAACAGTTTATTCCATATTCCCTCTCATTTGGACTTAAAAAAACAATAAAATTATGATTGTCACTGAATATCAACAGTTCTTTTCAAAACTGGAGAGTAAACTTAAAGAGAAAAAAAAAAGTTAATATCTATTATACAAGAAAAAAAGGCATTTTGTTTTCTAATGAAGATAATAGATTGTCGTTGACCTTATGTAAATAATTATCTACAAGATAATTTCTTTTTGTGTATGATATAGAATACAAATATTAAATATCATTTTTTCATAGATCATAAAAGTAATGGAAGAATTAATGATTTAGATTAAAGTTAATAGAAATACTCCAAAGTTCCAAATTCCTGGACTAAAAAATGTTTAGATGGATTCTAAAAATTTTATATACTGTATCTATAAATAGATATTGTGTGAGTGTGTATAACATGTCTTTATAAATAATTGTAATGTAATTTCTCTAAGGTAATGCATTCAAAAGATCATCTGCGATCTTGGATTAACGGCTTGCATTACCATCTCCCGTGCTCGACATTCCTAGTCTAATAACAGCTACCTGTTAATAAAAAACTAAAAACTTACCTTATGTTTTTTCGTCACTTACTTGCGGTGACATCCATCTCTCAGTCTCCCAAAAAAAAAATCACATAAGCCACTTTCTTTGGCGAATAGCACGCTTTCTTTGACGACCATTCATTCCAGCATCCATTTGTACGTGGTGTTAAGAGAAAGAATTCGAACATATGACTGGTGGTAAAAAAAAAAAAGAAAACACAGAGCACATGGTATTCGTAAACACGTGGAATTAATGAGGTATCATTCCGTAGGACCGAATGTGGTAAAACGGCAGCAACCGATGTATTCTTACGTAAACGTGTATTGGTAGAAACGTGTTCCAAACTTTAGCCAATAATGTAATAGAAATATAAATGACGAGTGTTTTTGTAGCAAGAGCTAATTTTATTATTGCAAAATCCATCGAAGCCGGTCTTCTGAGACCGCAGAAGGTGCCTCGAAGACGGCACGCATGCCACGATCGCGGAAAGTAGGCCGTGCTGGCGTGGTCGTGCAGTCTCGGCGGCGGCCAGCCGTGGCGTCCAATGCGCCAGTACCTGGGTTCGAATCCCGGCAGTGGCATGGGTGTTACTTTCTCCTTCTGTGTCTTGTCCATTTCTGCGGGTATAGCGTGAGCTGCCTCCTATGGCGTACCCTGGGCAACGTTTCATCGGCGAAATGCTCACATTTCTCGCCCCTTGTTGAGGCCAATAGTTTAAGTACTAAGAGCCCGGGCGTTGGCAAAAAAAAACAAAAAAACAAAAAAAAAAACGATCGCGGAAAGTGGACTGCGGAGACCCAAGCTGTTCACATATAAGCTGCTCACATCAATGAATCATTCAAATACTATAAACGAAAAATTATTCGCTAGGCGGCGGCCATTTGGATAACGTGGTCAAAGTAGAGCAATAATACGCTTTTCATTATTGCCTAATAATAAGCAATTTAAAGGACTTGTAAAAAATTCTAACAGCCTAATGAACAAAAATTAAAATATAAAACTTTTTTTTTCTTTAATAAGAAATGGTACGAAAAATAGATTATAAGATAGTAAAAACTAAAAAGAGTTTAATAAAATTTATAATAAAAAAAAAAGGCAATTTATCGCTTTTATCTAAAATGCAATAAAAAATAGAAAATATTTTTTTTCCTGCTATATATAAAATTTAAAACATGATTAAAAATAAAAGTGTAAAAACTTCATAAATATCCAATTAAACCACACATAAGAAAAAAATGACTTAATTGATGATACAAATTATTATTTAGTTTTTTAAAGTTAGGAATAATGTTTGGTAGTGAAGTAATTATTTGATCTCATTTTAGACCTTTCTAACAGTTGTAGTATCTTCTGTACCAGCCACAGTATTTCATGGATGTGGATTATTTCAGATAAGTTTGTCAACTTTTAATTCAGTACGTAACATCTTTTGAAATGATATTGCTTTCTTAACTTTATTAGGAGAATTTTTAGTTTTAAATATTCTAAATCAGTAATAAAACAACGCACAACTAATCTTAGAATCTTTAATATAAAAATGAATTTTTTTGTATTAATTTCCATTATAAATTTTATACTTACAAATATTTATCTAATCTTGTATTTAATTTCAATCTCGAAAATTTGTAGTTCAATAGCCAGAAAACGGGTATACCCTTATTTTTTAATTTTATATTTCTTTTATTTTTTTAAAATTAACTGAAAATTAATAGTGATCGATTGTTAAAGTAATGGACAGTTGGTAATTTGTAATCGTAGTTAAAGTAATGGATCCTTTCTCCTCCAAACGGGTCCTAGGGTCTACCCAGCCCTAG
>JAFIDM010002131.1:24803954-25085271 GCA_023159025.1 Thereuonema tuberculata | reverse complement strand
TGTAGCTTTTCTTAACTTTCAGACTCACATTGTAAATTTCACGAAATTTGAGTCAAAAAGTGTATGTTGGCTCTCTTACTGTTTTGAGTAATTAATAATTAGTAATTTTTAAAATTTTCAAAATTTAGAAAAATTTCAAGCAAAAAGGTCCAAAAAGGTCTTATACGTAATTTATTACATTGACCTCTGTATATTTTTTTGAAATTTTCATTAAGCTGCAGTTTAATTTCTAAAACTTAGTTTTAATATTCCAATTTAAATAAAAATTAGTACTTTCCATATTGAATCTCTGAATTATCATATGATTCTAATTTATTTTATCTGCTGTACCTTATTTATCTAATTCTTTGGTTTTGTAATCAGTTTTATCGCCTTGAGGTGAGCGATTCATTCCTCATAATCTCAATATACTTGGATTTTGTTTCTGAGGGAACAATAGTACTAGCAGAAAATATCATAGTAAGACGTTTAACCCCTTAGTTACTTAATACCCAAAGGCCACTGATTTATTTCAAATAATTATGGAAATCGGAATTCTTTACACCTGCTGCACCTGTACGATCAGATTGGCAATGGTTGTTCCGGTTTGTGAATGAGCCTGGAACAGTCGTCCAATCATGTCCCACACGTGCTCTATTGGCGTAGGCCAAGGTAACATCTTAACATCTCGAAGAGCATGTAAGACTGCAGCTGCGGTATGGGGATGAGCGTTATCTTTTTCAACCCCCCCCCTCCCATGATCGGCAGAATAACGGGTTTAATCTAATGTAAACATTCGCCTTCACGGTATTAGGGATTACCAGTGGGGGTTCTATTATCATATGAAATTTCTCCCCATACCATGATGCCTGGATCGGTCCAGTAAGTCAATTGATGGATTGAGCTTGCCAACAATCTACTTATCATTCTGATTTAAAAAACAAAAAACAGGTAAAGGTGTTGCACTACAGGTCGTGGGTACAATGCAAGCCCTTGGGTACAATGAGATTTAGGCTTCTAGCAATTATTTATCGATCCACTGGTCAACCCGAGGACCGTCCTCATTTACCCCCCCCCCCCCCTCCCCGGAGTAAAAATTTGATACCTATTTGACAGAGGGGGTACATGTTCGACTAAGTTTCGACTGGACGAGAAGCAACCATGGAAAAATCTTGACCACTGCCAGGAATTGAACCCGGGATTATGATCGAGAACAAACCTAATTAAAAAAATCGTTGTTTACATAAAGCGCGTCTTAGAAGCAAACTATCTACTCGGTTCCTCGAATTGACGTTTAAAAAAAACAAAACGAATTTTTAATGAGGTTTTATATTACGATAATCACTTGATTTTCGGTATCCTGTAAACTTAAAACCACCGATCCCCCAATAAAAAAAATGCATCCGATCATTCAAAATTTTCTTAAGATTATGTTATAATTTACTTAAAGTTAAGTAAGAATAAAATTAAAAAAAGGACAGAGAGATCTTATTTACCTACAGTTTAAATTGCTTTTCCTATATTATGTGTCTTGACAAATTGTAACCCCTCTTAACTTTTGGCCCAATTTCTGTCAAAATCATTTGGGATCTTTCTTAAAGTTAGAATCTCGATCTACCTTTAAAATTCATATTATTAGAGAAGTAGTTTCGAATTATCGTTAAACAAAGACAGACGAATGAATTTAATACGAAATGTTTCTAAATGCGTTCTAAAACTTTAGTGGTCTAATCTTACATCTGTACGATGCATATTATGGAACATTATAACAGTCGACTAAATCTAAAATATCATGCTTTATAAGATAGAATTGTGTTGTTAAATGAAACTCCCTCTTTCTTGGTTAAGTAAGCTGTTTCAAGGCCGCGCGTTTGCTTTGTCGCTATGGCATCGACCTCTCACCTCCGAGTACCGGGTTCGGTTCTCATGTGAGTTTCGTGATGGTGGACGATCCGCGCTGGGCAGGTTTTCTCGGGGTTCTCCCGTTTCCCCTGCACTACTCCCACCATACTTTCTCAATCTTTCTCTCCATCTGTCCTTATTTCCGTGGGATAGTACAATAGACCTCCGGTCGCAGTGCTTGGCTTCTCTGCCACCCACATTCACTATATAACATAATATAAGCTGTTTCCAATCCACAGGCAATATTTCCTTTTTGAATGTAGCTTTAGTGAATAGTACCTAATAACTAATCTTTTTAAAACCTTGATACAATTACTAGGTACGTACAGATGACATTTTTTCTACGAGATAATTGGGATCTTGAATTTTTTAAATCTATTCATTATTATGGCATATTTAGCCACATAAAAATGTTCTCGAAAAATTATAAATCACAACTTAAAGCATAGTTTGGAAAGCAAAAAATTAGATTGAGACTGTTGATTGTTAGTTCCAAAACAAATCGTTTTGTAACAGTCCGTTTGTTTTCAGTTCACTATTTAAACTTTAGTTTTGAAAATTAAATATTTAAACCAGCAGAGTGCTTTAGATAATCTAAACAATTAGTAAAAACTGCTTGATGCTATAGAGTCCAGGAAGTGCTGCTCTCTAGCGTTCAAATGCGAAACTATAATATTGAAATAGTTCGTCTTAAATTCAATAGATGGCAGCATCTGGCGTCGCAGCAGAACGGCGATCATCTGTCTTGCAATTTGGGATTTTGTGGCCAAAGAAAACGAATGTAAAATTAAATCTCCAAAGTAGCCAATCGTTAATCGCCTAATTCCAAAACATTATGTAATCCCGAAAAATAATGTTAAAAAATTAAAAATCAATTGATTAAAAAACATTGGATAGGTAAAAACGCTGGGACGCTCATTCAGCAAAGTCATTCAATCCATTAACTATTTTTTTTATCTGAACTTTGTTTTAAATTCGAAATTGAAACAAAGACCAATAGACTCTAATAGGTAGTTATTAATAAATTAATAAAACTACTAATTCATAATAAATTAACAAAACTATTGAAATAAAAAGTTAAGGAATTTTTCTAAGACTGAAAATATTTAAGTAATTTCAATCATTTTTTAGTATAAATTATTTTAAGCTCTACGATTAGAAAGTTTTGGCAGTAAACAAAGTATCCATTCAGAATTTCGTAAATAAATAAAAAATCTAGTCGTATTCTTAAATGTGAAATTTAACATATATCTGTGTATTATTGGTTGAGTTACAAAGAGAGAACAATTGTTCAGCCCTTAAAAATAAAGATTAAACAACAAATACTAATCACATTTAGACACTGCAACTCCATAGGAAGCCTTATGTTGATCAGTGCTTTATTTCCGGGATTACTAGTTAGATCTACGTAGACTAGTTTAAATTATAGGCAAACAAGATAAATTAATGCTTTTAGATTGCCAAAAGCAAAGCGGCCCCATAATTTGCACAATTTTATAGACAAAATGTGTTCAGAAGGATCGATATTGGGGGGACATCTATCGCCGTTTTCCTCTTTATCGGAACCGACCACTTATGACCCCCCAACTTCCGGTCAGGGAGTGGTCTTAGAGGTCTTGATTTTTTGGACGTGGTCACCAACTTTTTGATGCTGAACACAATGGTGAAGGTTTCATTCTAATATCTCTAACCGCTTGACCACTACAGTGTGAGACATCCAGCAAGCATAAAAGCAAGAGCGGTCCCGTATGTTTTACAGGCAAGCTGTAACCTTGAGACCGCTAAAAATTATAATCTGAATCAACCTACAAGGATTAAAGACGCACTTAATAATTAAATGATTCATTATCTCCATCAATGTTATATCTATAAGTTGATGATTACATTTACACGAAGTATCATTTATGCCATTGTACCAAACAATTCTCAAATACCTAATTTGATAGAAATTAATTCACATTTTCTGAGTTATAGAAGGGCACTCTAAGTTAGTGTGTTCTGTACTTCATATAAAACGATAATACAAATATCAAAATCTAATGAACACTATGTAAAACTAAAATTTCAGATTTAGTTTATGTTGATCAATGCATATTTTATTTATTTTTTTGTTATAATTTATTGTTTAAGCCCATTGCATATGAATCGAAAATCGGTCGGTCGGATCCATGTGCAATGGGCTCAAGGGGAGCGCCTGAGAGCAAAACCATCACACTGAAATGAAAAAAGGTAAGGTGAATGAGGGTGTTTTGGAACACAATTTAGGTATAGGGTGATTCAGTCCAAAATTTACATAATCAAAACACCATCATTCACCTTACCTTTTTTTATTTCAATATGATATGGGTCTTAACCCCCCCCCCCTTGAGTCCACTACACATGGATCCGACCGACCGATTTTCGGATTCGTGTGCAACGGGCTTTAGGCCTTATATAAAGTTGCCTATAAAGAGGATCTAATCTAATCAGATTTAGAAAGTAAGGCCAATCTACTTTTAAGTGTGATCTCTATCTTTGTTTACTTTTTGTTTCTTGCTCACAGAATTATAATTAACTGATTTTTTTTCCACTGACATTTTTTAAGTATTTATTGTAGAGGCCGGAAAGCGTTTAGCTGCTGCTAAAATGGATACAGAAATTTTCTGTATTCGCAGTTGCAAGAAATTATTTTTTTATTCTTTGAAATCATTTTTATGTATTTGTATATCGTTTCGATAATTCTCTCTATCTTTCGATTACTGCCATCTGGTAAAGTTAAAAAAAAAATTAAATATAGCTCTTATGGAGCCCGAATTAATGCCACTAATTCGGGAACATGCCATTAAATCAGAGCATAGTTAGAGGCGGGGCCCAGGCATCGAACTTGGATCCCGTTATTATTTTGTGATTGGAAAATGTAACCCCCATCCCGGGGCCTTAGAGAGGCACTTCGATTTATCCAGGGCTTCAATTTTTGTACAGATCATGAAGTTGTTACATTTTTAAAGTCCTAGGGTGCTACCTATTCTTCCAAAGACATCCCAGCCAAATTTAAAAGAATTACAAAAGAAATAAGAGCAATGTACTTGCTGTACAAGTGAGCTAAAAGACAAATTCTTACTCCTACATCTTGACTGGCTCTGTTTCTTCCTATAGGAAAACTTCTGAAGCTCCCATTCTTCATAAACGATTTTATCAAAATTACGTACTGCAGTAAATGTGTATAAAAAAACCTTACCTTTTGTATCAATTTTGCGCTAATAACATGATTACGTAACTCGTACTAAAATTGCCAGATATTCATATGTAGTTTCATCAAATTATCATCAATCTTAATATATAAAAATGAATGTTCTTTGTTTGTTTGTCCAGTATGCGTTCCTATACCATTCATCAGATTGCGATGAAACTTTGGTGAATTGTTGTGCGCACGCCCGCAAAGGTTTCTGAATTAATAGAACCATTTTACAATATCTGGTGCGGGAGTCGTTTCAACAAATGAGTATATTTCCGGTTTCAACGTTTGCAGATGCGACTTGCATTTGCAACGACCATCAGCAAAGCACAGGGACAATCGCTACAAGTGTGTAGACAAATTTGGAAAATCCATGCTTCACACATGGACAGCTGTATGTGGCCTGTTCACGCGTCGGATCTTCTAATTTATTCGTGTATGCGCCAGACGGAAAAACAAAAAATATTGTGTATTTAAAAGCACTTCAATAAACAGAATTAAAACTTCAAAGCTTTAATTTAGGTTATAACATAACCTAAATTGAAAGTAACAAATAACATCTTATTAGAAATTTAGGAAAAACTTTAAAAACATAGTTTAATGAAATTCGAAGCAAGAAGTAGCAATGATAGTTCTGTTTGGTTTTCGCAATTTTAAGAAGATGATATATAACGAAGAATTTTGAGAACAATTCGCCTAAGTAATATAATAGAATGCTTACGTAATTTTAAGGACTCAAAAATTATACGGGCTATGTATCTGCATTTCTTTTAGATTTTGTTTTTGTAAAATAAAATAACAAAATAAAGCGTGTTTTGGTAGATGTTAAGTATGTTATAAATGAATGTTAAAAAAAAATAATCCAAAAGTTTAAAATATTTATTTATAAATTTTTAAGTACTGTATATTGTATTATAAAAAAATATTGCACTTAACCGTTTTACGTAGTTATTATAATATACTGTACATCTAAATAGTCTACAAACATGATTTTTTTTCCACTATTAAACTGCTTCATCTTCTGTCTCTGAACCACTTATCAACAAATCTTCGAAGTTCCATTCGGTCTTTGCCTTTCCTTTACCTCTGGATGTTGTTTTCCTCAGTCCTCGCCTATTTCTCACTGGTTTTTCTTTCTTTGCTGATAGTTGGTGATCAGAAGATGAACTGGAACCTTGTTGACGTAGATTCCTTAAAAGCAAGTTTTCGGATTGGTTTGGCATTAATTTGCACAAACCCAATTTTCTTTTTGGTGAAAGTTCAGGTCCTTGTAGGAAAGGATTTGCTGTGCTTTCGCACTGCCCTTTTACAGCAAAAGGTCTTTCCTGAAACCTATGTGGCACTGGAGGTGAAAATGCCTGTGAGGAGCCAGAACTCGCTTTTTCCGTCGCTTGAGAATGTAACATAGTGTCATGAACTGAAGCTAAGCTACTGCTAAGAGATGAAAAACTGTCTCCCGAATCTGGGCGTCTTTGTAACAGTAATTCCAAGTCATAGGAAAGTCTGAAATGAAAAGAGGAAATTACAAGTTACAGAAGGAACACAATAAAAGTAAATCAATAGTGTAAAAAAGTGATTAAATTACAAAATCAACTAGAATATATTAGCTTTGGAGCTTATCTCATTGGTTAAAGCAATGAATGAAAAACGTTGCTAACAAAAAGAAATCTAAGTTATATTTTAAACTCAAGGCCCTAGAATATTATGAAGTTTCTTTCTCAATCCAAGAAGTTTTTAATACAAGATTTTAGGAATGACATTGAATCATTAGATTCAAAGCACATAGGACAGTTTAATAATAGTTTGAGTTCTGTTTCAAATTTTTAACTTTATTTAGCAACCATAAGGTGTTATATATATATATCCTAGAAAGCTCAAATTTTAGAGGTAGAGATAGAGTACTGATAGATTCCTATTCTTTTAGATCAGAAGGTAACTGATCGAAAGTGGACCATCAACTATAACTTATTTTCTTTGTCTTAGGTGGTCATTATGTTTGATGTCATTGTTCAAAACATTATAGTTACTTGGTCTTTTTTTAACAATATTGATTTACGAGAAAATTTCCTTCAATTACATTTAATTTTATTGAAATTTTTACTAACTTGGATAAAAATAATAAGATACTCCATTAAAAATTCAATTTTCTATCAATAATTTGACGATAAATTTCTTAAACAAAAAGGAAGAGATCTCAAGCTGGAAGCACCAAGCTATCCTTAATGGTACCGTCAATAATTATTTAACTTATCTTGACACTTAGATGTTCTGACAGATTAGTTTATTTCAACTAAATTGTACAGCGTTGCTGCTTTTTTATTTTTAACATGGAGACGACACACCTTGTATATCATGGATTTAGTATCCTTCTATGGACGAAAGTACACATAAAAAGCTTAAAAATATCTATTTGGGTTTAGGACCAACCCTCCACGGATTTCGAGATTGTTGGCGTTATTTCATTGAACTTTCTCTAATAAGTTAAATATCAAAAGGGCGAGATTAAGACGACAGTCGCCGGGTTTAGCTTTTGTTTTGTTAACTAACAAGTTCTAGGAGTCGGATGCTTGGGAACGAAACTCTTTGTCTGTTTTTTGCGCTCTTTGTTTTTCTTCCATTTAAACTTTATAATAAATCTTTTATGAGTTACATTTCTTTCAGAAATATAACTTACGAACATGCACAATTTTTAGTACCGTAACATTATATTATACATTATATAACATTATATTTAGTACCGTAACATTATATTATACATTATATAACATTATATTTAGTACCGTAACATTTTCTATGCTCATACACTATCTAAAAGTCATCGCAGGAATTAGAAAGTTTAAGTTCTGTATAGCATTAACTGTGAAAGGTTTAAGTAAAAATTAAAACTAAATTATTAATTAAAGACTGAATTAATAATACGACAGCTCGTTTTCTTTTTATTCTAGTTTATTTTTGTTTTGCTTCAATAATAATCCAAGTCCTTGATTTATTTATTTCTTAGTGAAGAACAGATAAGTTATGGTGGCAAGTACTTTTTGAACTTTTTAAGAACAGGATAAGATAGAATGTTTTTAAATATCAATTGCAATATATCCACTAAACTCCTTATTATAGCATTTATAAGTCCTTAAATAAATCAGATCAATATAAATAAAGATATATAAGAACTATCTTACGTAGAATAATCGGGTAATTCAGGAATTTCTGAGTTGAAAGAATCGAAGCCATTGAGTCTTGACAAAGTCTTTTGAGAATTTAAGATGTCTTCAATGTTTTCAGCCAATGCCTTCAATTCTGCTTCATCAAACTAAAGAAAACATTTAAATTAGAACCACAGTAACAATAAAACTGATTAGTATTATTACTTAGTATAAACTTCAATTTTTGAAAAGTATTTCTTTTAAAGTAATAAAGATATCTCAACTTCATTGTCGTGAATATGAAGTTAAGGTGTCTTTATTACTGGGGACAAGGGAGATGTAGCTCCCTCTTGAATTACGGCTAATATTTCGGGAAGATGGCCCCGTTTTATCCCTGAGCAACAAAAATGCTCTGAATTCCAGGATCCAATTTTTCTTTAGAGCAGGAAAAAAGCATCATCCCTCAACAGGAGATGAGCTCAAAATATGAGCAAAGAATAAAGTGGTTTTATGATATAAATTGAATTCCTCTTTACAAAATTATCTTTAAAATTATCTTTAAAACAATATCAATTATCTTTAAAAAAATATTCTCGATTGTAATTTTACTTTTAAAATGCTCAATTCGGTTGCTGATACAGTAAAGTGAAAGATTTATATAATTTGTATAATTTATATAACATTATGGCTTAGAGTAAATTAACTTTTTTTTTTCCTTACCTACTCTGATATAATTCATTAGAAAACGAAATCTTAAAAAAGACATTTAATTTTTAATTTCACACAGTATTGGATATGAGTTTAAGTTTGATAAGTTTATCCAATTGTGGTTGAAATTGCTTTGCTTTTAACCATTTTAAGAGAGAATAGTAAATAGCAAGACTCCTGAGTATTAAAGCCAGTCACTGAAGCAAGTACTAAAAAAAGCCAACATAGAATAACAAAACGTTGATCTACTTACGTAGTACTGTTCTGCATCCTCATATGTTTCATCGAAATTACTTTTTTCCTCTTCACAATGAGTATCAACAGATTTACAGACTTGTTCCATGAGCTTTAACATATGGTTGACTTGTTCTTCCAACTCTAGTAAATTAAAATCCTGTCGAAATCAGAAAAAAGAATAATTAGTGTTTAATATTAACTGTAAGATTATTATTGTACTTCCAAATATGATTCCACTTATCTGATTTCAAATTCCTGCATGAACAAAATGTCCCATTCTTATTGTTATCCATTCAAAATTTTGACAAAATTGGAGATTTTTTTGACGAGTGTTTCAATATCTTCAGATTCGAAAAATCAGTTTTTGACCATTATAAGCATTTTTACACAAGATTGTTATTGTCTTTTTCTGTTGCTCTTTATTTTGAAACCACCAGGACGGCCGTTTTAAGATTATTATTATTATGAGTAGCGGCGTGAACAATAATCAAGAATCGAGGGACATACAAGTGAAAGAAGACAATCACTTATCTTGCCTTTCTATCGAGTTCACCATAAATGACCAAAGCCGATCTCTTGGAATTATTGTGAAATCTAATTTTACCGAAAAGGAGTAAAAAAAAAAAAAATTGAACAAGAACAATAGTCATTCTATTTGTGTAAATGTGATACAGGAATGTTACAAAATTTCCTTAATACTCGAATGACTATTTTTCTTGTATTTCTTTGTGTTTATTATTGACTAGTTGACCCGTGCAAATAATTCGCAACAAAAAACCATCTTTGAGAAATAATAAGCAACTCCAATAGCTGTGTTGCATGTTAGTTAAATATATTGTTAATAGATGGCGCCTTCTCCATTTTTATAAAAAGGTGTTTAAAATACAGTTTTTTTAACGAAAACATTAAGTTTCAACAATTTGTTTATTTTTCGTCATTAGCGGTGAACTTATCTTCAAAATGATATCTCAATCATTGATTTTGATGAAGTATTAAGGGAGTTACGGCGTACCGACACAAAAACACCGTTGAGAAATATATAAGGATTATTAATTTCGTACAGATCCTTCGAGCTCAGAGATCGGGTTAAAATCATTTATACCAAACATTTGTTTGCAAGGTTATAATAAGGAAATGAACTACTTAATATCAACTGAAATACAAGGGGTTCTACAATCTTTTTTTCATTTTAGTCTTTTTTCCTAAATGCATTCAAAGTTTTCTCCAGAAGAGTTATTGTCCTCAACCATTACAACCAAAGATTTTTTTTCTCCTCTGGTATTTCATGTAGAAACGAACGTTTGAGGAATTTCGCGATTATCGCCCACAAAACGCTTAGATTTATAGTTGTGATAATAATGTAACCTTGTTATTAATTAAGTTTATTTCAAGCATTAAAAGTTTCTTTTCTAGCAACCAGCAGAACTGAGGTGAAACTCAGTGATAAGTAGTTTTTAAATTAATACAATCCAGTAAAAGACTGATTTTTTTTTTATATACTGAGATAAGTTCTGGATTTTAGATAATAGAATTTCCTGATCTCAATATTAGAATTAATCCTTCAAAAAATATTACTACTTGATCTATTCATTTTTTTCATTTTAAGCCATCTTTCAAGATATTAATTTGGATATTAATGCTTTTTTTGTGGAGATTTTTCTTCTCGCGTTAATTTCTCACAAGAACTAAATGAAGAAGATTTTCAAATACAAAAGTTAGATAGCAAGTTTTTGACAAGAGACAATCAAAGTTTCAAGAAGATCCATCTAGTGGGTCTAAAATTTATTCGAAGGCCACCAGACACTCACTGGGCGATATCATGAGGCTCATTTTCCTAGCATAAATAGCTTTAAAAGTGAGTTATTGCCAGCTAAGGATCAGTACTAACTTGTCAGTATTATTACAACTAAAATCCGCATGCATTCTAATAAATGCACATTTGTTTGAAGAAGTAACCGCATCAACGTTACTTTGCATTTGTTAGAATGCATGTGGATTTTTGTTGTAATATTGAATAGTGCATTTTTATGATTTATGAACAGCAAAACGTTTTTTTCTAAAGGTGATAAAGTGTTTGATAAAATACATAAACTTACAACATGAAGCTGATTGGCATTTGAGGAGTCTCTATTATCTTCAGTTCGTGTTTTCCTAAAAAATGAAATCAACTTCCGAAATAAAATAGGAAATATCTCAAGTAAAGGCACTTGGATGATGCTATTCCTCTTCAAGGAAAACAATTTATAGTTTTGATTGATAATTGCTTTCATCTGTTAAATATAAAAAAAAAACAAATAAATAAATAAAAACAGGCTTTGCAATTCCTAAGTGTTACAAACTTAGTAAAAAACATATTTTTATTTATCTTACAACATCTATTTAACACAAAAATACTGAAATCCAGCCTAGATAAAAGTAGTGATATTAACTATTCTGCAATTGTTGAACTTTGACACTTAATTTCTTTATTTTTTTAGGGGGAGGGAGGGGCTCTGTATTTGCTACGACAAATCAAAATTTTCCTTAATTTTATTAATTCAAAATAGATTCGATGTTCAGCTTATAACTTTTGTTTTTAGAAGCAAGATATTGCAATGAGTAATAATCTTTTGTAATTCCCTAAACTAATGAACTAAAAAGGTTCAATATTTATCCTTTAAAATTCCTTCAGTGTAAGACAATAGTCATTCTCAAAGTCTAAGAGAAGTTTCGATTAGGTAATAAAATTTTAGTCCTTTTTATTCTTGATTTTATTTTGATGTTTTTTTAATTTAGGGGTCATTGATTTGTATGTTTGTCCGTTTTGTCTATTCGTCCCATTTCACTGAGCTAGGGTTGGGTCGGGCTGATGAGAGGCCAATAAGCCTCGAAACAGCGCTGTCCCCGATTTCCAGCACAAATATCAAAAATAGCTCAGTGAATTTGTGTTTTGTTTAATTATGTGCGTTCTTTGTTTTATTGTATAAATGTACTAACGCACGTTAAATCTTTTGTCTAAGTAATAAAATTTTTAACTGAAAATGATTTTGTGTCGCTCTTCGAGACTATTTTCTGAAATTGAAGAAAAGAAATTTTGAAAATAAGCATGATAAATGACTTTTGTATTAAATAGTTGCTTAGCGATTTGTATAATCTTAAACTGAAGAAAAATAATATAACAGAATAATGATATGATGTATAACAGCGCAATTCTGTTAATATGCAAAATTTAATTGAAAATATATAAATCTTAACCAAACTTACCTGGGCTACGACGATGACAAACACACATGCAGCGAAACTGACAATATAAATAACACCAATATCATCATCATTCGGAAAATGAATTTGACCAATTTTGAATCCTTTGACCATTAATTTGATGAGGTATAAAGATGATTGAAGCACGCTTGAAAAATCATCAATATCATTCCCAAACCACCAGTGGCCAAAAAAGGAAAAACAGATAAGCAACAGCACAAGTTTCATCTGCAAAAAAACACACAAAAAAAGCCATATTTATTATACTATGTTTTTGGAAGTTCTGTATTCTATAAAACTGTTATGCAATTACTAAGAGTATATGGGAATCGGAGTATAGCTTGTTCCTCTCTCAAATTATCTAGAAAAGCTTTAAATTTAAAAAAATCTAAAAATTAATACTTTTTTAAAACCAAAGTTCTTTGACATTCATTACGAATTTTCTCGACAAAAATTAAATGTAGAAATAATGTTTAGAAACAATAACTTACAGCACAATATGCAATTTCTTTTGACGCTATTAAAAATGTTTGCTCAATTCTTGTTATTGATGTGGGTGGGAATAATGACTTGGTTACCATAATTACTAATATAAAAATTAAAACTCCTTCCATTCCTGAGATCACCTGAAAGTAAGGAAACATAATCAAATAAGAAAAAAACATCTCAATTCTGTGAAGCTATTATTAATAAGTGAATACAACTAGAACACAACTAGAATCTTTTTTAAATAACAATTGTAATTTTAATGGTTACAATGAAAGATTTGAGTCCTTACCTGTCTCCAAATGATGACATTATATATATCTATGAATTCATTACCGTTGAAATGTCTCAGTTGCTCAGAAGTTTTGAATAATAAAACTTGGAAATAGGCTTCAAATCCAAGATAAATAAGAAATATTATGTGAAATAGACCCTATAAAGAGATGTTTATGTATTATCAATAAAAAACGTCATAACAGTTATTCAAACTTTAAATTTTCAGGCAATTTATTTTTTCTAAAATCAAAATACTATATTAGTTTGAAAAACACGACTAACTTACTTTATTTTTCTTGTTTTGGAAATTTTTTGAATTTAATTTGTCTTGGAAATGTTTGGTCTCTGAATTAATCATTTATGTTGATATTATGATAATCTTCTTTGGAAAGTGTTCCAAAATTTTCTTTATTATTTTCATATTAAATTTTAGTAATTTTGAAATAACATATTGTTTTAGGCTAAGCTATTGATACATGCCACATTAAAGGATGCCATATGAAAAATACTGAAACTACGAAGTTGTTTCTAGTTTCTGATTTCTACTAAATAACTTCTCCAATATTATTTGTTACGTTTCTATATTTGAATTTACTATTTATGTATTATTTATAGAATGTCTAAAGACAATGACTACTACACTACTAATTTATAAATATTTATTGTTAATATAATAAAGTGAAAGAAATTATCTATTTTTGTTATTAACATCGATAAAATACTTACATGAATCCAATTCCAATTCTGTGACCAAAATCCTGTCCAATCTCTGATTAGCTTTTCAACATAATTTTGTATTTTCCAAAGGCAGAGAGTTGCCAAAAACATCTAATAATAGGAAAAAAACATATTTTAGAAAACGGAAGCATATTAACAAAGTCTTAAAAACATAGATTCATTGAATCATACTATTATTATTAATAATGAACAAAGCTAAACATATAAATAAAAAAAAGTCCATTCTCTACAATTTTTGACATAGGTTATAACAAAACAAATTTTAGAAATTTAATAATAACATTAAATCAATGCTTGGCAGCTATTTTACATTTCGAAAAAGTAGTTAGAGGAAGTTGGCTTTAAAATTTTATTTGGGTAAAAAGTAGCTTAAATAAAACTAAAAACAAAAAAAAATCTGATTGAAATTACCTTTACAGCGATCAGAAATATATCCATACTGCTTAATTCAAATTTTATGGAAATAGATTCAGTGGCAGAAGATATTCCATCATTAACGTTAAATGTGGTGAATAGTTGAAGCAATCTAAAAGAATTTAATAATTAAAAATTTTAGAAAACAAAAAAATGCAAAATAAAATGCAAATCAGATTATTAATAATCAGATCAAAATCTTTCTATCCTTCTAAGTTAAATAAAATGAATCAGTAAAACATGTCGTTTATATAAATACATAAAAAATTTCTATTATAATGGTTTTGCTTCTTAAAAAAAAAGCAGCAAATCTTAACAAAAAATATTAAGAGTTTCAGATACATTCCAGGATCCATTCCGACACATCACGGCTGATCAGTTGGATAACTCAAAAGATCTGAACCTCGTTTCTTTATGTTATTAGTTATGGTGTTCAAGTTCATTTAGAGGTTTTGCTCTTTTATTTATTAAAGTTTTATTTATATTTAAAGTAATTCTCTACCAACTTCCACTCCTTCAATTCCTTTACTGTTGTATGTCTAAGTAAATGACTACACTAGTAAAGAAATGAAAGAACGAATCTAGGAGGAGAATTAGAGCGAAAACTCTTAGCTATCTACCATAGGAAAATTAAGCACCTTTTATAATATTTATAGAAAATTCATTGTTTGCAATGGTTAAGCAATTGTTTTATTGTTAATGATAATACACTATATTACAATATTTTAAATGAAAGTGCAAAGAATTCGAATTCATTTTTTAAACTTTTATTTATACACTAACGTTCAATAATAACAGCTTTAATTGTTATCCTAGAATTTCTAATGTTATTATATTAATTCATTTATGGAAACAAATCTAATAATTTACCTTAAACTCGTACAACTACATAAATTTATTTCAGTCATTCTTTTAGTAAATTTAACTTAATTTTGAAATGACTCTTTGTTTATTTTTAATTTTCCTATAAGAAAACTTAAGAAAAAAATTGCAAAGATACGAAGATAATATAGCAATTTTCAAGTAATAGCAAAACACACTTGCAAGGCTTTCTGCACAGCTTACATGAGATAACATTGCCTTTATTACGAATGAGAAATGCTTAAAAAATAATATAAAGGCATTATTTTGTGCTTGTGTATCGTTTTAATAATTATTACACATTCTACAATTTTCATACCATCATATGAATATTTTATAATCAACTCCTTCTTAAACATTTCTTCGTCTAGGCTCTGACTTCAACTACATTTCTCAAATAACGAATTTCCAAAGTATCTTTTGTTTCTGCCCCTACATAAAACTAGAAACTACAATTAAATTCAGAAAGGAGTTTAACAATTCAGAATTGACTTATTTGAGGCAATTTTCTATAATCAGCAAACGCTTATGGCATATGCAAAAACCTGCAAACTTCTGCTTTTAATTAGCATTAAATTCATGTTAGTCTTCTGAACACAGAGCAAAACACGATAGAAAAAATTAGGGATGTAGATCAGAATGTATATCCTGGAATTATCATCATTGAAAAATGGCAAGTTTTTGAGAACCAACGCTGTAGTTTAAATTTACTTCTCGTAGATTTTACATTTCAAATGTAACAGCAACAATGTCTAACTCATTTGAAGGGAGATCATTTTCAATGACTATTCCAAGCTAAAAGAAGATTAAGTTCAGAAGTATCATGTAAATAAAGTCTATTCACACGAAATATCAATCTTCAGATACTGAGTATTTATTTCATAACATCTCTTTTCTCAGGATAGAGGTAAAGGATGTGTAATTCAGAATAATAATAATAAATGTAAAATCAGTATAAAAATTAATTAAAATAATCATGTTTCAAATTACAATTGAGTTACAATACAAAAAGGTTTTCTGTAATATCAAGGCTTAATAAAAGTACAAACAAATACATTTACTTACGTGAAGAAACTTGTGGCAGGGTGGTAGAGAACACATTCAAGTTTTACTTCATTTGTTTCATTAGAAATCCATCCCATATCTTGAAGTTCTTTTAACTGCGTCACTAAATCAGATCTAGAAGAAATAAAAATAAAAATTAAACTGAAATTATTAACAACTTTAAGATTATATTAATTTGCTTAAAAAACTGAATAAAAATCATCAGTAGTTCTGAAAATTACTGTAAATTTACAAGCATATTTAAAATTGCTTCATTTTATCTAAAAACTCATAAAATTTCATCTAAGACCGATATATCCACTAATTCTAAAGCAGAGAAGACTTACATGTAATTAGCATTAGAAGACAAGGTTCGGAAAGTTACTTTTAAAAGTAACAATGATACACAGTTACTTTATATTAAAAGTAACAGGGTTGTAGTTAACATTATGTTTTTCTAAAAGCAATAATTATAAGTGCGAATTTTAACGTGTGCACGAAGTCATTAAAAAAGTCTTGAAAAACACACAAATAGACTAAAATAAAATTAAAAGAAATTAAAAATAAAAACGAGACAGGACAAGAACAAGTGAGTATCAACTCACTTAGTTGATAATGGACCCGTTACGGGCCCGAAACTTGTCCTGTCTCGTTTTTATTTTTAATTTCTTTTAATTTTATTTTAGTCTATTTGTGTGTTTTTTAAGCAATAATTATAGTTGCACAAAAAGTAAATTATTGTGTTATTGTAAGTGTTAATATTTGAATTACACTGTAATAGTTTTAACAGCATAAACAAGAAGGCCTCATTTTATGATGGTTGAAGTTCCCAGTCCACTTTTTGCAATTTTATAAAGAATTATATTTATTTTATGATTGATTTACATAAATAATATTTTTTAAAAATGAATAAGACAATTGAGCAGATAAAAAAAAAATATAGAAATGTTCCAGATCAAAATTTTAAAAAAAGCATTTAATAGATCTAACTTTCAATTAATAATTAAATATTCAATATATATTTTTTAAAAAAAGGTCAATTTAAAACAAAAGATCATTTTAATGAAAACAGTTTTTGTATTAATAAATTTATTTTTTTTACCAATATTATTTCAAAAAGTCAAAATATTTACAAAGCTAGATGCAATAGCAAATGCATTAGAAGTGTTGAGCAGAATTTACACACAAAAAATGATTTAACTCAATAACTAACATTAAATATATTTTACTATTTTAATTTTAAGTGACGTTTTAAGGTATCGCGGATAATAACTGTGAATTCATTAATAACTATCTGATAAGAAAAACAAAACAAAAATTGAAGAAAATTTCATTCAAAGGCATTTATTGTGTACACATTTTTACAATTAGGAATATCGAATAAACCTTCTGAAAGCTCATAAGTGGAAAGACATTAACACATACATAGACCGATGATGATTAAAGATTTTTTTTTTTTATAACTTCTAAATGAAGCAGTTAAAACAGCTATAAATAAACCGTAAAGAACTGATAACTTTCAGAACCACACTGAAACATAAATACACTACTCACAAAATTTAGGGTATATTGCGAAATGAATATACTATGGATGATAATGCACGCCCTACCGTGCGCATCTCGTCAACAACATGCTGCTAGAGGCTGGAATCGAACGCATGGACTGGCCTTAACGTTCTCCAGACCTGAATCCCATCGAACACGCTTAGGATGCAGTAGGAAGACGTGTTGCCAGTCACCAACCACCTCCCATAACACTTCATCATCTGGAAGTTGCCCTGATATGCGAATGGCCACGAATACCACAGGAATTGCTGGACAATTTGATCCTCTCCATGCCTCATCGCTGTTAATGTGTTGTAGCAGTCTCAGGTGACCATACACCCTACTGAACAGTCAATGTGCGACACATTTTTCAAGTTAACCCCCGTCCATGTGTCACATCCTGCTCAATCCCGATAAATGGATTCTCCACCTCATTTACATATTCAAACAACTTCCATTTTCGTGTGATTTGCTTCTCTGATAATGTTCTTACAGAAATAAACTCAAATGCCTCTGTTTTTGGGTATATTATATTCATTTCGCAATATCCCCTAAATTTTGTGAGCAGTGTATTTAATTATAATTGACATTTAGCATCTTACTATCATTTAAAATATTTCATTGCCACTAAAAAGTATTAATACCTTTTGATTACTGTGTATAAAACTCTTACTCACCCATTTATCGAGAGAGACACTTCTTTTTCCCGCCGTGACATGTATTTTGGTTGATACCAGGTACTATTTTTCAAATTACTATATTGAACAGAAGGACTAGATAAGTCATCAGTACATTCTAATTTGGAATGATTGTATGAAGAGCAAATATGAGGACGTTGTATTTCTGTCAGTCTTATTGGACCAAGGAGAAAACTTTCCGTATTTTTCAAGGGCAACTGAAATAGAGAGAAAACAAAATAGAATTAGAACCAGAACAAGTGAAAAGCTTATTAAACAACCGATTAGAGAATTTCGCTGTGAACTCAACACGAATTAAGGTATAATTGACTGAGCAGAAGGCAGCGTACTTCTGCAACAGCGAAATGCAGTGTAAATTATTCATTTAAATACGAAAACAGGTTGAATATTAATGCCATTACACGGATGTACAGTTTTAGTGATGTGGCTATCGCTTCATTTCTATCCAAGATGATAACATTAGATAACATTAGATATATCGGTTATATCATATATCCAATTTTATTTTATCTACATCAAAGCTAATAAGCTTTTGGATCTCTAACCAATATAACTTTAAATTCTCTTAGCACTATCATCAGAATTTGGGAGGCTTGTAGAACTAAGTTTCCACCAAGTCAGTAAAAAGGATACGAGGCATGAAACATCAGTATTCGCAAAACCGGTTTTCTAATGAGCATTTTCTCACAACAAAACAGCAACACGGTTACATAATAATATCTAAAGTATTCTGACTTTTATCCTTAGAAAAATCTGCTGACCTATCACGTCTTGAATACAGCGCCAATTAAACACAGTTTTGGACAAAACAAACAGTAATGAAACATTCACATCCCCTTGCGATAATAGGGCATATCCGAATGTCATGATCTATTTGAATAGAAAATGTATGGTAACTGGTAAAGGTTTTAAATCAGTCGAGGCAATAATGGTTCTGAACACAAGAACAGTTATTTTTAGTCGAATATTACAACCGCCCATACGATCTAGGACGGAAAGACGGACTCAGCTTTCCATAAGTGAAGACGCGGTTTCGGAAGCAAGCCTCAAATGACTGATTCTTGGCGTTATCCGAAACTTTTGATGAACAGATAGTGATGATACAGTGGGAAGGATGCACGGGACAGGCACGAGGTGTAACAAACGAGAATCACGGTCGTCTCTTGTAACAGGTACTTAGATGTGGTATGCAGTCAGTTTCTTCATGAAAACTTTCCTGGCCGGTCATCTAAAGATAGAAAATTTGCAAGAACGATATGAACTGTGTCCGCCGGAACAGTGAACATTTAGAACATTTTGTAGACAGCTTCGGTAGGTAATGCTAAGTTAGGATATTCCTGTATTATGTAACTGATATTTAATTATATTTACTGCTCCCGCTCCTGTTTTGTGTCTTTTACAACTGTTTGTTTTGCTCAATACTGTATCTATCTGACGCATAGCAGCTTTATCATTAGATTTAAACTTCTTGTTGTGAATTTTGTATTATAAAAAAACTAAAAAATACTTATTATTCAAAACAAAATTTTCATATTTTTTAAATAAAAAATGTGGGGAATAACGGCGTGAACGGAAACGTATATTTAAAACCTTACATTAAAACAAATAATTAAAGATTTTATTTCATAAATGCAAGCATTTATTTGATTCATATAAAGAAACAGTTAATCTTCAATTTTGTTTTAACTGAAAATTATTATCATCAATTTATTTGCTCAATAAATCCTCAAATTAAAAAATAAATTGTTTCTAACTTGTTAAAATTACATTCTAAACTTATTTTGTTCTATGCATTTTTTGGGTTGTGATGCAGATTAATGGGACTTCACAATATTAAACCAAAATTATAATATCTTCTGGGAGCTATATTACCATGAGAGCTTAAAAACATTTTTTTAAATTTCTTGAGGCTAATGTTAGATGGCTACAAATCCAGATCTACGATTTCTTTCACTACAAATAATAAGCTATGTAATAAGATATAGTAATATAAATATAACAATATATATGTAATATACATGAAATATATGCAATAATATATGTAATGAAAACTATTATTACTATTCTTTATGTGTTACTACCAGTTTATTACATGATGATCTAACAAGATTCATCAGCGTTAGTATTAACTATCTAAAATGGCCTCAAAAAATTAAAGAGACTGCCATTAACTTATTATATGTATGTAAACAAAATATATAATATCTATAAATAGATACTGCATTTATAAAAAGCTATAGATTCATTTCTTATTTTATAAAAAGATATACACATTCTATAAAAGTCTTCTATTTTTACCTGATCTTCTGTATCACTAAATTGGGCACTTAAAATCTCAATGCCATCAAACATCATCCATGCCCACCAATCAGTCTGGGTTTTGATATTTAAAAATTGTGACTGTGATCTATAACAAAGAAAATATGCAATCTTTTTGGAAACAGCAATATTTAACAAACTGAATACATTTATTTGGAGGTCTTTTATTGGAATAAAGACAATAAAAAAAAGACGAGTAAAGGCAAAAAAAAAAGAGTGATATTTAAATATGTAAATATTTACCTTGTGATAGAATCATTTATGGATTTATTTATGAGGAAAGCCGATTGAAAATCCCAACTTCTGACAGTTAGAATGAAATAAAGCAGAAAGAAGCTGCTGAGAAAGATATATCTGAAATAAAACAAAAAAAACAACAACCATTAATTAAAGTATTTAATCCTGTTCTTTATTTCAATTTAATTTGACAGATAATACATTCTAGAAATTCTGCGTTGACATCTCAATACCAATTTAGTTTGCAACTTAAGATTAGGAAAATATTCACATCACATTTTAATTTCTGTAAGAAATAAGTGAAAATGATTTCGCTGAAAATTGAAACTGTAGATTATCAAACTAAAATGATTAATAAAACAGGTAAGCCTTTAACTAACATAACATTATATTACATAGACATTTAGATCGTTGTTATACTTCTCAGATGTATGTCATTGTAATGGGGCTAACAGTAACATTAACATATGCTTTCTTCCTATTAGGTGTTGCAATATTGCTATTTCAAGTTACTTGTTGTGATACTCTAACAGATAGAAAGCAGGAAGCACTGTTGTAATCTTCTAAAAATGGCTAACAAAAAATCTAATACAGACCACAGATACGTAAGAGTAACTGTTCGTACTGTTTCAATATATTTAAATGATTATTTCAGTTGCAATGTCCTTAAAACATGGTAATCTACCTTTTTGATTAAGTACAACATTTAAAAAAAATCTTACTTCATGATAGCAAAAGAATGTTTTTCCTTCAGCTTTTCTTTTCGATCTTGGATTAATTTCTTTTCTGATGGTGGTCGTGCAAATCTTAAATATCGAGAGCGTCTTCGCTTTTCTATTTCTTGTTTTTCCAGATCTTCTGCCGTTACCAAATCAGTGCCTTTAGTTTTCCAATGTGCTTCCATCACTTCTTTATAGTTCGTATGTTGATAACAAAACAAGTTCAAAGGACAATACAAATACTGAAAGGCACTGTACAGGGCTAGAATTGTTACCTGAAATAAATGAAGAGAAATATTGATATAATAATTATAATAGTAATAATGAAAATGTATATTGAAGATAACAGATGTAATTAATAAACAACATAAAGTACAAAGAATGGGAAAATTATTCATGAAATTGATAATATGTAAGAAGTAATTTAAAACTCATATACATAAATATACTTATAATTTTCGTAACTTTTCCTTATATTCTAAAGTAGTAAAATGAACTTTCACTAACATGACTATCAATAAGATTTCTTTGTTTATCGCTTGTTAATAGCTTATGATCGATAATTACTTGAGATAGGAACCAATGATTAATACAATCCAATTGGTCATTTTCTTTAAAGGTTCAACATCATATTAAAAATTTATTGACGATGTTGTTTTGTCCACATGCGTAATAATATTGATAATCAAGCAGAATAAATGTCAAGAATTGAACTTACTATTAAATGTGGAGTAATGAAAACATTCCATAGGACTGTTAAGTACCACGTGATGAGCCATTTGTTGCTGATGTTCCTACTGAATCTGAAGCAAAAATAAAATTTAAAATATGACTTATCTTATCCATCAAATGAAGCAAATATTTAAAATTTTAATGCAACTAAATCCATCCTACAATTATAAATTTCTCAATATATGTTTGAAGCTAAATATATTTAAGAAGTTTTTTTTAATAATTTATTAATTTTTTTTTAATAAGTTACAGTTTGGAGCGGAATGCACTGATACTCGAGTTTTCTACACTACTTCGCACTTCTATTAATGGCTGAAGCCTGGCAACAATATTCTCAAGTGAGAGTAGAACAATATCGGGACGATGGCTTCCTCTATCAGCATTTTAATGGGACTAAGTAGGACTTAACCCCATTACAGAAACCCTATATTTAATTGACAGAAGTTTGAGTGAATATCAAGAAATATTCAACGTGTTCCTTCCTAAGTTATCAACCCTCAGGTTGGTTGGCAGCAGTTCTCCATGCCTCTCTGTCTTCTGCCATTCTAAATTGAGCCAATACACTTAGACTAGGTTTTAAAAAAGCATATATTAAAAAGAAACACACAAATACCACCGGTTTCGATCCTGTCAAAGGATCTTTTTCAAGTAACGGAATCATACAAAGAAATGACTTTTAATAGGAATCCTAATAGTTGACGTAGTCGCATAACCAATCAACATCCAAACCAACTCAGAATTATTCTGAATCTCATTATCTCAGAATGTCTGAATCAATCATATTGCACCATTTCAGCATCAGCGCCATCAATAGTAAAAACTCCTGGAGGAACAACATCCGGGAACTGATAGAAAACAAAAACATACAGCAGAGGCAATTCAATGATTATATTTGTTTCACATTTTTTCCCATTCAATGTCTTTAGGTTTTTTACTACCGTATTCATATATGTTACTTACAGTTGTAGTGTCATTGTAACAATTTATAATTACAATTATTTGGAAATAACCATGGATCAGAAAAGTGTGATTCACGCTATTATCTTGTAGGGATAATAGCTGCCAATATCGGGGGAGACAAAAAGAGCATTGAAGGTCCGGATATCCGTGCTTGTTTCCGCTGTCAAAAACAACAATCTAAGCTACCTTTCGGGTAATCATTGTCACACCACTGGACATAGTTTAGATATTGATAATGTTAAGATTCTGAATGGTCTAAAAATTATTAAGAAAATGAAAAGAATCATTTTTTGTTGTAACTACAAATTGTTATAATGATTGTGAAACGTTAGTAAAATTTATCAAAACAATTTTAGTAACAAACCTAGAGAAATTGAATAGGAAAAAAATGAGAAAAAAATGAAATCATTGAATGTATGTTTTTGTTTGTTTGTTTTTCTTTCAGTTCCCGGATGTTGGTCCTCGAGGAGTTTTTATCATTGGATGGCGCTGATGCTGAAGTGGCGAAAATATGATTGATTCAGACATTGTGAGATAATGACGTTGGTTTAGATGTTGATTGGTTATGCGACTACATCAGCTTTTGGGTTTCCTATTTAAAGTAATTTCCTTATATGATTCAGTTACTTGAAAAAGATCCATTGATAAGATCGAAACTGGTTGTATTTGTGTATTTCTTCTTAATATATGCTTCTTTAAAACCTAGTCTTGTTTGTTGGTTCAATTTATTTGGTAATTAAAGAAGTTTGAATTGTAGAAATATTTCCAACATCACAAATTTAAATGTAAAAAAACTACATTTAATACTAAAAAGCAAATTTTCAAAAAGATTACGTCTTTTCTTTTTCAAGCCTAAAAAAAGCCTAAAAAAGCCTCTTTTTAGGCTTGAAAAAGAAAAGACGTAATCTTTTTGAAAATTTGCTTTTTAGTATTAAATGTAGTTTTTTTACATTTAAATTTGTGATGTTGGAAATATTTAATGGTAGAGGCTGTAGAAGGAGGGATCTACAAAAGAAATATGGGAACTTTACATTGTAGAAATAGCCAGGGAAATATCGCCTACCACCATTGGGCTCGGTTAAACTTTGTAACTTGTGCATTTTGTATTCATTTAAAGCAAATCTAGTTAATTTAAAAAGATGCGAAATCTTACTCACCCATAACCAAAAAGCAGTAGGATAGTAGAGGCACCAGTAACTAATAACCAACAAATGGCCCAGGTTAAAAACCGACACCAAACAGGTAAAAGAAATTCTTGAGAACCAGAGTTAACTTAAAAGAGAGAGAAAGAAAAGACCCATTAACCTTAGAAGAAAGAAGTATCGCAATAAAATGCATTGCAGTAATAGATCATTATTAAAGATGACCTAGTAAGTTAATATGTTAATAGGAGAAGTCCATATTAGAAGTATTTAAACTACAGCTGATGCTGGAGTGACTGTTTTAAATATGTCTTGGCAGTAGACTAACAAACTGAAATATTTAATGATACTCAACATATTGTAAACTGTGTGTGTTCTCAGAATTAACTATTAACTGAGCATGTTTAAATTCATTGAATATCAAAAAAAAAAAAACAAAGAAAATGTATTAATGGAACACAGCATCATTTCTTCATAAGCTTGAAAAGTATCAAAATTCATATTTAATATGTCGGTATACTCCTAGCATTAGATATGTACTGTTATATTAACTTTATTAATCATGTTCTTAGATTTAGAAGGTGGCAAAAAAACGGCATTTTTAAAAGTCATCACTATTGCAAAGCAGCGCCATTTCTTTCTATACACTATTAAACTTACCTAGATTTGTGGATACCCCAGAGACAACAATATCGTAGTTATCCACATCCGATTCTTCATCACCTCTGGTTTCAGGTGAATAATGGCACGTAACTGATCCTGAAACAGAAACATAAGGATATAAGAATCTTCCCTATACACATAAGGAAAATCGATATTTATTTTAGAATAAGAAATATAAATTCAAAGACAATATTATTGTGGAATGAAACAAACGATTTCAAAAGATAAACGTTTCCTTCAAAATGTGTTGAAATATTACCAAAGATGCAGTGATAAGTTTCTTTTGTGTATCATTGTGAACCTAAACAGTTAAGGTACACTACCTCATTGTTAAATAATTTAAGATTATTTAAAGATTGCTTACCTATAGTTTCCTTTTGATTGGCTGGTTCTAATTCCAATTCCTCCTCTAAGGCACTTATGTATTCTGAATGTTTCAACCATTGAAGACGAGCCCAATCCTAACATTAAATAAATAAATAAATAAATAAATAAATAAACGGGGCTTTTTAAATAAACGGACCAAAGATATCTTTTGAATATGCTTCATACTGACCTAAAATTACTTTTAATTTAAAACATTTTATAATTTATAATTTATTATTTAATTTAAATATTTTATCATTTAAACATGTATTTAATACAGTTAAATCTTCATAATGCATAAACAGAAATCTCTTTTTTAAGTTATTTTCATCTTCATTCCATTTAAAAGTGTGGGAAATTGCCGAAAAATTGTAGAAATTTATTGTTTTGATTGTGATGTGTTCAGCATTATTTAAGCCTTAGTGCAATCAAGATTGCCTATGAAAAATGATGCAGAAGCTCAAAAGAACATTACTGTTGGCTATTCTTGATATGTTCATCAAATTTTATTGTTGCTTTCTGACCAAGTGCTTAACTTTTTATTTTTTTAATTTTGCTTTTTTACTAATGAAGTAGAATTTGGAAAAAAAAACATTATTTTGTATAAAAAAACATGCTATAAAAGCGAAATCTAAATAATCCTTACTAAAGAACGATATCAAAGTTTTGATTTCATATTGATTTATGACCCACAAGATATTTTGTGGGTAATATTTTATAATTCATCCGATGGGATATTTTTCTATAGCATTGTAAGAAATGTAAATGAAGAAAATCAATTAAAATGGACAAAAAAAATTAGAATAAATTAAGTAATTAATCTGTAACTCAACTAAATTGATTGAAATTTACTCTGAAAACTACTGTTTGTAATTGTTTTAGGTACGTATTGTATCAATTGATGTGCATATGCGTTCAATAACATTCATAAAACTCGTTAAATATTTTGTTAACATTTTTGTTAATATTTTGTTAATTTCTTAGTGAAATTTAAATTCATTTAGATGGAATGATCTTAGCAACCCTTACCTGTAGGGCTCTCCAAGTACTCAAAGACTGATCTAAAGATAACTGAGAACTTTGAATACCATCTGGACTGTCTTGTAATGGATAGGCTTCTTCAATGGGCTCAGTATTAGACTTTACAAGGCACTTCTTCACTTGAGGATAAAGAAACCCACAACTTAATTTCAACTCTGGCACCTGAAAAATTGAATATAAAATCAACACAAACCTTGGAAGATTCCTGTCTGCTCTATCAAATATTTATGTAAATTGAGAGTTAATATTTTGTTATAAAGGAATTTTTATTTACCTTAGTGTATTTGAATAGAATAATTAGCAGAAGTTGTAGAGGAATCAGAATAATGCCTACAACAACACTAATGTATAGCGACTCCAAAGAAATAAGCAAACTTTCATAATCACTGACTTCCTGTAAAAGTAAACGATAAGAATTATTCGTTAGTTATATATAGTTTTTGAAATAAGTTACATCAGTTATATAGCTTTTGAAATAAATTAGTTAGATAGTATAATTTGGTTCTGAAGAGGAGTGGGACATGATACTATATAGATCCTTTTTTTATTTTGAGGGATTTCCCCACTCCGGGATGAGAATATGTCGATACATCTCCCGAAAAAGGCCCGAAGCACCGGGCCGAAATAGCGAGATATTCTCATCCCGAAGTGGGGAAATCCCTCAAAATAAAAAGGATCTATAAAGTAGTTAGATTGTTTTGAAAAATAGCCGTGTTTCAATTCAAATTGTCTTCAAAATTTTCAAAAATTTTGTCTGTTTCTATGATTCCATAATTCCTGTAGTGTCAATTTTACGAAATATTCTTTGAGAGGAAATATTTCTGTTTTACAATCTAAAAATTTTTCCAATTTAAAAAAAAAAATAACAAACATGCCTTAACTTATAAGAATTTAGTGAAATTTGCCTATAAAATAATAATTCCAATAAAATAAGTATTTAGAAATATGTTATTTCACAGACAGAAAAAGAAATTAAAAGCATCGTATAATCGATTTATTGTAGAATATAAGCGTACATAAGAAATAATGTAATTCAAACGAACTTTTTGTTTAATTATTAGTTTAATTTATAAAGTCAATCAATAAAACTACATGTTTAATAATTCAGAGTCAGAGAAATGTGATAAAAAAATCTTTTTTAAGGTAATATTATGAAAATGTTAAATCATTCATCACAACCCAAGGAATAATCACGAAAAGCACTTAAGAGGGAGAAAAAACTGGATGGGACGTTGTAATTCTAGAATCTCATTTAGGATTTTAATTTCTTTTCTTTTGTAATAGACCTTTTACTCAACTTTACATTTAATATGCTAATTTGCATTAGAATTGGCATAATTTAAAAATAAAAAAAAAGGTTGTCGAGAATAATTACGACTGTTAAGGAAATATGAATATAATGTCGTTATTACATTGTTCTTAGACTGTAATTACTACGAGAACATCTGCAGTACTGATATAGCATTACTAAAAGCAGGTGATAAAAATTCGTTATTCTTACATCATCAAACATCTTGACATCTTCTTTCTCTTTCTTAATTCAACATAAAGCAAGTTATTTTTGTTTAATCTTTCTCACAATTGGAATTTTCATTCGTTTCTGTTTTCAATATAATAAAAGTTGAAAAGAAACTAAAGACACTAAAATATTACTAACCTTAGTTTTGTAAGAAAACCAAAGAGCTTCTAGTCCTGCAGAAGTTAGTAATAAGACAAGGCAACACGTGATTCTTGGTATTCTATAAAAGTTTGTATATGTACCTCCCCTAATTACAGGAAACCATAAGTGACTGTCACCAAAATGCAGCAACCAGGTGGAATGTAAAACCTAATTTAAAGAAATATGCACATGAATACTGAATATTATATATGAAGGAAAAAAGTAAGTGTCATTAAACTTCTTTATGGCTAAAGAATACAAAAACAGCTTTAGTTTTTGTTGTAAATGTTTAAAGGATTATAGAAATATTATATTGAAATTGCTAGATATTGGAAATGACCACTTCTTTAACCACGTGAAATCTTTCTTTTTCATAATGCGGAAATTACCAAATTAAAATTCTAGATTAGATTTATATTAGATATAGATATTAGACTATATATATATATATATATATTTAAATGTAAAGAGTAGGCCGCAACATCTACGATAATAAGTTGATTATTTTTTTCTGATTGTTATAAAGAAAAGGTTTTAACTTGAAATGGTGAAATATTAAAAAAGGGGAAAGAATTTTCCCCAGTACGCTATCAAAGCGAGAATCTGCAATCATTATTTTCACCCTTATCGGCACTCATCAATCAATTTCCCCGTTTGATCTATCATATCCTCTGAGGTGGAGTAAATCTTTTTGATGAATCCTAATCAGGATTAAACAGTTCTTCCAGATTTCCTTTATTAGTAACTTTTAATGTGCTTGAGAAATATGCATTTTCTCAGTATTCAAGCATGTTTGTATTATCTTTTATAAATAATAATAACATAGAAATGACGATTTCATATGATTTTTCAGATTCATGTCCACTGCTTCAAACAATTCCCAAAGTCATTTCTACCGATTATGATTCAACTGGTTATAGATTGGGTAATGCAGATTTTTATTAAAAGTGTTGTGTTATATACGGCAATAATAGAACAAAGAACGGAACAAATCGTTCTTCTTATATCAAAAATAAGAACTAGTGAAAACCACTTAAGAAAAAACAATTGAAAAAAGTTTTGCGTACCTTTTTAAAAGTCCACGAAATTTCATTCTGTAGTATTTCCCTTTCAATCTTTTCATCTTCTTCAACAGCCAACCATTTTTGACACTCAAAAAAATAAACTGAACCTGGTTAAAAAAAAAAGGAGAATTTTTCAAGTTGGCTATATTTGCAAGCTTATAAAGAACCGCTTAACTCATATACAGTATATAAATAAAATGTAGAATTTAAATTACTTGCTAAATTAAAGTATGTAAATGCTGCTTATTTTAGGAATGAGAGTATAATATAAGTCTCTCTTAGATGTATAATAAACAATTTAAATACAAATATTTATAAAGAATAAAAAAGTTACGGTTGAACATCAAGGAAAAAAGGGGACTAAAAAACTCTTAAATGTTCAAATTAAAACAATTTAGTAAATAAAAAACATTATTTTTATACTTTTAAAACACTTGAATACTTAATAAAACTATTTTAATGGATTGTTCATTAATTTATTGGGAGCTTTATTAAGATCTGTACAACAAAACGTAATATCAGCTGATTTTATCTTTCTTCATAGAATATTTTTAATTCATTCCTCATTTCCTTTTCCTCTATAGAATGCACCTATTTATAGGCTAGAAATCTGAAGAAACAGAAGCGAGTAAAGTCAAAGAAATCCTGTGTGTAGCTTATAAATTTGATAACGTTACATCGTGTAATCTCAACTAATGTTTATGCCTCACACGCCTATAAAGGATGTTAGAGGAATAGGCTCCAACACTTGATGTAACGGCCCAATCGAACTTTTGTCAGCCATCATAGAAAATGGACTATTCACATTTGGCAGATAGCTAGATTACCTAGGCTCTAATGAAAGAAGATATTTTCTTTTACTCACAATGGTAATCAAGTCAGACTCTTTGAGATCTAAAACTAGTAATGTCTTGAAGCAACTTAGTTTTTATTATTTTTTGAAGTAAATTCATTTCAGTCTTCAGATATTCTTGAACTTATAAATGTTTATTACAGAATCAGGAAAAACAGTGGTTTGCAACAACTGAAGGAACTTCATACAAATGACTAACTTTATAGTTTTACCTGAATTCATATCTGTGACTGCTAGAGTTGACAGGAACCATGATGGACAATTACCGCCATTATTATGCCAAATCTGAACTTTCCATATTGATCCGAGACTACTAGGGGTGCTGTAACAAGAAATTATTTGGGAAATAAGACATTGCCAATTTAACAAAATGTATTTAGTATTATTTTTTAAAGCTTATTAACTTTAATTTAATTTAAAATATAATATATTTCGCTGAAAGAAAAGTAAACCTGAACAAGTTTACAACATTAATCATTACTCGATAATGTGTTAAATCACAGTATCCAAACCCTCCAACAGTAATCTTGTAAATCTAAAGACAGGTAACTTAAATTGAGCACAATATCAACAAGTTTTATTTAGTTAGTTAGATATCTTTACAAACAGCGAAATACCAAAAGGATTGAGGAGAGGGTACACTTTTTAATAATTAAATTATTAATATCTACAGCAAATCTTTGGAATAATTATTCTGTCTTTTGAAGGAAAATATCAGGAAAATACAAAGTTTTCTTGGACTCACCCTTATAAATGCTACAGATCTCTCTATTTTTATTATTATCTTAAGTAATGTTGTTCTAAAATTGAAGAAGATGCACGATAATTACCCCCAAAAACAATATTATATTACATGTTAAATTTATTTATTTAACAATATTATATGTAAGACAGTAATATAACATATATTGAATAAGGAATTATCTATCCAATATAATCTTAACAAAAAAGTAATAACAACGTAAGGTGCAAATTTCCCATTGATAATGTTGATGATAATTAGCATTACTTGATACTCTTTTTAATTCAAACTTAATTCAAACTTCAGTCTTCTTATGTTGTAACAGAATGTAAATGCTTGATGAAGGGGGACAGTAAAGACATCACGAAAAATTGTACTTAAGTTGGTATTACGTTTTTGATTGATTACTTATCTGAAGGAATGAGGATGTAGGAAGAAATTAACCAGAAGAAACAGTATAATAACAAATTTAAAGTATTTTCGAATAAATAAGTTTCACAGTGGTGGTGGTGTTCCAGAGATTGTATTAACAAAGAGTCATTGCCCTTTAATTACTTAATATTTGTTTTATTTAATATTTTTCTAATATTACTCTGTTCATAATTTTGTTTAAAATGAATAGAAATCTGTCTTCAAATTGAGATGTAACTTAAGAAAAAAGCAGTATAAGATAGCGTTGCGTCGTTTCAGTAACATGGAACAAGAAAGGCTAATTAAACTTTTTTTCTGAGCAAAGTTTCAGGCGTATTTTATTGCATTCAGATGTTAAGAGAACAAAAGAGCACTTACGTCATGATAAATGTGTCCCTTGAACTGCGTTGAAACAGAAGACCTCGTGAAATATCATCCGTCAGTTCTCGGGTCTCGGACATTCCTTCTTCTCCATGGAGAATAAGGTAAACCTATCCGTCAAATATTTGAAGAAATAAACATCTTTGCTTTCACTGTAGTCAACATTATTTTTAAAAAAAATCATTTGTTTTAGAATAAAAAATTCAAGTCACTTTGAATGAAATAATTAAAAACTTGTTTTGTTAATAGTTGAAATTTTATAACTATAAACAGTTTTAAAGATCGCTGCTAGATGGATGGCCATGTCGTTTATGTATATTTCTTTCTATTAGGTCAAGGTAATAACGAAGTATGTAAAAAAATTACGGTAATGGCTAATTGTTAATAATCGCTTAATTTGCTGTTGTAATTCCTAATGCTATTTCATTGCACAATTTCTATTCTAATTAGAAAGATATTGCCCGGGCGGAAACGTACATCATCGAAAAAACTACTTTGTAATGTTTCAAATTGCTTTAATTCCGTTAACTTCACTCAACTCAACACATTTTTCGCGTCACTCACAGGAATTCGGACCTTGCTCTCTAGAAGAAGCTAAAATATTCTATTTCCTGAAGCTTAAATAAGATTAAAAGGCCATTAGGTTAGATATAATACAAGTATAGTACAATGATAGTCATTCTATACAAACATAATTCTTTTCCATAAATATATATGAAACTTAGTAGCTAATAACAATGTGTTATTAAATATTTAAACAAATTTTCTAAATTGTTTGTTTAATACAAATCAAAAACAATAATAAAACAATTGAATTAAGTTTGTTTGTGAATTTCCCAATGGAGCTGACTTAGAAAAACTAGAGAAAATACGAAAGAATTAAGAAGTATTTAGTTGAAACGAAAAAAAATAGTATATTTAGGTTTTATTTGTCAGATTTTAGTTACCTTTCAGAAAATTTAAGTCCGTCTCGAGTATTAAAGGGTATTGCTAAACTCCAAAACTCAAAAATTCATAATACAAAACCAAAGTAATCTAATTTGTTGCAAAAAATATAATATTTTTGCTCTCAGCCTCAAAAGAATTAATGAGACAACTCTATCAACTTGTATAGACCCGACAGTTGGTAATAATTCATGTAAAATGAAGGGATGCTTCACAAGTCAAGAAGTCGAAAAGACAAGAAATTAAAGTCGTACATTTTAACAAAATCCAAAATTCATTCGTACTATTCCTTAATAAAAAGCTCTTCAAGTGTAGTTGAAGTGACCTATTACAATTGAAACCAAAAGCTAAAACTATTAAAGGTTTCAGTATTAAAGGTTATAAAGTTTTAATTTAAATTTAGTAACTTTAGGAATACTAAAACGTTTCCTTTACCGTTGCTGTGGTTCCTGCACCAGGACAGTCTCCCGTTACTATGGTTATGGAATAGACCTGTTTGTCAGTAGAAGAATTATCCACTAGATGGTGTATTTGTTTCTTCTTTTCATCGCGGATATCCGCAAAATAGCATGGAAAAAGGGCAAGGACATATAATATAACCAAAATTGCAACTAATAATACAGCAGGAGAGGCACTATGGTCATCACTAGAAAAAAGAAGAAAAATATATATTAGTAAACAACGCATTTCTATTTCAATTCTTGATATCTTAATAGTATCTGCAAATTGTCAATGATTTTTAGAACTTACATTAAGGTTCCTAAAAGAATTGTAGTTGAAAATTCTGTTTGCTGTATTTGATATGATGCTCCAACTGGGTTACCAGAAAAACAGCTACAAAGCATAATAAAAGTTAATGTTAAATTTAAAACAATATAAAATTTCTTAACATTTAAACAAATTTTAATAAGAAATTACTCAGGGTATTTTAAAATATATTTTTCAAGAGCAATTAGTTAAGTAATTTTCAAATAACAACAAATAAATTCAATATCTATTTCTTCAAACTTTAATATATCAATTGATCTTGATTTCTTTGATTGCTACAATCTCTAAATTAAACAACAAGCAATAAAAAGAATATTTTATTGAAAGGAATTGTTACAACGAAACTTAAATGATATATTAACTACTGTATGGAACAATTCCAAGAAGAGTTTTGTCTATCATAACATATGATTATTTTGTGTTATTTCTACTATCCAAAATTCATTCATAATAACTTTTTCTTGTTAAAGAACAAGTTTTCCTTTTCGTACATATGGTAACGATAAAAAAATTGACTTTATGTTCCTTACGTCTGTAAATAAATGACAAATAGTTCTTAAAAAAATTTATTTTTATAAAATGCAATAAGAAATATTGCATTTGACTATTGAAATGTTAAAAAAAAAGTACCATCATCTTTACCAAACGAAAAAAAAATTCCATCCTGCTTATAAATCTCAATACGTTTTTTTTTGTCCAAATGTAGTAATAAGGACGCAGAATGATAGATCGTTATTTAAAAAACTTACTCTTTTCATTATGTTACAATTCTCATGCGTAAGACTGGTAGCGGATATATGGCGGCTTTTTTATCTGTGCAGTTTCACAAGAAAAATTGCATGTTTATACTTAGAACAAGAAGAAGTTCACTAACGGTTAAATAACATAGCTTAATCAGAATTTCTCTTGAAAAAAACAACTTACTGCTTTTTTCATTCTCAATCAACATTAAGGATTTCTTTGAACGGAAGTAAGTATAATAATAAAACAGCCGTTAAAAAGGAAAATTAAATTTTTCAAAATTTATACATAAAACTATATGTTTATTAAGATGCTAAAGTTCCAACATTGAAAGAAAATAAGTGAAAGATAAAGAAAGCAAATACCTGCAACGAACATGCGAAAAATTTCGCAACGGTTGTATTGTACAGCCATTCTGAGACCATGACTGTGTCAAGTTACTCCAATAGAAGCATTCCGTCCACCACACACGTAGAAAGTAAGATCGCTGGTTAATCTCTGATGAACTCACGGCTTTTTTACTCTGGGTGGCATCAGCTATTCCGATGAAGTAATCACCTGGTTCTGTAATGAAATTGCATTTATTTATAAAGCTCTGAATATTACTTTTTCAGAAAGAAGATGTGATTCCCATAAAAAAAAATAAAAAAGCAGTCTGTAACTTAGTTGATCAAAGAAACTGATTATCTTTCCTCAATACTAAGCTCATTGACTCCACCCACTAAAGAATAAATAGATAAGCAACTACAAAATAGATAATAAAAAAATTATTGATTGTTTAAAATTGTTGATATTTTATAAACATTAGAATACCCAATCCTAATATATAACACAAAACATTAAGTTGCTGATTGAAATTTGTTCAGACATGTTATGATAACTATTAGAATATCATCTTGGACTTTATCAAATCTGGTAAAAACACTAACTGAACGTTTATTTATTTATATCTTATAACCAGAATCCAAAAACAGAATTTCCTCAATAATTATTCTGCTTCAGGAAAATCAAAAATTCATTTAATAAATTTCGAATTATTTTTAAATATGTTTTTAAAACCTACTTTTGGAGTTCTTATAAGTGAAGTTATGATTTTTAAGTTTGTTTCTTCATCAGTCAAACAAATTACGCTTTCAAATAAACTTAGTTTTGTTGAATATTTAAATTAAAATGGTTGAAAGGTTAAAATGAGAAGACAAATCAACTATTATTTGTATTATTAAAGCAACTACAATAAAATAAAGTCATAGAGAGTAGAATAACATTCTGTGGTAAACTTAGATTCGGATCACATTTATTCTTAGAACTATTGGAACTTGAAAGTTTGTTGACAATTCTGTTGTCATGGCAACATTCCAGCTGTCTTCATGGATTATCATCCTTTTAAAATTGTTTTGATTGTTGTAAAGCAGGTTTACATCGGTTTCCGTAGCAACAGTTCCGAATGTCACAGGTTTAAACAAAACAAATAGTAAAAATGCTTTTGTTACTATCTAGTCGCCATGGTAACCGACCTTCCTTCCTTCATCTATTCTTACAGTTCAACGAGTTTGATGGTTAAGAACTTTTTGAAAGTTGGCAGGACACGAAAAGTAATAGATTTATTCAAATGAAAGAAGATGAACACTAAAAAAATTGAAATTATGAAAATTGGTAGAAAAGGCAATATGAAAAGATATTCACAAAACAGCATTTAAAATCATAACTACAGATCAATCAAATATGAAGAAATAATTGCAAATAAAGCAATTTTCATTTTACTGCTGCATAGCAGTTAAAAGACAAATTCCTCAATACTGTTGCTCATTATAATAAAAGCTTATTTCTCGACCCAGTGGACCAGCATCAGATAGAAAATTTGCAACTAAATTTCTGCACTGAACTTCGATTTAGACATCTTGAACGAATTCGCACCAATTACAGAAAAAAATCAGTGAAACGTATTCTTGAAAATTTGTATTCTGGACAATCTATGTTTAAACTAAAAATTGATGCATTTTTGATCAAGAAAAAGTTTCTTCAATCATAAAGTTTAAATACAGCGTTTTATACTAACCTAAAAACATATCTGCAGATACGTGAATCATAGCATCTCCTTCTTTCGCGCCAAAAATCTGACTAAACATTATATTGGATAGTTTAGGAATCGACGACGAGCTGAAAAAATAAAACAGTAAATTTGCATTGAAAACTTTAAGACTGAATATAATAGAACTACTTTAAACATATTTTATTTTTATTGCCTTCAGATAAGCCTTCAACTTTTAAAGCTACAAGGTTTGAATCTTAAAGTTCAGATTATTAACTATTTTGTCTTTTAAAAATGGCAAATTAACTTTCCAAAAGTTGACATTGTAGAATATTTAATAGTTGAAATATTTTATTGGCAATGGTAAAGTAAGATATGTTATCGCTATTAAGAATGATAATGTGAACTTCTATAGCCCATATCCCTTTTCCATTGACATAAACCACATTTATTGCTTATTCTTTAAACATAAAAAACAATACTTAAGAATACTTTCGAAATATACATCAAGTTTAAATAGAAAACTTAAATCGAAATTATTTTTCTTAAAGAGTAATTAGACTCCTTTTTCAGAGCATATAAAAATGAAAAATTATCTTCCTTGAAATGATCAGCTGAAAATTCCTCAGCAAAACATAAGATTTTTTTTCTGTTCAATGACATTTCAATAAGTAAATCGATATTTTTCACAAAAATTCTACAGTAAATCAAGTTTGCCTTCTAAACCACAATCACGACCAAAAGGCTCATTCATACATTCACCATCGCAATGCTTCCTAAGTTCAATTTTTTAGATAAACCAAACATTTTAAAGCCAAAAGCAATCAAAGGAAAAGATAGAAACATAGATGTTATGTAACACCACTGACACGCCTGAAACTTTGCTCACCTTGACGAAGCACAGGTTGAGTCAAGCTTTCAGGCGTTGAGTGATGAGAACACAAAGAAAAAGCACTGGGAAAGAATTTCATTGAAAAATTATAAGAACAATATGCGATTTGGAAAATTCTAATGATCGAAGATCTGGAAAGTCTTAAGATTTATACTGCAGTTGTTAGACTTATATCATTTCTCATTGGACAAATCTATAACCGTGATGAAATAGTTGACAATATTTAAGAAATCACAGCAAAGAAAAAGCCTAAAACCTCACAACTTAAAGAGAAGTTTAGCATAATATTGCAAAACTTATTGAATACCACTTTCATTTAAAAATATCTGGCTCATTTCCAAGACTTAACTCTGAATATCTGAAATATCTACATTTTCAGATTTTTCACTATCAACAGATAGTAAAAAGGATCCTATACGAGAATATCCGTCATTTTTGATAAATGATGTAGAACCTTCAAATACCATTTATATAGCAACTATAATTTACGATTGATTACGATTAATTAATAGTTTAATTTATAATTAAATAATGTATTGATTATGACATTGCTAATTAATTTCGAAGAGTCTATTTTTAAACATTCCCAAGGAAAACCATTTAAAATTGTGGCTGAAAAATCCTATTTTTTTTTTTTTATTATATAAAAGAAAACGTTAATGGGCCCTAACAAATTAAGAAATAAATAAACCATGATGCTTTATTTTAACAACGATCTAAGAACAGCTGGATTTTTGAACACCATTTCTATCTGAACTGTATGCTTTACCAATTGCCTCATTACTATTCAAACCAGAATAAAAAAATTTGTCGTAAAAAGTCCTGTAAAAAGTAGTTCGAGTTTAAAGAATCTATCATACAAATTCTGAACATACATTTTACATGAAAATTTATTTATACAATTAATAAATGTAATAAGTCTTATTTATATATTATGTATTATGAAAATTAAAAGCATATATTTTAGACTAAAGAAATGATAAGTAATTCCGATGAAACTATAACTATTATTCTAAGACTTATATTAGAAATATTTTTGAAAAATATACTTTGCTGGTCGAGTTGTACTTTTGCAGTGCTGATACACCTGAAACTTTGCTCACCTAATTAAACCAAGGTTGAGTCAAAGATTCAGGCCCATCAGCAATGAAAATTTCAATTCCAAAGGTCAAAGTATTCCACTTTCCACAACTATCTTCCTGTAACTCAAACTGTCGCTGCAGCTTAAGAATATTAGTTACAGATACATAAGGGGAAAAATTTAAATTAAGAAAAATCTAAATTGGCAATAATTCCACTTTCTAAAATTCATTACAGAGTAGAAAAGTAAATAATTTTTATTTTATTTCTTTCCAAAACCAAAAATAATTACTAGCTTTTTTTGATAGAATATTGTTAAATATTTTTATTAAACAAATTCAATTCTTGGTTTTATTTTAAAATTAACTTTTAATCGTTTTCATAAAATTAATGTAAAAATCTTTCCTGAATTGGAAATATTGTAGAAAGAACGATATAAAACGCATTCATTTTTAACATTTTCATTATATTTACTGTGCTTGTTCAAATAATGACATAATTTATTTAGGATAGGATAAAGGAGGAAAGAACTCCTTATTCTTACCTGATTAGCAATTCCACGGCAAAATCCGATTTTCTCCTTTCGTTAAATTGCACGTAAACAAATAATGTTTGATTGTGTTTGATTTCCATCGCACTAAAACGGTGAACATTCATCTCTGCCCTTCTAATTGTACCATTTTCAATTGGTTTGGTCTCATCCTGAAATTATCGTTATTAAATTATTTCTTATTTTCATTAAGGGTTCTATTAATTGGTTAAGTGGTTTTGTACGTGACAATTTCATTTGGTTCTACTTAATCCATCAGCAAAGCGTGTTAAATCGATTTTCGGCACTACGTTAAATGACATCTATTAAATAAGCAGATTTAAGAAATGTGATTTTGCAAATTAAAAGCTATGAAATATAAATTAAGTAAAGGAAATGAACTCACGATATTTAAAGGGTAAGAAATATCAACTGTGATTTCGTCAGATAGCATTTCAGCATAATCTGCTAAGGCCGAGCTCATCATCACAACTTCAGTGTTAACCTAATACAAAAATATTAAAAAAATATATATATATTAAACAATGTAGAATAATCAAATATAAAAAAATTACGATTTCGAAATTAATTACAATTTTGAATATTACAAATTACAAGATTACAGAGTTTATGTTACCATTGCTTAATAGTTTACTTGTTAAGATTAATAAAACCAGATTATTATGCCTCATAGTAAATAAATATCGTACAGCATATTAAACATATTAAAACCGATTGAAGATTTTAATTAGTAGAAGATATTAATTCTTTGTCATTCTCGTGGGTGGACTTGATATAAAATAAGGAATAAGTAACAGAAAAATTTTAAAAACTATAATCACAAACAAACTCCTTTTCCACCCTTCCAATGTCTTTTTAAATTTAAAATCACTGAAGACCATATACTTGGATAACTATAAACAATTCACAATTCCTATTTTTGGTAGTAAACTCTATTTTATATCAATTATTTTTCTTAAGATTATCTGTATGATAACTAAGTTTTTATTTTCAATTGTTCTTTTAATGAAACAGAACAATCATATAACATTATTTCTAAAGCTTTCTACATCTTAAGCTGCAGATTATTCTTGCAAATAAACATTTTGTTATTCTTGTAAATGCTATTGTAAATCTGGAATTGTTCACAATAATATACGAATCATTTACGCATTAATTATCTACTAGACTCTGGAATTTCCTTTTTTCTTTATATATTACTGGCGAAAGCAATTTTAAAATTGCGAAATCTTGGCATGATTACGGCAACAAAAAATTTATTATTATATTTTTTATTGTTTTACAAAAGAAAAGATTTGATGTCAATAAACAGAACGTGATTGTTTTTAGTGATTAAAGCTTCAAATATATTAATATAAAAAAAAAAACTTAAATTATTCTTAGCTGCTGTGACTCCATTGTAAAATGATGTAATAAAGTAGTGGCAAAATAAGATGGTGTCCCTAAAGATTTTCGGCACAATTAATAAATTCCTTCATTTTCCCATAGTTATTTTACTCAAACTTCCCATCTTCTTCACAAATATTGTAATTTTAATATTTTTTGAGATGAAATAAGATTTTTTTATAAGAAAAAAAAGTCGGCAAGATTTTATTTTAAAAATAATGAGAAATGTTACTGCAGGTGATCCAATTTGGAATGGGAAATAATATTATTGGGATTTTCATAAAAAAATTATACAAACAACATTTGTATTTACCCTTTGATTTGTTGAGTCTAGGAAAGGACTGTTGCTGAATACAAAGAAATGTTTCTCCAGATTTTTCTCTTTCCATACGATGTTTGTTTGCAGGAATTCCGGCAACCAAGAAATTTCGTTGTTACACACTGACCACGTGACCATATATTCCGTATGGTGAACAAGAGGATCTCGGTCGTTTTTCCTAGATTGGCATTCCAGATGTAGAAAGTTCAGCAACAAACTGATTGTTTGGTCTGTCAATATCTGCGAGTTCAAATCTGATGCCAACAGACTGTCAGCTGACCTCTTTCCTATGAATGGGATTGGAATTTCTGGCTTTCCAATAGAAATGGTTGTCAGGATATGGGAAAGAGCCTGTACCACTATCAAGGACCAATCTTGCTGATATCCATTGATCGGCAACAGCTGCGACCAGGACTCTACAACCCCAGTCAATGTATGAATGCTCTCAATAAGCACCTCAATTACGATCTAAAAGCAAGAAATGAAATTAATTATTTGCAGGATTTTGGGCAAAAGGAATTCTTTGAAATTCAAATATTTACTGAATCACGACTATTACACTAACATATCATCAGATTTCATCTAAATTTCATCTGCTGTCCGTAAATTCTAATTTTCCAAATTCTATCTTTTATATGAATATTTCGAGTTCTCTTTTATTTCGCTAGCTGATACTTATTTCCTAGTTATTATCAAATAATTAGTTTACTTAAAATATTTATTCAAATAAATGAATAAACTTATTTATTCAAATCCTCGTAAATAAATAAAATTAACAGAATAATAGCCAACAAGTTTTGAATAATCTATATTAGATAGAGCATTTCTTTCAAAATATTATGGGAAAACTTTCCTCATAATAAAAAAAAATTATTTTTAAGAATACAGAAATTCTATTTTACTAAATACATCATGTGTTTCTAATATATCTTAATAACAATAAAATAAAGGGCAAAGATGTCTACAAAAATAAAATAATAAATAAATCTACGGAGAAAGGAAGTTAGAATGTTCTAGTATAAAGTAAAAGTAAAACAATAAATTGAAAATTCATCATATCATTGAAAAATAATAACTGGAATATCCAATAGATCTGCAGAACAGCAATCACTACTCTGGTTCAATTTGTCTGTGAAAAGAATCTTGGTATTAAGCTTCTCTCTAACTGCATTATTAGCTATAATAATAATATTTTAAAATTGAAAAATAGATCTAACAATCGTACTAACATGTCCTAAGAATATAGTAAACATTATTTTACAGTATGCATTCGTACGTTAGCAGAGAAATTTTAAAGAAATATAGCGTTTCTAATTCTGGAATATAACCTCATGAAAATATGATGAAATTCGATCAATTTGTAAACTTAGGGAAGCACTCCATCTATTACTACAAGCCGATTGACAGATTAAAGATTAGTTCCTATGGGGTCATGCATATTTCCGAAGAAAATGGGTGACTTGTAACCACGACAAATATTAATATATAGAGATCTACACTTTTACTAAACAAACCAATAAATAATGTTCGCAACTATAGAATCTTATAATTGATAAACATTTATTTCAGTCTTGTTATGAAATCTGGTTACCTATCAACAGGTGCTTTGAGGATGATGATAATAATAATAATAATATATGCATACGAGTTACAAGAAATTTTCACTATTTTTTTTTCAAAATGTATTAACATATTTCCGCATTTACGTACGTATTGTCAGTTCACTGAAAATAATAATATTAATGATGATGATAATAAATAGAGCTTTTATGATTTCTTTAGATTATCTTTATTTACATTTATCCTTAAGAAAACATATTCTCAGAGGCAAATACAAATAAACCTACCTCTTTTGGCCTCTCTAGTATTGCATTCAAGACGGTCAGAATTTGAATTGCTTCCATCTGAAACAAATATAAACAAATTTATCGACAAACATCATTGAGGGGTTTAGTAAATGCGATTTCCGGCATGACCTGTCGAACATTAATCATTAATATAAATCTCCCAGTTTAAAAGAGAAATGTGTTTCCAGCGTACAGGTATTTGCAATAACGTCAATAAGAGGGGATCAAAATATTTACTTTATTCCTCCGGGGAAATCCTTGAAGTTTTGAAGTCATTTGTTGTCTGATATTCCTTCGGAGCTCGATTGGAGATTCGCGGTTGAGCACAGTCAATAACACGCGCAGTCTCTGGAGACTCAGATAGCAATTGCGTTCGCTGATGAGCTTGGCCAAAGCAGACGAATTGGCCGTCACGTCTCGGTAACTATTAGACGGAAATACAAAGACAATCTTGTTTACTTCTCTAAGATTGGTTAAAACAAATGCATATAAAAAAATACATATACAAGCAATCAATTCAAACTTTAGATGAAAAGATAAGAAATGCTAGATAACGGACTTAACACAAATAATGCAGGCAATGATGAATAGGTAAATACAACATCTGTCTTCAAGAAATGAAGTGATTCGCAAACTTCTCGAAATCAACCCTTTTATGCGTTTCTTGTTTTTATTTTGAAGAGTCTACTAATTTAGGCTCTTGAAAATATAAAAAGCATATCACAGGATTGGTTAACAGAAGTTATAGTCTTAATTCATGCCAGTTGAAAAAGAATTAAGATAGTTTCAACAAAACAAAAACCAAAAATTTCTTGTTTTTATTTTTTAATAAAAGAAAACAAATTTATCTGTTCTAAAACTGCAGAATTGATTTTTTTGTTTTGTTTTAACAAATTTCAAATTTTAAAGATTACATTTAAAAATGTACAGTTTAGAATATTTACAAGTTTTTATACTATTTTTAATATGGGCACAAAACCAAATACAGATAAAGTGTTTTTTATGCAATGATATAATTTGTATCCCCTTAAAGCCAAGAAACATATTAATCCATGATTAAATGTTGACCTGTATTAAAAAAAAATGATATACAATTTTACTTTTAGATGTTGTACCAACACCTTTTATCATTATCACAAACTATGGTAATAAATAATATACAACCACCCTTATAATTTCTAATTTTATGATACCGTATAAATAATTTCTATAAATCCAACCCTTTCCTTAATTTAATGTTCTTTAATTTTTCACGAAATGTGTGAACTTTATACCGAATTTCATTTTTAAATTGTTCTGAAAAATCAATTCGACTAATTTTAGATACTCTGCTTTGACTCCAATTTAGCTCAGAGATTCGCATTTGGTAACAGCTGGCAAAAGTGAATTGTTCTAAATCTGCAATGCGCAGAACACCGTGAAACATATCGAGAAAGAGGAGCAAATCTAATGGCAATAGAATGTAATTAGAAGACAACTTATTATATTAAACGACAGTAATTCTCCTTCAATAGCACGTACTCTTAATATTTTCTCGAAGTAACTTTAAAAACTTACAAATATTAATGTTGAAGTAATATCATTCGCAATATCAATATCATTCGCATATTCTGCACTGCATGATTACTATAATAATGCTTCAAAATTACTGTAACATTGCTGTTTAAATAAAAATAATGTTACTGAAATGATATCCTTCAACATGATGCCTTTTGTTCCCGATAACCACAAAACTATTCAATTCTTGCTTTATATTTTAAGCTGCAGTTAATATTTAAAGCAATCCAACGGCCTTACAGAAAACCACATTAGAAACATGAGCTCACTTTTTCTCTATTCTATTTTTCCTTTGTTTTATTTTGATTTATTTGCTGATATTTTATGGATTAATTCCTCAGTTTGTTAATATACAAACAAAAAAATCGTAATAGTCAAATGTAAACTTAGTAATAATTACCAGATAAAAAATATATTTAATTTCTTAAGTTTAAAATTTTTCGTAAATTAATTTTTTTTATTTTTTTTTCCTAAATGATATTTACCATAAGTTAGTAAATAAAAAAAAAGAAATCAAATACATTCTATCCAAAAAAGCGTAGAATATCTACTTTATAGAGATCGGAAATTATTTTGTTTTAATATCGTAAATTCCAATTGTACAGCTTTAAGTGAGAAAGATTAATTCACTTTGGTATTTCATAAAAATAACGAATGTACTAACGAATGAATCTTCAAGGAAACACTGAATTATATGAACGTAGTAAAAACCAACTTCTCTAAAATACATTGTTTTTTTTTTAAAATAACATTAAAAATAGGAATTGACTTTAACGTATATTTAAAGATACTTACATCCATTCTTCAAAATTTTCTTTTGCACCTGTTGCTCGGGGTTGGACTTCTCTGACAATGGAACACACTTTTGTACCAATGCCAAAACCATCTCGTATGACAACGTTCAAATACACTGAAATGAAAATTGGACTATCCTTCTAACAAACAATTTGAGTAACTTACGTATTGATATTTCGGTAATGAATTATTAGTTTATTTGAAATATCTTTTTTTTATTATTATTCAATGTTTTTAGACTAAGTTTGTTCGATGTTTTTTATCTTATTTAAGAATGTTTGAATCTTATTTCTTAACATGTTAGCAAAACAAAAAAAAGAAAGAAAAAAGTGTCAATAAAGATACATAAATTTTATCATCAGTTTTTCCCTTTTTATATGGAAATGTTTTGCCATTTGCTTAGAAAAAAAATCTTTAATTCCAAGACATAATTGATTTGGAAATCTATTTCTAAATAAAACAAAAATTTCAAAAGCCATTACCTCTGTAATTGTTGTCTGGAAGTCCCATAGGAAGACTGAATTTAAAATTATGGTCCATTCCGTAGTAGATAAGAGTGGCAGGTTCATCAGGTGTGAGACTGTAACTTAACTCATAGAGAACTGGAGTCTTTTGCACTCTCCACTCTAAGCAGTCCAGTTTGAAGCGAGTGTCCAATTCGACACCAAAAGTGGGCATCAGAGTGCATCGACCATTCACAGGGCCTACATTCACTGTGGCAGCTTGTAAAGCACTCCATTCAACACTCCTATTCGCTGCAATGATAAATTATTTACATATTACTTACTTCTGCAATATTAATTATGGCATTTCTAATTTGGGTGCCGATTTTCCGAATAAACTTAGATGAAATCTCCGGATTTACATTGGTAAGTCCGGATAATGCAATTGAAAAAAATAAAATTGACAACGATGCTGTAAATCACGCTAACATGTACTATGAGAATTTTTTAACAATTTAGCAAACGCTCTGAAACTTACTTATGGGCTGCTGAGTTAAGGGTAATTCGAATCTGTTACAAAAAGAAGTTGATACATTTAGTTTTGTAAGTTACAATGTTAACATTTACCGAAAGTTTTAGAGACAAAGAAGAAGAATACTGCACAGTCCATCCACGGAAGTACTCTAGCATATGCCTTAATAAATACGAATTTATTTAATATATTCACTAAATTACTGTTATCTGTTTTAGATAAATATTTTTTAATTAAGTTACTTAATTAGAAAAGTGAATTCACTAGATCAATGCGAAAACGTCAATTTTTCAAAATTGAAACCGTACATTCGGATAATCGGCATTCGCATAACAAACTAAAAGTATTTTAATGTGTTCTACAAACCAAACTTAAAAACACTGCAAAGAAGATAGAAGAATGGTAGTTCTCTCTATTAAAGCCTATGTCTAAGAATTCTTAATAGTTTTCTTATTCAGAACTCAGTCCATTACCTTCGTCTCGAATGATGACTTGTGCAATATACGTTCTTCCAACTTTAAGGATTCCAGGTCGAATTATAAGATTCCAAGAATGGAATCCAGTAGTAGTACTTTCATCTTCCATATCGTAAGGCACTCTTGGTGTATTTAAAAGATGATTCATCTCATAATGATGAGCTCTGTCACTCTTCAAAGCATCTCCATTGGAATCTGCCTCAGGTTTTCCTGTTAAAAAAAATAATCAAAGAAACTATTAATCACAAATGTATTTAAGAAAACATTCAAAGTACATTTCAGATTTAAAGTAATTATTCAAGTCGATTGCCATCGCAACTTTTAGAGATTACATAAGTAAATTATGTTGTAATTACCAAAATGGCGATTGGCTCCAGTCCTGCCTCCACTTTGTCCTTCAAATACATTATCGTCACCTGCGAGTAAGGAATCATCCAGAATATGTTTCCCTAGAATAAAAAATAAAATAAATAAATAAATAAATAACAAAATGGACATTTAGCGACGTATTAACAACTCCACATAAAAATACATTTTTTCGTTAGTTCATCCTTTTCTTTAAAGAATTACTTCGTTAATTAGTTATAACAACTGAAATTCCTTTGTAAATAATCTGTTATTATTACTTTTAATTCTTAGAAATTATTAATAACAATTTGCAACTTTCAAAACACGTTCTGTCTTTAAATATGTGTTATATATTTCTAAATATCAGAAACATATGTTTAAAATTAATACTAATTGTTGAAAATTAGGAATTTTGACATATTTAGCCCAGAACATCATTTCATACATAAATAAATAAATTTCTATTGATGTTGGAGCACTGCATCATAAGTTATATACCTCAACATACCAACAATTTTTAACTGTAAACATGAATTATGTATAATATTCGTTTTTGACTTTCATTAATTATTAAATGTCATGTTTTCTTATTAGTTCTTTTAGTGTCACAAAAATGTTAAGCTTTCATTAAAATTCTAATGTCATAGATTTATTTCAAATGTTTTCAGTTATCCTGATTTTGATGTCAAACTCAGTTATTGCTGAAAGACAGATTAGTTGTGATTAATTCATTTTATCAGTGCAATTTATATATTTTACGTAATTACTTATTTGAAATTAGAATTGTTACATTCATATTTCATTTGAAATAAGGTTTACTCGCAAATACGTCATTATTATTACCTAAAAATTATTGAGTTGCTAAAACAGAAGGCATCAAAGATTTAATTTTTAAAAAATTCTATTTTAGACTTTTCGGAATCAAAGTCATGACCACACTTCAGTCATCAAACGGACATCTTTTTATTGGGGAGGGGAATCAATGTAAATATGATGTAATGTTTATTTCACGAACTTGCTTGAATTGACAATCATTTTGGCGCAAACAAAATAATTCCAATTCACAGCTTAGACCGGAGCTATTTCTCATAGATTTACGGTATTGCAAAGTTTTGTTTGCATTTTTCATGAAGAACATGAATGTTGAGTTAATTTTTTTTAATAACATAATGAAATTTTAAATTTCCTTTACATTTCATAGGACATGAAATTTTAGAATCGTTGAAGTTAGAATGGAAGAATATATGACTAATCTGCAAAAAAAATAAAAGAAAAAAGCAAAACCTATAACTGATATTTAATTATGAAGTGACTTAAGGGACATGGGAAAAACCAAATTTCCCAAGACAAATGGAATCTACGGATAACTACAGCTTGTATGACACTTACTATGATCTCTGGCGTTGGCGCTTCCAGCTTCTCCAGGAGTCCCTTCTTTTGCCAGATCATTCCAGTCAGGCGAAGGCATTGAAAACGGACTGAATAATGGGGCGTCATGTTCTTCATTGGAGACTGAAATAATTATTTAATTAATTTATTAACCTCAAGAAGCTTAATTAATTTAGTTTAGAATTCCTACGTTAAAATATATTGAGTATATTAAAAAAATTTCGATTTATATGATATGGAATCCTGTGACACATTATACGGAATAATCTTAAAGAAGGCTAACTATCATATACTAACTTATGAAATGAAAATCAGTTCCAAAACACTAAACATCGGAAGTAACACCAGAAAGCTCTTATTTCGCTGAATAATAAGATTCAGTACAAAACATAGTACTAAACCATGTACAGAATTTTTTTTTTTTTAATGATTAAAAAAAAACAATCTTGATTCTGTACATTATTACTGATGTATTTCATGTATTAAAATTCTTGCCCCAATGAGAAATAGAAAAAGCAAACAGTGATTCAATTAAGTCTATTAAAAACAAAAGATAAAGAGTCTTTCCCATTCAAGATTATCGCTTGATCTAATTCTTGCTAAATCCGCAGCACAATTAATGCAATTATCTTTATGTAGGCGATATGAATGAGCAAAATGAGGTTTAGAAAAAAAAATACCAACATCCTAATTGCTTCTAAATTTTTCTTCCCTTATTCCAGTGTCCTTTCTCTTAGTACAATTCATACACAATAAAACTCTCTGATGTGAAAAAGAAAACGTTGCGTGAGTCCTTGAGTCCTGTGCCAATTGAAGGCGGCTTTCTTTAATTGCTGTAATGACTTAATTAAAAACGCAATGTTTTGCCATTATCAATGATTAATGACATAATAGCAAATACTAACAGTTTTGAAGATCTTCTGAAAGGACAATGCCGCCGTCATTCTCGGGTTCTTCAACTGGTCCTTCGTGGTACCAAGAACGAGGAGCAGTGGACGGCTCCACAATGATTTCTCTTTGATAGCGCCCTAAGAAAACAAAAATAAATAAGTCTTTTGTGAAGATAAAAGGCTCAGCTAAATTAAATTAAACAAGAGGTCGCTCAACAAATGAAGTTTATGACAAAGTATCAGTCAACATAGATAATTACCTAATAATTTCAATTATTTTTGAATATATTGTACTGAAGTAAACAAAGCAAAGCAACTAAGAAAGCACTTTTTTTCTGTGCGCTTTAAAGGTTTCCATTATAATCGTACATTACACGAAGTAATAAATATTACTGGAAAAAAAAATGGTATGTTATTCAGAAGTTTGAATAATTTCGTATTCCATTCAGGCGTAAACTTGAGAGCTCTCGATCAAGCAAATAAGGCGAAATTAAACAATGTCCTCATTAGAAAAAAATAAAAATTGCAAAAAGCTTTTGAATAATTTGAAGCCTATTTTCAGTAAAGCTGAGTTTTGTGTTTGTTTTTTCCTTTGATTTTACAAAGCAACAAATCCGAATACTTATAAATTTCAATATATGCCGAATATAAAAAAAATCTTCCGATTTTCCCTTCACTGACGATTAAAGAAATCCGTAAAAGCTCATTAAAGTTGCTAAATCCAAATAATTTTAATCAGGGATAAATATACATTGTTAGACGTCGACAGGAATTCATTGTTTCATGTTTAGATATGTTATTTTGGTGCCTCCGTGCAAATTTTTCAAATACAAAAAAATTCCATTGTCTCTTGTCAAGAAATGTGAATTCCATGTCTCAAGAAGACCCAGTCACTGTCGCAAATAATATTGATTTTATAAATATACTTTCCTAAGGAAAGGGAGGTAAAAAAATTCATACTCTTATTATTATTTTTTTGTAAGATCTCAATATAGCTTTATTTTATATATGGCATATTGTGTAGTACTTAAAATACAATGCCGAATATTTTTTTTTTCTTCCTCGTTTACTGTTTCCTCATTCCGATGTAAGGGGGACGTTAATTACTTACTTTTGAAAGGAATCCAAGTGAAGGAGTCAAGGGAACTGTCATCGTTTTCCTCCTCTCCATTCAATTTCTTCTGTGGAGGATAGACTTCCTGGATATCCAGACCAACGGCTACGGACGACTCGTTATCAAAGTTTGCAGACACATTTAAGTAGAAGGTTGACCCGTCTGGTTGAACACAGTCGTAATTACCTGAAGAAAGCAGACAGGCTTAATTATAATTGTGTGCTTAACTACTGAAAGTTTCACCATTTTCCCTAACGAAATAGAAAGAGGTAAGATAATCCTTTTACCATTCTATTACAACCTACGTCGTTTTTAATATTAAAACTGTTTCAAATATCATTGTTGGATAATATATTTACTAGTCATTAAAATGCATTCAATCATTAAGCTTACAATATAACTTATATTTTTTGGTAAGATTTATTTTTACTCCTAGGATGTTTCAACAAAGAACTGAAACTGTAACGGATCAAAATGAAAGGATAGAAGAAAAAAAATAAAAGAAATAAGAGGCTTAAAATATATTTTTTAAAAGACTCATAAAAAGTCTGCAAAAATTGCATTTATTTTAATTTTAATCTAATCCTGTCCATTCATCGTTTGTTTTCCTCCTCCAAAACATAAAAGAAAATTCGGCAGCTCAACTATTTAAACATTATATTTTTATTTTATTTAATTTCACAAAAGAAGAACACTTTAAAAAAATATGATCTGGGAAACGATTTTGCCTTTTAGTCAATTCTCCTTCTATCATTTTATTAGGTATTTTGAGTAAATAAATAAATAAAGAAAAATGAATCATTACTATTTTTTTTTTATTATTTTTAATTCTCAAACTCCATAAATAAAAGTAATAATGAGATTAGTAATTCAACCTAAATAGAGAATTCTATATTTACTTAAATATTACATTTTTATATTATTTATAATTAATATTTATGGAATATTAGAATAGGCCTATCTATTTGTAGCTAAATATAAACACAATGGCGTCGTCAGGGCCTTGTTTTGGCGAGCAAAACAAGTAAATCACACTGCATCCCTCCCCCAACACATACACCTAACAGAATTTAGAAATTTCAAAAATTATAGCCCTCGATAATTATTTCTTACTTGGTAAAAAAGCAATTAAAAAAATATTTAAAATTTTCTTCAAAATATTTTTTATCTTCCATCAATTTGTCTTCCTCTAAATGCTGTCCCCGAAGCGTTCGCATCACGTACCCCCCCCCCACCAGGTTTCTCACAATTTATTTAAAAGGATATTAAAATTCACATAAAAAAAAAAAGTTATATTTTTTGGAGAAAATTTAAACAGACGAATATTTCTAATTAATGAATCTAAATTAAATATTAATGCAATTATATTTCGAATTCCGTCAAATTCAAAGTAAACCAATTTTTAATTTAGTGAACTTAGATTAATTAATGCTATTTAATTAGATCTTAATAATCTAGAATTCAAGCACAACATTGGTGTACGTATGAATCCACGCTATCAAAATAATGAAATTAATTGAAAGCATATCAGAAAAAAAAAATATGGAATGTTCGAAGACACAAGAAACACTTACTCAAAGCGAGGTTATGTTTGCCATCTTTTACCAGCCACAGTTGCCACGTGATAAGGGGGCGTTGGAGAGCGTCACATCCTTTACACAAGGCCTGAAAAGTTATGTGGGCGTCTCGGTCAACTATTCCAGCCTCACAATTCGGGCAAAAGATTGAAACACTAAAAAAAGAAGAAAAAAAAAAAAACCTTAAGTGTCTACGTTGATTGCTATCTTGAAAAATGAAGGCTGTCTGCTATAAAATTTTGCACTGTTAAAATGACAGGGGGAAAACGGAGAGAGGGAAAAACCAAGGAAATTCAAAATTTTTATACTTTATTAAATGATGTATAGGAAGTCTTGATTTTTTTGTTCTTTTTATGTTGAAATTTTAATATAAAATCCAACTGTTACACAATATTTATCATATAAATTATTAATATTAATTTTCATTGTTGACAAACATATTTTAGATACCAGAAAATTCATTAATATTAATTTTATTGGCAAGGGGAAAAAAAGTCAATTTTAATTACTGTATTTTTTAAAAAACAGAAAGAGAAAAATAAAGAAAAAAACAAAAAGAAGAATACTTTAATGTTAAATTACGAAGTTATAATTTTTAGTTTGAATTTTTAAAATAGGAAGTCTAAGTTGTTAAAATTCACTGTTTAAAATTAATTTAAAGTACATAAAGTAAATAAAAAAAAAAATTAAAAAATTGTTTTTACATTTTTTTTTGCTTGCGGTCTTAAGAAGAACAGTACAAAGATATAGCGAGGAAAGGAATAAGATTAAAGCTTAAGAATTTATGGATATTTTGATAATAGGATTTTCTATTATCGAAATTCTGAAACAATGCCTGCAAAGACTTAATGTACAATCCAATACCAAAACACTTCTTTAACAAAAAGTAATTGAGTATATTTGGTACTTACTCAACAGACGTTTCCCCATCAACTATATGAATGATTTGATTTGCACTTGACTGCTCCTGCCCTCTAGTTGCTGTCAAACTAAACAGAAAGTTGTGAGGCAGCATTCTCAGAGCAGAGGCTGCAAATGTCAGATTTGGCTGAGTCATGTCCGGGCTTGAGAAGTCGAAACAAGGAGCTCTGCTGAAAGACAACGGCTGACAGGTCCACTGAAATCTAAAACAACAAGACAAGCAACAACATTAAAAATAATTACTGATCATAAACGGAACGAAAAAAATGATAGGGATTAATTTCATTGCCTCTGACATCAATAAAAAAAAATTAACAAACAAATTTAATTAAAAAGCAAGTTGGAAAAAAAATTTATTAATAATACAACTAAACATTTGTATTTCTTATTTTTATTTAACAAGACCCATTAAAATGCACGAATAAAAAATTAACTTTAATTTTTGGCGTGGAGAAAGTGCTATTCAAATCTTAAAAAATAAATTAACTTAGCTAACTGATATTCCATTTACATCTACCCAAACCCTCCCATCCCACCCTTTATAATAAATAGGAATTGTTAACAATTATATATAACGATTGTTATAAATTATAACAATTCTTCTCAGCTAATAACAATATTATTTTAATCAGTTTGAGATTCCGCCAGACATACGCTCACACGGGCGGGAAAGGGAAACAGAGGTCATATGCCGTCTCCTCTGCAATTTTAATTTTAATTTAACTCTTTTTTAGCAAGACACCGAAATAAATGCTAAATTTTATTAAACATACGTTATTTTATATGACTTTACAGTGCAAAGCACAACTTTATAGTTTTATTTTGTTTTTTAACTGCTGATTTATTTTGACCTTTACTATATCCTAGAAAAAGCCTGTGACCGTTTATGAATGTGGATAATGGGCAGGCAAAGAAACTGATAAAAAGATGTTAAAATTAAACATTTGTAAATAGAAATTCGGATAATATGACAATTTTACATGGTCAGCAATTTTAAAAAAAGATATATAATTACTCATGACAGGTTTATATAATTTGGATTTTGTATAGTACTTTTGCCTGGCTTTAGACTTTTGGTTTTATTGGCCCGTAATTAGATCCATCCCGTATCTACATTTTGCAGTTTTGACATCAGAGATTTATTATAATCTGCTTCAAGAACTCAATATTTAAAAATTAATTATTTTAAACTTGATTAGTTAAAGTAAAGGAAGTAGTTGAGAAGCAAGTTGTCTTATAGAAACTGAATCTAAATTCAAGAATATCGAATTTTTACAACAGACTGACAAAGAGAGCATCAATCGATTTTAATTTATCCATCCTAAAAAATTTTACTTGCAACTTGTTGCAATTTCATATCAAATTAAATAATCAGGAAAACTATTGACATTTTCCCTGACAGAATTGCTATTTAATAAATCTTCAAATCGTATTTGTAGAATTTTTTACGTAACTATTCATTTAAACTTCCTTGTCCTGTCGAAATCTCTTCAAACTGACAATAGTCAGTTGGGAAATTAATTTCAATGAAGCTAAAGTGTTGAAAGAAAAAAAACACTTCGAGCGAATTTTCTTATTTTTTTCTTTTTTTTACGGAAGAAATTTGATTCCATTTAAATTTGTAAAAATATACTTTTTTTTTCTTTAATCAAATTTATAAAAAGAAAAACAAAACGAAACAAAAATCAATTTTCTTGGCTAAAGGGAGAGAAAAATCTGTCAACGTAATTATCTTCTCTTGCTGTTCTTTTCAGATTAGGGTAAGTAATCTATTTGGTAATCCATAAAAAAAGGTTTATAGGACTCGAAACGGCCGTCCAAGGTTCCTTAAAGCATTTAGTGACAAAGATTTGAAGTGAATTGTTATTATATTTTACTCTTCAGTTATAAAAGAGAAACGATGGCTCTAAAGCTTTAATAAGATGGCTCTAAAGCTTAAATTTTGAGTGTTCCTGCAATATATTATCTACAATTGTATCTGAGTTTGAGAATCACTGGTCAATATTATATTTAACTTTTTAATATTTTTAAAGATAAAAGTTATCAAAAAAAAAAAGAGAGAGAGAGATAAGAATCTCCTCTAATTTGAAATATAAGAGGAAAAAAAATATATCAATTCAAAGAATTTGCTTTTTAGGTTTTTTAAAAAAAATATTAATCTTCAAATCACACCATGAATCAACTACATGTAGAAGAATGATATCTTTATATTTACGGCTGATATAGCTGTATTCCGGAAATGCTCTTAAGATTGGTATTTCCAAAGTCTCTTCCCAGATGCCGGTCGCGGTCCAGAGGTGGGGCTGCTTTCCCAGGAATTAGTGCAACGTTTTCTTGGTATTCTTCCAGTTCAGGATTTTATTGTATTTGTTAGCAGTAGCTAATTGTACGTTTGCATTCTAGTAAAGTCATAACTGATCTGTGTGGAATGAAGAATACCTTCGCTTCAATGTAATAATATTTAAAACAAGTTAATCTCAATGCTGTGATTATGGTACATTTCTATAGACTTAGAAGTAATAATCAGAATACAGACACTATTTTATTTGTAATTTTCTTTGTTATTAATAATAATAAAAAGAAAAATTCTTTAGGTAAGAAATTATTTACCTTATACAGATTTGAGTTTAAGTATTTTCTTTTTCTTTGTCAAATTGTATTTTTTGAATTAAATTCTCTGTACAAATATATTTTACAGATCTCCTTTTCAATAGATTTTTTTTTTTTTTAACTTTTTAAAAAAATCTTTATAGTTTGTATTTTTAACTTCAGTTTGTTGGTTTTTGTTGTGGCAGGAATTGCTTCGTTTTTCTATATTTAATACAAATCAAACTAAAAAACAAAGTCATTTTTTTAATATAAAAAAAAAGGAAAAATAATTGCAAACATTTTGTTTTTCATTAGAAGCAAATAATAAAGTCATCATCTTTCAGTTTTAGCTTATTGAGAAAAAAATAACTCAGTATTGTAGTCGAGACGATCGATATAATTAGGTAACTACTGTAGTTGCACAACCTTCTAATAGAATTGTTAAAGTTTAAAAAAAGATAAAAAATAATCCAACTCTATGTTAAGTTTTTTTTAAAAAAAATAAAATAAAAATGATACTTTCTAGCGTTTTCCAATTTTTTTAAAAAGTTTTATTATTATTATTATTATTATTATTATTATTATTATAAAAGCTTCAAACCTTGGGTTTTCCCAGCAAACCCAAGAACCAAAGCTCATATTGCCAAGTGTAAAGAAGTGTGCAAGAATCTTTGGGGATGTGTGGTTGTTTATTATTATTTATTTGTTTATTTCTGGCAAGTAAACCATTTCATCGGAATCGCAGTGGTGTAGCGTAACTGCATTAATTGCAGTAAAATTAATAATGTTTTATAATGGTGAGAATTGTAAATAAAAAATAAAACACATTGGAGCAGAAAGGATGGAACGCTTTTATTATTATTCATTATAAATTCTATTAAAATAATACTTGTGATATATCGATTATCTGGACATAATCTAGATAATCAGACACAAAACTGAGTTATCATTTTATAAATAAATTTGAAGCTGTATTCTATAAAGCACATTTAAATATGTGTGTGTTTTAGATGAAGCATCACAACGTCCTTATATATATTTATTTGCTTGAAAACTGTGGGTTGCTATATCTTATTGTATTACTTGCTGTAATATAAAAAAACCTTGCTGTCATTTTCAACTTTAAATATGATTAAATACTGTTTGCACCACCTACCTGACATCAGGGTGCCCACAAGAAGTGCAGGTGACGTTGAAGGTGACGTCATTCTTCCTGTTCACCAGGCGGTTGGTACCACCATGAATGACAACTTGAAGCGGGGGCCATAACACAGTGAGGGAGGTTTCCACTGAAGCATAGACGATGGTTCCATTCATAGCAACCTGTGAAGGAAAGGAGGAGCATTAATAAATCATAATAATAAAAAAAAGAAGAGTCAAGTGGAAGTTGCAGTTCAAATATACATCATAATTGAATGAATCACCATTATTTGGCAGATATCATCTAACCGGAAGTCGGATAAATAAATTATAAAGTATCATGTTTCATTAATAATTTAGATGGTTGAAGGTAATTTGAAAGTTTACAAAGGTATCTAGGAAATAGAAAGAAAGAAAAATTGTTGCTTAAGTCTATATTTCTCACATTCCATCATTTCCTTAGTAATTTGTTGGATGTATCTGATAGAGTATTCTTTTTTCTTTCTTTTTTTTTAATTTACTAGTCGGCTACCCGTCGCTTCGCTGCGGAAGCCTCCCTTATGTAACGGAAAACAATTTTTTATTTATTAAAAAACACACATACAAATTACATCAAGGAAACTAACACTAACATTTTTTAAAAGCTTTTTTTTAAATTTAATTTTTGATATCTATATTCTCTCAATCTACGACTGCTTTTAGAACCACCTTGTAAATCATATATCTATGATATATTTTTATTTTTTACAGAGATTAGAATGTAGGCCTAGTGGTCTAATGGCTAAGACGTCTAACTTCTGAGCAGTATTCTACCTAATAGAAATAGTGCATCTTTCTTTCTTGACTATCTTTTTTTTTTATTCCTATTGATACTTTTCAGTGGTTTTCGAGTTAGAAATAGTGATGGTTTTTGAGTTACAAATAGTGATTTTTCAGTATTCTACCTAATGAAATACTGCTTCTTATTTCTTGACTCTTTTTTTTTTATTATTCCAAATGATACTTTTCAGTGGTTTCTGAGTTACAATAGTGTTCAGTATTCTATCTAATAGAAATACTGCTTCTTTCTTTTTTGAGTCTCTTTTTTTATTCTAAGTGGCACTTTTCAGTGGCTTTTGTGTTCCAAATATTGATGGTTTCTGAGTTACAGATAGTGATTTTTCAGTATTCTATCTAATAGAAGTATCGCTTCATTCTTTTTTGACTCTCATTTTAATTATAATTGTCACTTTTCAGTGACGTTTGAGTTACATTTATTGATGGTTTTTGAGTTGCAAATAGTGATTTTTTCGGTATTCCACCTCAAAAAAAGAGTGCTTCTCTCTTTCTTGACTCTGTTTTCTTTACTCCAACATCTGGCGTGTACACCCACATATTTTTCAATATCACGTAGGATTTGGTTAAGTAAGAATATTTAAAATATTGCAACGTTTCGGCAATTATCGTTCTAATTGTCAGTTTCGAATTACAAATAAACTGACTGATGTGAAATAAATAAACAATCTTGAGATTCAAAAAAAAGATTGAATACATTCCTTATTGATGAGGGAAAGGAAAGGAGATATAAGTCAAAAAACCATATGAAGGGAGTTGTAGTCCCTATGGTCTAATGGATAAGGCATCTGACTTCGGATCAGAAGGTTGCAGGTTCGATTCCTGTCGCGGATGTTTCATTGTAAAAATTATTTCTATTTTCCATTCTCTCAGAAAATTGCGCCGGACAGACAGACAGACAGAGAAATAAAAGATTTTAGTAATATAGATTGTGACTTTTCAGTGACGTTTGAGTTACAAATATTGATGGTTTTTGAGCTGCAAATAGTGATTTTTTAGGTATTCCATCTCAAAAAAAGAGTGCTTCTTTCTTTCTTGACTCTGTTTCCTTTATTACAACATCTGCCGTGTACACGCACATATTTTTCAATATCACATAGAATTTGGTTAAGTAAGAATATTTAAAATATTGCAACGTTTCGGCAATTATCGTTCTAATTGTCAGTTTCGAATTACAAATAAACTGACGGATATGAAATAAATAAACAATCTTGAGATTCAAAAAAAAGATTGAACACATTCCTTATTGATGGGGGAACGGAAAGGAGATATAAGTCAGAAAACAATATAAAGAGAGTTGTAGTCCCTATGGCCTAATGGATAAGGCATCTGACTTCGGATCAGAAGGTTGCAGGTTCGATTCCTGTCGCGTATGTTTCATTGTAAAAATTATTTCTATTTTCCATTCTCTCAGAAAATTGCGCCGGACAGACAGACAGACAGAAAGACAGACAGACAGAGAAATAAAAGATTTTAGTAATATAGATTGTTACTTTTCAGTCAAAGTCAGTTCAGTTTTGACAGATAAGTCAAAAAAGCAATATGAAAAGAGTTGTAGTTCCCATGGCCTAATGGGTAAGATGTCTGACTTCGGATCAGAAGGTTGCAGGTTCGATTCCTGTCGCGGATGTTTCATTGAAAAAACTCTTTCTATTTTTCATTCTCACAGAAAACTGCGCCGGACAGACAGACAGACAGACAGAGAAATAAAAGATTTTAGTAATATAGATTAAGATCTTTTAAGCATAATATATAAAATGTAATTACTGTCAAATGAATTATTATATTCTTAGTAGCTCAGTGAAGGAAAGTAATCAAAATGTCGTGGGTTTTATTTTTCAATAAAAAACAACAACAACACAATAGGATCCCATTCAGTGTTGCGCAGAGCTACAACCCCCCCCCCCCGCCTCGTCGGTACTCTTCTGCACAAGTAAATGATGAAAGCAATACGTACTTCTGTAATTAATTGTATTGGTTAATTAAATATAGTTAATAGATTGGTAAAATCTTTTGTTTTTTCATTGGTTAATTGATCTATTTAATTAATTATTACATTTACGAAATATACTGTCTGTAGTGACATTGTTTCAGAAAGCTAATTAAACGAACTTTTACTTGGACCAAAATTGGACAGTTTCGAAGAATAGAAACTTGATTCTGCAAAAATACTGGTTATTTAGCAATTTTTCCTTCTGTATTCCTTCTAAAAAATTTGAAATTTGCCAGCAAATTTAACTATGATTTTAACTGTGAGTTTTCATTGTTTTAAAGTTGGATAAATTGTATATACTGACATTTACTTAACTTTCCCTTGTTAAAACTTTCCCTTGTAATTTTTACATTTGTCTGTAATATTATAGAGTATCTTTTCCTTCTTAAGATCAATTTATGTTTAAAGAAAGGCAAATAGTAAATTAATCTAGAAAGAAAAGAAAATAAATATTAACTTTGCTTGCAAAAAGTCATCTAAATAATAAAAAAAAATACTGTTCAAATATTGGTTTAAGCAAGAAATTATTAAAAACGGAATTCAACTTCAAGTCGAGACTAAATCACTTAAATCCGTTTCATCAGAATCTGCTCTTCATTTTTTTATTTTTTCTCTTTTTAGAACAATATCTAATAGTTCTGTTATTAAACACTAGAAATACAGAAGCTCGGTTAAAATAAAATATAAAGAACAAAAAATATATCTTTCTACTATCAAAAATGTCATTTCATAAAATAAATAGGAAACAGTTTTATTGTTAATGAATTATGAATTATTCCTCCCCAGCAGTTGTATTAAGTCAAAAAATTATTAATAAGTCTTTAATAATTTAAAGAATGTGTTTCTTATTTTTTTTTTATCGTTTAACTGTGGTTAAGCAGATCGTGTATTAAAGTAAATCTATGTTCAATTTTATTCAACTTTTTTCTCAGTATTATTAGATAAATCTGAAAATTAACTTTTAAAGAGAATACTAAGCCAAACAATACCAAATTTTCTAAGTTTTTCTTTACTGCACAAGAATTAGAGGTGCACAAATTGCTAACTCAATGACTTCAATATTAAAAAAAGAAAGCAAAATATACGGGGTAAGTTAATGAAATATGTTTCTATGCCCAAAAGATGTGGCTAATGATAAATAATATTAATAATTTTTATTTATATTCGTATTACATTCAGTTCACACTACATAAAATGCACACATTTCTTAAGCGGTCCACATATTTTTTATGGATTCTGTGTCTCGCACAACTTTACCTTTCATGTTTTTACCAAAAACCTTAGGGAAAATTGTCAAAAATTAAGTAAATAGTGGAATATTTAAGGAAGGTAAGCTGTGGGCTAGGAGCTTCCCCGTCCACTATTAAGTTTTCTCTATCCGCAAAATTATACTGATATGATTTACTACGTTATTACAATGTATCATAGCCCCTTCCAAAAAATCTTAAGTACGCCACTGATTGTTGATATCGATACTTTTCTAAAAAATTAAAGTTCTTATCAATTTAATCTGGGCAGCTTCTGAATGTGGTTTATCACGATTATCCAATAATCAAATCCAACTTTACTAATGAAAGATATTCAAATACTTAATTAATCTTATTCGAAGTTTTTCTCCACTTCTATCCTGTCTTTTGGCCCAATTTTAGCATGCAAAATTCCTCTGCTACAAAACCAGAATAAGTCTTAAAAAAACATCTTATTTTTCTAAGATAGTATTATTTATTTATAATTATTCTTGTGTGATAATTTGCAAAATGTAATCATTCTAAAATATATATGTAACATATGTAGATAATCTTGATACATTGCAAGCTAACATATTAAAATGCTATAAAACATAATATAGAGAACTAATAAAATTTGTAAACATTCCATGCAAAATATGGAGAATCTTCATTGAAAGTTTACATTGTCAACGGAAGAATTTATTATCTTTACTATTTTATTTTCGTCGATTTGAAGTGATATCCATGAAACTATTGATAAGTTTAAATCTGAGTTGACATTTAAATAGAATTACGCTTTTGCTAGGAGTCTGGCTTCCGACTGTGGCGCCATCTACCGTAAAACATAACTAATTAACCTTCAGCGGCAAAATGGTGCTAGGATCAAAGTACCGTTGATAAGTTAAATTCCTTTCTCGCCGAGAGGTATTGAACGATGAACCAGTCATTAATGAAAACTAAAAACACATTAATCTTGAGAATAGCTGTTCTTACCTTCAGCTGCACCGTGTAGTTGCCGGGCACCATGGGCTTCCCCCCGGTCAATACAAGGGTCCGCTCCCGGAGGAGTCGGGGAGGTAGTGGGACCTCTCGCTCGCCTTGGAGCACCTTCCATGTGTAGGCGACGACCCAACTGGCTTGGCAGACGATTTCTACATCCGCTTCAAGACGTATCTCTGTCCCGAAAATGATCTAAAGAAAGAATTTCAATGATGTTGCAGTTACGATTGAATATAAATAACTAATTCTACATTAAACATACACACAATGCTTAACTTATTAGTATCTACAACATAAATTTAACCAATTTGTAAGAAAAGCAAAGTTATTTTTTTTATGGTTTTTTTTTTTTTTTTTTAAATTCAAACAGCCAATACAAGGTGACGCATAAATATGTCTCGAGCCCAAATATTTGCACTACATTTCATACATACAAAGATGTGGTAAATGCTAAACATAATAATAAGAATAAGAAATCTTGAAGCTAAAGACAGCATTATATTCGGTTGAAACTGCATAAAATGAACATATTGCTTGGGCGATCTTATGATCCGATGTGTCACATCTTTAATGTTAATACGGTGTATTGTAAAAACGTGCTTTAGTAAAGATAGAAATTGAAATTATATAGAAAACTGCAATTTTACAAATTTAATAAATGTGCTGTTCAGTGACCGTATGATGTATCAATGATTTTATGATCAAAAATATTATTCCTTGCGTACAATAAATGCAGCTGAGAATGACAGAGACAACAATAGAAAAAAAAATTAGCCAAATGTTTTGTATTTGCACTATATTAAACTGACTCCAAGAATGTTAAGGTGGAATTCTATTTATTTATTTATTTATTGGCTTCTTTGCTGATGTATCCATTATAAATGGGTTAGTTTGAATAGCAGTTATACTAGATGCTGTGATACCGATACATTCTGCTTAAACAATTTGTGAAAAAGCTATCTACCCACCTAAAATCAGCTACGACTCAACTCTATTGTATATACAGCCGTACCAGGATGAATCCCGTGGAAGTTCGACTTTGCCAGACAGAAGGGTAGGGGTTAGAATTAGAAGAGTAGAAAACTCTACAGGTGATTCACCGCCTTAGACAATTGAGGGAGTGGGAGAGAGAGGAAAAAAATACCTTATTCTGATCCAAATCTGTGTCCGAAATAGTATTGAAATAATTGTTTTAGCCTGGTTATTAATGCTAGGGCTTAAGTGAAGTAGGATTCACGGACACTTCAATAAAAATGCACTTTTTGGGATTTATAAAAAAGAAAAACAAAAAGAAAAAAAAATGTAAATCATATGTTTCAATATCGAGTAAAATTTAATTTCACTATTTAAAATCTATATGAAAGAATATTTGAAATAAAGTACCCATAAGGAGCGATTCTTCTCTTGGATTGTCTGTAATAATGATTGGAAGATTACATTGTTACTGCGATATTACTAAAGTGGAATCAGATTCCACTTCCAGTGTGATTCAATATTGTGGAATGCCAAACTTCCGTTGAATTCCAAGAGATGAACAATAAGTCTACTACAGTATTTTAAAAATTCAATAAATGCATCAGCTCAGTTAGCGTTTGGATTCCACGTAAGTAATTGTACCTTCATTTTAACTTAAATTAATCCGAAAATGTTACGTGAAGCCTCACACAGATCCTGAAATTATTCGCAGTAGTGACAGAAATTAATAAAACTAATTTGATAAGAAAATGAATAGGTTTTAAATGTTAAATCTTGAGAAAAACAAAGTGGGACAAAAGTACTTTATACGAACCAGTATTATAAAAATACCATATTACCAAATTTTAAATATTACTAAAGAATGTTTCTTATTTTGGAGGGACTGGATGGAAGGTTGAGTTTTATTTAATGGTATTTTTTAAATGCTTTTCAAAACTTGAAAATTTGTTACTTCTATAGAAACATTCACTTGCCTATCGTAAATTATCGGGGAATGTTTTATTTTTGTCGTAGATTGACAATGGAAGCCAGATTCTAAAACGAAGATAGGGTTTTTAGTTTTCCAGCTGATTTTTTTTAAGCTAAAAAAAAAAAAAATCAGTATTTTTTTCGCCTTCTTGCTGCATGACAGCTCTAATAACTAATAATAATAACACTACGTCAGCTGTGATTTTTCAATAACTTTCATCCATCTTTCTGTCCGTAGAAATAATGTGAATTACTGCCAGCTGTCACATCTCATAGATGGATATGAAAGACAGCCAAGAAAACTGAAAAAAAAAATCTCAATTAAAATATGGCTTATCACCTTACAGGATATCCATTTTTGTCCTGAAGAATTCATTCCAAAACAGTTTTAGCATTATCAAGTTCTTATTGCAGGAAATGAAGTATCTGTGGATGAAAATGATTCGCTTTCAAATTCGATGGATGGAAATTCGACTAATTCAGAATTACTGAATAATTTAGCAACTTGATGAGAAGATTCATAAAAATCTTTTAAACTTTGTTAAAGCGATTAGCACTCTTCCAGGTTGTCAAAACTCTTTTCAGTAATTAGTTGAGTTACTTACAAGTCGCTTTGTTGATTTTGGATGCTAAAGTTTCTCGACAATTGTATGAACACTATGATACTTTTTTCATTATCTGATAAGTTGTTACCACTAATCCTCTTTTCCATTACTAAAAATAACAGACTTAAAGACATATATAATTAGCAAACTTTTATTTATAAGTATATTTGTAGTTTGTATCTTTGCAAGTATTATCTTTGCAATTACGTAGGCAATTAAGAATAATAATATATTTATATTGTTTTACATAAGCATTCTTATCATGTATATATATTATTATTATTATTATTATTATATATATATATATAATATTAATATAATAGATCAAGTGAACTACAAAGCTGATGCTTTAATTATCATTGGTGAATAACATAGATCTACAGTATTGAATATATAAACTTTCATAAAAAAAAACTACAAATAAATGGTATGCAAGGCATTTTTTGATTAAACTAGAAATAGATATAAAATTCTACTTTTCATAAAAGTGATAATTTTATAAATACTGTTCGTTAGTGTTCCGTTGATCATCTTTCAAAATGACAGAATTTCAGCTGGCTGATTTAAATTAAGCACATCGCCTTAATATTTCGTGTTAACAGGATTTGGGAACAGTGCATCCAGCTAATCATACTGCTTCGTGCTCTGCCGTCCCTGGAGAAGAGAAGTCTAAGGCAGAATAATCTCTATTATAATCGAGTTTCAGGAAAAGCGGAGAGTGATCTGGCCGAGGTGCATGTAATGGCGCTCATGGAATTCGTGGGCTGCAAGCCTCTTTTTAAATTAAACTTCACCGAGAGGGTGTAATTAAAAGAAAGAGCCTTGAGGTACTGAACGACTGACTCAGTTCTTAAGGTTTTCCAACTCAGACACGGAAAAGACGGCCGCTTTTACTTAGTAGCCCTGCAGGAAACAATGCTAATTTCAAGCTTAAAGACAGACTTCGTGTGATTCGGCTTAAATTTAAAATTGATTAAGGTTGACAAATTTTAAAGCTTTACTGTAATAGTTATCGAAATAAACATATTTTCATAAGTTTATTTTTAGGAAATTTTTATATCTTCATTAAATATAATAGGTAGATAGCCTTTTTAAATAGACTATGTTTAAAATAGACTACGTTTAAAATGAAACATTTTCTTTTTTCAAAATATAACTTAGTTTTTTTCATTCAAACATAAGCACTAAATTAATACTTCATTTTTTATTATCGCAAATTTTCCGAAAGGAAAGACATTTCATACAAAGGTTTCATACAAAGATCCTACACTAACAAAACGAAAAAACATGAAAGGTTATCACGTAATTTAACAAAGATTATCTGTAACAATTTCTTTATAATAACGTCATATCATTTCTACAACGAAAGACCTAGACAAAGGGTATTAACCAATCAGTACCCTTGTTACAAACTCAATTCATTGAATTCAAACTCATTTGTTAGAAACCTTACTTCCCACCACCAATTATTCGCGAGATATACCAACCGTTTTTACACTTCCACCCCTCGTTTCTATTTAAATTTACGCCTTTCGTGCTTGTGATTAGTAATGATTCTAAATTCTTCCTTATCTTACTATTTTTTAAACAGACAAAATTTGCACACGGTTACTTGGAATATGACCTAGCCTACAACAATGTTCAGCAATTTTTTTTTCATGTTTTGTTAATGTAGAATCTTTGTAGGAAAGTTTGATAAAGGGAAGACGTTTTCTTTCCGAAAATTTATGATGAAGATGAATATAAGTTAGGATTAGAGAACATGAAATCCATTTCGATGAAAAATGGTTATAATGAAAAATTTATTAATAGGGTGTTGAAGGATTATGATACTATTAAAATTAAAGAAGTTGAACAAAATAAGGAAAATAGAATCGTTATTCCTTATTTAAATAGAAATAGTTCAGAGTATTCTAAAAAATTTCTAATAAATATAATATGGAAGTGTTATTTGAATATAAGAATAAGTTGAAGAATATTTTATACCAAAAGTTGAACAGAAGTGACAATAGGCATGACATGGGTCTAGGATCCATTTGGAGGAGAATTTAGGATTGAACCTGTCTTCCTCCAATCCGCAGTCAAGGTCCTAACCATTTGGCTACCGGGCCCACAGTTTATATTTAAGCTTATTTAAAATGTTATTTGAAATGTTCCGAAAAAGTGAAGAAGGAATCGTGGAGTGCACTTTAGGAATAAATTGTAATACTATAAAAAGCAAACCCTCAGTAAAATTAAATTTTCCATGAATGGGGCAGGACATGTATGAAACGATCATGTAATTGACAAAAACAATTTTAAATTGGAATTCTAGGAATGAAAGACTCCAAAAACTATAGCAACAGAATTAAAAGATTTATTAGATACGACTGGAAAAAACTCATCGTCCCATAAAGAAAAGAAAAGAAATGGAAAAGCCAAACTTCCAGAAATCTCCTACCTACAATGGATTAACAATTGTTCAAAATGATTATGACGATGATAATCCAGATATACAAGTAGCCTATATATGATGGTACGATGTTCATAAACTTTTGCAGTTAGTACTTTTACTCAAAAGCTCAACAGCAGCAATCTATAGGCTACCACAATTGTCGGATAGTAGCATGCAACTAAAGACACTTTCCATTCCAACAAAAAACTACAAAAACCTGCCTATTTGAAGTGAAAATCTGAGGAGTGAATGCAAAATTTCTATTACATAGACAACGCCCACCAATGTTGTTACACAGCCTCCCTATTATCAAACAAGGCTTAAAATTAAAATAATGACGCTTTAAACGCCATTTACCCCTAGTAAGGTAAAACCAACAATGCTCACATCAATTTGTTCGATTACAATTAAGCAGCGAGTTCGGTCCTATTTATCCGAAACAGTGAACAACCTTTCGATTCAATCGAGTTAATCATTCAATTCCATTAATTGAATCAGAAAGTAAATATTTAACTTTCTGCATCGATCTTGTTTATATCATCGAAACACAGATGGCAACTAAGAGCACCCAATAAATTTAATAAATTCAGCGACCCCCTTTCAATAATAGATAAACACTGGAAAGTCAGGATTAGATTTCGATTTTTAGCCAGTACTATGGCATATCAATATATTCTGTGTAAAACATTATTTTGTTTGTTTAGTTATATATTATTTATTAAAGTTGATTTCTTTATGCTCCAAAACGGAATAAACCCTAAATACTTTTAGACAAAATCTACTAGTTCAAATAAAATAAGTCTCATTAATTATTTTAATTGAAAATGGAATCTAACGTTTACATCTTGTAAAATGATTTATTCTTACTACTGTTCTTGCTATACACATTATATTACATATTATGCAAACTGTGCACACAATCTCAACACAGACTACTCATCACCAAAGAGTGGATGTCACTTAAGGATGCTTCAATTTGCAAGATTTGGGAATCTCAGAAGTAAGAGAAAAGCAGCCGTCCTCGAAGGGCTAACATCGTCCGGACACACTTCAAATTTGATTGACTTCAGGCTTAATGACCTTATCATTATCAGTAATATAACAGTAATAGCCATGTCTTTGTTCTTCACACTGCAATTATTGAATCATTGGATGGATTAACATTAGATCCAGAACGATGTAAATTTTCGTTTAGGAACTTCAAGACTATATGACCACTTTTTGACGTTGATGGAGAATTTATATTACTTTTAGTCGTCTTGTAAATAATGTAATAATAGTGCTATATGTTAATTGATAGCGCCTTGGATTGTCATTTTTCCACAACCTCTTAAATCCTTCTTATTAACCTCTTAAATTATTCTTTTATACTGACTGTAGATATTTCGAAGTTTTTGTTTCATATATTGTCTTAATAATTAGCATTAACAATAATTCTTGGCAACACTGAACCCTAAAGTACAAAAGTAGAAGTATATTCAGTAGATCTTAGTTTATACAAAATTAACGAATGTAGTAAAGCGTGGATAATCCAATAGGTTTCCAGGATTATCTATCTTTCTATATTTAGTTTTATTTGTTATATATATTTAGTAAGGTTTTTATACTCATGGACAAAAAAATTAGCGCACCAAGAAATAATTGCGGGATCGTAACGAAACTTGCAATGAAGGTACATGTCGGGGAGATATGCAAATGATTAGAAATGCAGCGTGATTGCGCATTACGTATAGCCGATAGAGGGCGTTGAACATCGTACTCTGTGGAGCATAAAACAGGTAACCAAAGCTTGTTTGAGTGTGCTGAATCATTTACAAAGGAAGAGCTGAGGTAGACATGCCATTACGCCGTGGTTCGAAGACAGAATACGCAGTTGTCGCAGTTTGAGAGTGGGAGAATCGTCGGGATGATGAAAGCTGGGTGGTCAGCTAGGCGAGTTGCTCGTCAATTAGGCCGCTCTGATTTTGTTGTGAGGAGGTGTTGGGACCAGTGAACCCGAGAGATGTCATGTACACGAAGACCAGGCTCAGGACGCCCTCGACAGACCAGTCGTCGAGAAGACCGCCACATAGTCAGAAATGCACGCGTACAGCCAACTGCTTCTTCGGCCGCCATCCAGGCACAGGTAGCACCTTCACTAGGGGCCGCTGTGTCTTCTCGAACCATACGAAGGCGCCTGGCTGAAGGACAGTTGGTATCGCGGCGCCCATTACATGTGCTGCCCTTGACGCCCACCCATCGACGCCTCCGTTTGGAGTTTTGCCGCGCACGAGGAAACTCGACTGCAGCGGAATGGAACCAGGTCGTCTTTAGCGACGAATCCAGATTCAATCTCGGCAGTGATGACAATCGTGTTCGTGTGTGGAGAGCCCGTGGTGAACGCTTCAATCCTGCCTTTGCTGTACAGCACCACACCGCTCCCACAGCTGGTGTGATGGTATGGGGTGCCATTGCCTACAATTCACGGTCACCCCTAGTATTGTTCCGTGGCACCATGACAGCCCAGCGGTATGTTCATGAAATCCTGCAACCACATGTGTTGCCACTCATGCAACGGCTCCCAGGAGCCATTTTTCAACAAGAAAATGCTCGGCCTCACACGACAAGGGTGTCACAAGACTGTCTCCGCACTGTTACTACCCTTCCTTGGCCTGTCCGATCCCCAGATTTGTCTCCAATCGAGCATATCTGGGATCATTTGGGACGACGAGTTGGGCATCCCACGAGTTTGAACGAACTAGAGGCAAGGTTACAGCAAATATGGAACGAAATGTCTCAAGACATCATACAGAACTTGTATGACTCAATGCCCGATCGTATCGAATCGTGCATTCGCGCTAGAGGGGGTCCAACGGAGTATTAACTCCTCCTTTCTTTTGCCTTTTTCTCTGAAATAAATTATCCTTTTTCTTTGATTTTCTAATCACTTACTTATATCAAAATAGTCATTACGTATGTAAATTTTCGTTTCATTTTGACGACTCCTTCATGGTGCGCTAATTTTTTTGTCCATGAGTGTATTTAGGCGATTTGTAGAAACTCCCTAATGAAGGATGCACTGGAAGGAATCGTGAACGGTAAAAAAGTTCGAGGCAGAAGAAGATTTAAGATGATCGACAACATTATGGTAAATGGATCTTATGTGGAGACCAAGAGGAAGGCAGAAAATAGGAAAGATTGAAGAATGCTGGGTTTGCAGTGAAGGACCTGCCCTTGGCAGAGAACTATGTATATATATGTAGTAAGTGTGGGAATAAGTATTCCAAGTCTTAAAATAATTGAGTTGCAATGCTTATTGTAAGAATTACAGTATTCATATTAAAAATATTACAATAGAAAATAAAGAATAAGGTAGACAAGAACCTGTATGACATTAATAACCAGAAAGTAATTAACAAAAACTAATAGCAGTTTTAAGTTTATTATGAATAGTTATAAATTTTACTGTAATCCCTGTCACATTTCTGTGGATCATTGTTTGATGGATAACAATGAATTTGATAATATACCTTTTTTTTCTAGATTACCGTAACAATGAATTTTAATTAACAACATTCATTGTTGTCTCAGATTAAGAAATAAGGAATAAGAAAAAGCTTTATGTAAATGTCATTTCCAGATTAACAGACTGCATATTTTAATATTCTAATATTATCCCATGTTATTAATGAATTTTGATATTTTTGTTGTTTCTATAATTAGGTGAATTACTGCCAATTAATATTGTAATAACAATCATAAATCTACAAAAAATACGTTAAAATATTCAGTTTCAACAACTCACCTTCCTATCTTTACTCTGTTCCAGGAAGGCCACTTCAGGTTTATCACAGCGGTCCTCCAGTACAAAAATGTTGGTCGTGATGTTTCCGCTGCCGAACTGGTTCCACACGTACAACTTCACCCAGTACTCTCCAACTCTGAAAAGAAAAAAGAATAATTTTAAAAATCAAAATACACACACACACACACAAAAAAACTGTTTCAAGAAAAAGCAGTTTACTTTCAACTCTTCGCATATGACATTTAGCAATTTCAACGGAAAGAAAATCCACTCATGTAAACCGCACTTGTAACTGATATTGGAAATAAAAGCCCTGCTGTCTCTCCATAAACAAACCAATGGATGAAAACTTAAAGCTGTGGCTCCGAATGAAAGGGATCTCGCGAACAATGATTCATCGGCGGATATTTTTAATCGTGATTTACAGCTACAATACAGTCCTTGCAAGCAGTCAAGGATATGATGAAATATCAGGAATTAACTAAAATGAAAATAAGTTATGAATCTTATAATATACTTAAAATTATATTGGTTATATCGCAATACGATAAAGTACTTGGAAGATTTTAATCTATCTTTATTTTTTTCTTCTTTTGTAATTATTTTTTAAATCCAATTTTTTAAAATAATTTCTTTAATGAATTTCAAAGGAGAATGTAGTTGAACTTTTAATAATTGCAATTAGTAATTAGTTCTCAGTAATTACCGAGGCTCACCCATAATTTTAATACCAAGAAATTATCAAGGACCCGGTATCGGATATAATTTCAGAAAAAAAAATGAAGAACTATCAACTAATTTAAATAGAATTTTATGTTTTGCTTCTATTTAACGATGTAATATTTTAATTATAAATAGCTTTTAAAAATTAAATACTTTGAAGAGAAAATAGGAATATATTACTAGTGCGCCGCTCTACCGCATTCAGTTCATTGTCATTCGCCTTGGGAATTATATTCATTGTTCTTAAAATTGTGATTATTATTATTTTTTTTTGTAATATTTACTATTTTCTTTTATATTACTAAGAATCATATTTGGAAAATTATATTCATTGTTTCGTATTATTTATTATTTAAACTCAATAAAATTCAATTGAAGATTACGATAGAGCTATTACAAATGGATTTGTAAAAAAAAATGATTTGTATTTTTAGCAAGACAATGAATACTGATATATCTTTTTCTTTTTTTTTCCATAATACACCTTCGAAATTCTTTTTCCGCGAGTCTTAAAGACTTTTAAACCATACTGAAGGCTGAAGGATACTTGATTCATTTGCGTTAATCATCCGAAACAGGTAAGTTTTAAACACTGTTATGAAATGCGTAAATCTTTAATGCAGACTTGTTTCTCGTTATTTCAAAAGTTATCAATGTAGTAAAACAAAATTTTCATTTCAATTGAAACTGGTGAACAATCTTTAACTAATTAAAAGCAGATTTTGATTAACTTATTAGCTCTGTTACTTGGAAACTGAGGCTAATAAAGTGTCTGTGTTCCATAGAGCTTCTTAAAACTTGAAATGCACATTTATGAACGAGAAGATGCAAAAATTACCAAAGAGAAGCGTTAGGAAAAAACAATGCTTTCCAGCAGTGATAACCTTTGAATTAATTTTTGCATGTATTTGATACGGTAAAATTAATCGCATTTAGAGAACTTAAATAAATAAAAGATTTAATCTTTTTCTTTTCAGATACTGGAAAATGTCTACTATTTGTATTTTAAGAGATTTTTAAATTAAAACATAAATGGAAAGTTCTCGTTTCTGACCTTTTCACTACTTAAAAAAAATAATAAGTAAAATAAAGAAAAGAAATTTTAAGGAACAACGTAACATCGAAAGTAGAATCTAAGTTCTTTAAGGAATTCAAAGAGCCTTTCGCACTCAACGCAGGAGAAACACGAGGCGAACATTTGTGTCGCGATATCTCGTTTGCGTCCTGAAGCGATGAGTGATCTTGTCGATACCCTCACTTATATCAAAATGGCGTGCTGTAGAGAGGTGAAATATGTAAAGACAGGACGAAATTAAGAGGAGGGTTTGTGCATCGTGTTCCTCCTCCCCTGCTTTTTTTTTAAAGCCGAAAAAAAATTTAAGGCTGTAAAAACTCCATTGGGATCAAATGAAAACGTTGATGGTTATCAAAGAAAAAGCGATAAATATACAGGGAACCTGTACTTAAACTCTAGATAATGGGTGACATGAATCAATTCGGCACAAAGGCTTGGAGACAATTTTACTACGGTTTCGTCCTCCCTCGGAAGAAAATTCGCTGAACAACTTTTACGAGATCATCATAATTCCTAAGTTTGACATCACTAGCGTTTCTCCATCTCCAATTAGAAACAACTAGGCCTCTTTCAGCTAAGATCTTTCAAGACACTAGCAAACCAAAGATATAGCGTCAGTAAAATTCATTTGTTACATCTGCATATATAGGTACATTATGAAATAATTTTACTCACACTGATCCGATTTTCATAAAATTTGGTAAGCGGCACTATCACTGAAAGTTTTTAGAACATAAAATATGTCAACATTTTCGGTTAAAATTAAAGGTTTCTTTAAAAAAAAAACTGCATATGAATTTATGTACAAAGAAAATTAGTGAATAATTTGCCTTCACACGTAAAGATTTTTTAAATAAATTAAACCTTCTTTTGGGCTATCCTGTATATGGTAAATATATACACATACTTTCCATTTATATTTCAATACACTAAGAAATACAGAGATATCGAATATTACAGAGATATTACCAAAGATATTGACGTTGCCCGAGCAAAAAATTAATAATCAAATTTTTTTTTTTGGGGGGGAACCTTCTAATTTTGATCAGTTTATTATCATTGATTTCACAACTGTGGGTTCTTTTAAGAGAAGTTTGCAAAGTTAGCACCCCTAAAAAGCTTAGAACCACAGAATGAATTTTCTTCAAACATGACATAAACCTTTACGGACAAGAAAAGACTTAACTTGCATTCGGGAATTTTTCAGCGTAGGTCTTTGCCGACAAGTTGGCTGTTAAAAGAAAAGAATTAGAACCGAAACAATGGCTTTTTTTGGACGTATCACAATGACAATTATTAATCTTCTTAATGTCTGCGCACTATACTTGTAAACATATTTTTGAATTTAATTTAAAGCAGAATTTGGATTTAAGAGTAGACTTACACTGTTAGTCCAGTAACCAGGAGACAGCAAAGATTTCCTTTGGATTCATTAACATATGTTGCATTTTAAGTTTTATATTTCTAAAAATCAATAATAAAAACACATCAATTCATATTAAAAATTGTATTTAAAACATTAAAAAAATTGCTGTTGTACATTACATTGTCTTTGAGAGCTTTCGGATCATTCTGCAGCGATCCCTTATCAATCACGCTAAAAGGATCCGAAAGCTCTTGAAGACAGTGTAATGTATAACAGCAATTTTTTAATGTTTTAAATACAATTTTTAATATAAATTGGTGTGTTTTTATTTATTGATTTTTAGATTAAATTTCAAAATCTAAAGTTTCTTTACTGTGTTACAACCTGTTAATACATTCTCATTGCATAGTTTACCATTAGAATTTTTTTTCTTTTATTATATGTATAAATTACGCTACGAGAAGTACATAAACATGCACTAAGTAAGAAAGTAAGTTACAATTCTATTTGCTATTATAATTGTTTCATAATATTTACGAAATCGTTATTTAAATTATTTTTATGAATATTATTAATAAATTGTGAATATTATTAATAACAACATTCACAGTTTTCAAAACATAATTTTGAAAATCTAAATTACAGCTATTATTTTTTCATCAAATAAGGATAAAGATAATATTTTTTTAAAAGAAACTCAACAACTCAAATAATTTTCTTAAGAAAAAGATATTTCAGCTCAGAAAATTTTATCTATACATTTATTACAATTTTTGCTTTCTTTAGGCTTGATAAGATTTCACGTCCAAGACTTCACCCGACTTCCTTTGTTGTCTACAGATCTATTGTGATGTCCAAGGAAAGAAAAAACGTATGTCACGTGACAAAACAAGGTTTCTTAATAAATATGAAAGCCTTTCTAGAAAGACAGGCGTTAGATTACAAACAACAGAAGAGAAATAAAACAACCAATCCCATTATATGGTTCCAGCCACAACCACAGCCAATCGCTTCTCCTAAATTTTATCGCCTGGAATGATTTCGTATCTCCTGGGAGAAAAACAGAATGGCAATCACGACAGCAACCAAAAAACAAAAAAAAAGGTCTAATCTTTTACTTCTCAAATAACCAACACAACAGGAAAAGAAGGAAAGAAAGATTAGTTCTAAAAATAAGTGGAGCTAATAGAGATTGGCTGAAAGAAAGCAAAGCAAGATTTTTCTAAATACGGCCTTAACTTGTTAGAAGATATAAGTTGAAATGGGATATATAATTATATACACCATTTAAGAGAACGAGAAAAGATATTAAGGCTCTGTGGCTATTAACTTCATGTTTTAAAAGGTTAGTAGTTCCTACATAAATGCTTTGGCAAAAAAAAAAAAAAAGCAGAAATGTGAGAAGGAAATTTTCTAGAAACTTTCGAAAGGGCGGGAGTGAGGGAAGCAATTACAACATCTGTGAATAAGAATGTAAAGGTTATCTAATCTTCGTTTTCAAAAGACCATAAAAGTGAACTTTTGGAAATGAAAATTTATATTCATTTTTTTGTTTAAAAATAAAAAAAGAATCATTTCAGAAAATTAATGACAAATATTTGATGTAAATTAAAAAGAAATGATATTTTAAAGTTATTTCATTTTTGTTAAAAATGATAGCAGTAGGTAGTAGATTTTTTTGTTTGTTTGTTTGTTTGTTTATTCAGTTAACAACGGTTATTATTATTATAAGTTATTTTAATTCTTATTTTCAATTTATTGTTCTTTAATATTGCAGTTCTAGTTTTACTAAAAAGAGAGAAGAGAATACTAATTTTCACGGCATAATTTTTATTTAGATATGTATTCAAAAGCCAGTTTTTGAATTATTTTTTCCGTCTTAATTTTGTTAAAAATATTGATTAAATTTTCTGATGAATTTTTCCATTTAGGAATATTTATAATTGCAAGCAATGATTTTAAATTATTATTTCTTAGTGTAATAAGTACCGAATTTATTGGCGTATAACATGCATCCTAATTTTAAAAATCTGGAAGTCTGAGTAAAAAAAAAACTTAAAATTTAAAATAATAGTAGTACACGCGTATAACACGCAGATAGAATTTCAGTCCTAAATTTTAGGGAAAAATAGTGGGTATTATACGCAGATAAATAAGGTAAACAGTAAATGTCTATATCTATACTTTATAAAAGGGTAAGTATAAATATATAGTATTATTTGTTTTGTTTTGTTTTGTTTGCAAAAAAAAAATATACTGCAACCTGGAATATACTAACTTTTTTCACGATATAACTTTTTATATATTATTTGACATTGCTTTTAACTATAGCAAATAGCTTAATTTAAATTTATAAATGTTTTAGCAGATATTTCTTAGTATTTATTTGTAGTAAATCTGATCTTTTAGTACTATTTTTAATAGCAATAGGATATATGAAAAAAATGTGTGTAGAATATTCTTACTGTAGCCTGTATAAACAATGTGTTTTAACATTAAATTATTTTACCTGTTTTAGCAGATTGTGTTGTAAAATAACCTTATTTTCACAGTGTTTACAATAGCATATTCTTTAATGGTATTTAATTTTTACTCTATTTAGCAACAGTACATACTGTATTTCGAAAATCTAAACAGAAATTCCATAGTCTTTATCGAATCTTATGCTTCACCGGAATCATAAAATTATCAATCATTAAATCTGATCAATGCAGAAAAAAGTGGACAGAAGGTCTGAAACCATTATTCCAATAGAAACATATTAATATATTTACTTGATTTTATTTAGAATATAAAGAAGAAGCAAATACAGGTACAAGCAACTTATTTATTCCGAAGAGAACATTCTAAAAAAAAGTGATAAGAAACAGGATGTCTCGGTTTAGTTGCTTCGTCTTATCTGCTATGAAGAAGATTCATCCGAAGTCTGGTTAGCATCAGGTGGGGACTAAGATAATTGATTTCGCCGTTTATCTCCTCTCTTATTCACAGATTAAGCTTCTCTTTTTCTATTCTCTTTAAAAAAAAAATGTGCAAAGGTTTTCTTGCTCTAAGCGAGAATAAAAAGAAAATAATGACGCCATAAAAGAGAAATTCTTCTCGCTAATGAAAGACAAGGATTTATTTTGATGTGCAAATACTACGTGGATGTTTTCACACATTTAAGTTGATCAACTTAAATTAGCTAAATTTAATTAAAAAAAAACGGAATTAAACAGAATATCCAGGAAACAAAGTTTTTTCTTCTTCTTGAAGCTGAAACACTTAACTGTGTTCCGAGAACAAGAACAAGATTAAATGAAAAGTGCATGTATCTTATACCAAAGATACCGTACTATGATACTACAAATATAGTATGTGGCAATGGCGTAACTCTTTCGCATATTCTGTGTGAATAAGCAATGCTTTCAGTACCAGATGTGAGTGATCAAAATCTTATGGTATTCCTTTATGGAGTCTGATGGCACGAAAAGTACCATATCTTCCAACCAAAAACCAAACAGCGTTAGAAAGCTACCTATTTTGGATGCCTTCTATAGTGCTGCCAGAAGTCACTGCCGTAGACCCCTCCCCCTTCAATTATTCTACTGAATGTTTCTATGAAAACTAAGCAGCTGTCTTCGTGGATGTTCATAAAATTGATTTTGAAAAAAAGTTTTTAACAACGATGAAAAATTTCGTTGTAACTTAACATGGCGACACACATCGGCATCGGTTTTTTTAAAACGACAATAGTAGCAAATAGATGCCTGAAGTTTTAGAAGCAGATAGAAAGCCTTAGAGATAAATCAGGTGACAATAACTTCAGCACTGGTAGAGAACTATGTAGAGAAAGGAAGGAAAATTAAACATAGGTATAAACAAATTGTAGCATTTATCGTTCTATCAAAACTAAATGACGTAAATAAATTATAGTAAAAATAATAAAAGAACAATTATAGGAAGTCGATTACCGACAAGTCATAGTTAATTAATAAATTTCGGATTTAGGATTTCTGACAAAAACTTCTTTCAAATGGTTGTTATTTCATTATGGTCTCCATCATGTACAAAAGATTTTGTTGTTAACAAATCACTGCAGCAACGATCTCTAAAGAACTTAACCAGCGGAAATAAGAGAGTGATTTACAACCTACACAACGCCTTAAGCCTAGTCGAGTTTTAGGAAAACATGTTTACAGTTCATAAAACTAAAAACAGCTTTTCTTTTCTTCAAGTCATTATTCTTTATTGAAAGAATTCTCAGCATTTACATTAAAAAATAATGCCAGGAATTTCTTTCAATAAACAGGGATAAAAGGTAAGGTTACTGATAAGACATATAATGAAAGGATGTGATCATGTAGTTTCATCTGACAGAAAAGATCGATTTTTAGACTTCAATGATTTTACAATTACACAATTCATGAAACAGCAGGTCCTGTCATAATGGTACGTTAAAGGACCCATTAGGATCATGGGCCCGTTGATGGGAATTACAAGAACTAAAAAGAAACCATTGGACATTAGGCTTTACTTAAACTGAGTTGCCTTTTCGTTCCATTTATTAGTAGTATCTTTAGTCTGTGTATGTTATTCATAGCACATTTCTTATGCTTATAGGAAAATTATAATTATTTAAGTTTAAATAAATTTCAAAAATTTTTTAAAACTTTCCTGTTTCCCTTTCAAATAATACATTCCTGGTATGAGACATATAGAATTTAAAGCTCCCTTAAACAAACACAATCCCTTTTAACAAATTACTTTACATAACACACTGAAAAAATAGCACAATTTTCTAAATCAAATCAATGAAGATTGAACAACAATTCTTTTTTTTAATTTTGAACATTTTTTTTTTTGCTTTAAATTCTATACTTGCTGGTGAATGACATATCATTAATGATTCAGATACCCTACCAAAAATAAAGAATTGTAGATTAAAAAAAATATATATAAAAAACTATTGATAAGCTGCCAACACTAATTTGTTTATGAAGTTATTCCACAATCACCTCACTATACTATTAACAAAGCAATAGCTCTATTTAGGAAATTTGGAGTCAATTACCTTCTGTTTGGTGTCAACATAATTAATGCAAGTCTCAGTTGGGAGCCAAAGTAATTTTACGACCAAAACACCAAAAACAAAAAAACAAAATCCCTCAGTCTTGAAATAATTCACGTTTCTTTCCCTTTTCTTCTGAAGAAGGTAATGTTTCACTCACGTGTAAATCAATTTGTTAAGTGGTTTTATTTTTTGAAGCCCATTTAGCTCTCGTTCTGTAGTTACGACTCCATCACTGCGACAGCCAGATGACTTATAATCGCCATTTTTTTTTGCCGTTTCTCCAACAGGTGTACGACAGAGAGGAAAGGAAACGGTTTGTTGGCGAGAGTCGGGTTTCGTCGTCCTTTTACCAGCTTATAAATACAAATCGCACACTCCAAATCTCATTGCGGCCGAACTAAGAGAGAACCCCCCGCGCAGACAAGGGTCTTTCGTTGATGTAGTTCCTCGGAAGGGAATTCCTGTCGACTTGTAATGAGATTAGCACGAGAAATCGCGAAGTTGAAACCAACAAAACGGATATTTTGCTGCCAAGTATTTAACTCGCGGCGACAGGTTGCGTAAACAGATCGATAGGGGGGGTAAATACAATGGCATTTTCACGGGAGGAGATGGTTTGATTGCACCGCACTTAATTGAAAGAGAAAAGCCTGCCAAAGTAGCAGCCTCCAAACGCAGCACCCTACTTGCTTCGAAAAATTGAATTTTGAACGAGGGAACTGAATATTCTAACACTTTGCCCAGCGAAAATTAAGTCCTGTTGTTCTGATGTAAATATGCTAAAAAGGCAAACGATTATTAGTTTTCTTGACTGAAATGAAACCAAAGACAAAGGCTTTTAAAATCCGCCAGACTCAAGGGGCCATTCAAGAAATAGAAAAACAGGAAATTATAGTTTGTACACAACGTTCCAATATACTACTTATAAAAAGAACAACGTAAGTGGTGATTTTCTTTAAATACAGTTCTCTGAAATCTGGTTCAAATCTAATCCTTCAGGTTCTTAGGGCAATAAGAACATATACTATATACGAAAGGTTTTGGGTTTTCTCAGCTTATAAACTAATGTGTATCAAAATGGACAAAAATCTGATAAAGTCAATTATTTGCTACAAATATTGAGTCCATGTATTTGTTTGCAGTGATAATAGCAGTTGTTCAATCCAGCAATGCTGTTTCCTTAAAGATCCATATTAGTTTCTCGAACATGCTATGAAAGTGAGATGTCTAATCTCTCAATTAATAACCCATTCAATTTTATTTTTAATTTCGAGTGTAAAACTTGCGCTTTAGTAGTTGAATTAATGAATTATTTTTGTTGTTGTATAGCATTATTTAAATTTAAAGACTTTGCCGCCATTTTCTTGTCGCCTTAGAATGCCAAATTTTTACTTTCCACATTTCAAGAATGCTATTTTATGCTCCTGAAAAAATTATAAAGTATACATTATTGAAAAATAATTGGCCCACACGCAGTCATCCTACTTTACTGTAAAAGCAACAGAATAATTTAGAATATTGCCTCAACATTAAAAGAATTATTCAGAAAATAAAACTATTTTGCTGTTATAAGTAAGTTTAAAGCTATTCATTGTAATAATCTAAATTAAAAGTGTTTACTGCAATAAAGCTTCCTTAAGCTTGATATGTAATTTCTCCTATTTTAAAAGAACATTTTTATTTCTAGATAATTCTTTAGATAAGAAATTTCCAAGAAAAACATAAGTAAAAGTTCCTGAGATCATTTTCAGAAATAGCAGCTTAATCATAATCTCTGTCAAATGATAATAAGTTCCCCTAATCCTTCTTGTATTACTTGCAGATTAACTTGCAAATGACATCATCTGCATTTGAAAGTATAAACCCAACATCAGTCAGAGGAGATAGAAAACGGCTGGTATTACTACCCACTCAAAGATTACTGTTGGGAAAATAACGATAAGGAATAAGTCTGCAGTGTATCGGTAACTGAATATGGGAGTTTTTAAAACTATTTACAACTCTTCTACATTAAAAACTACTAGTTGCAATCCGTGAAATATTCACGGAAGTAAAACAAATACCACATTTTTGAAATACCGGTACCGTGAAAGACCATCGTTATACGATTCTTGATTTTTTTTAATATCAACATGCTTTCCTGGCATTTTCGGCGACAAAAGTTAACCTCCTGCCCTAAAATAATAGGCTCCTCCAAATTGAGCCTTTGAGAGAATGTCCCACAATGCCTTACAGGGGCGTAGGAATTATTTCACCAACATTAATTAAATCAACTAATTTTTCTTTTCAAAAAGACATTTGTTAGTGTATTTTTAAAATTAAAAATACACTTTAAAATAGTCTCTCTTCGACTCTCCTTGCTCTCTCCACTTTGATTACAAGCATTCATCCGTTTTTTTGCCTATTAATAGTATGATTCTACATTAGGCTTATTTGGACAAATCTTAAAACTAACTAAGATAAGCATTACTTGTAAAGTATTCATCTTTTTTGTCTATATTCTGTCCAATGTGAGAATTTTGTTATTATCTAGTTATGCATTTTTTTAATTCCTTTTTTTATTACTAGAAATAGAATTGTACTGTATTCTTATTCTTCTTATTCTTCATTAAGAATACCATGAAACTTAATGCATCCCCAAATGCGTAAATGGTAGCAAGTGGATCAAACACGTCATTTCACGGGATCGCTCATATTGTTTTGTTATTTGTCTAAATGCTGATCAGTGGTATTTTTAGAAATAACTAGTATTATTTCTAAAAGAATATCGATTTTTAAATGTTAGCTAATATATAAATATAATATTTGTATGATTTTCAATGCTTATAAATATATTACATTATACATTGTCCGGTCACTTTATTAGGTACACCCCTGCTGCGCACAAGTGTTATATCTCACAACAACTCTTCAAGCCGGTAGGGGCAGTGTCATGTCGGGGAGGTTTTCCTGGCACACGTTGGGTCCATTGATAGCTCTGGAGGCACGACAGAATAGGTAGAGCGTATCTAAACATCGTAGCTGACCAAGTGCAACCGTACATATTAACAGTTTTCCTCATGCAGATGGCTACCTCCAGCAGGATAATGCGCCGGTGCACAAAGCCCGCTTCACTATGGAGGTTTGAGGAACATGACGATGACTTTTCCATGCTGCAGTGGCCCGCTCAGTCCCCGGATCTCAGCCCGATTGAAAATTTCTGGGATGAGCGGAACGGGCTATTCGCTCCAGATCTACACTTCCATCAAATCTTCAGGAACTGCGTGACACATTCATGTCTGCATGGTACACAATATCTCCACAACGTTTTCAGCATCTTGTGGAATCCATACCTCGACGAATTCAGGATGTTTTGAGGGCTACAGGAGGCCCAATACGCTACTAGGTTTGTGTACCTAATAAAGTGGCCGGGCAGTTATATACAGAGGTATTTCCATTCATATCTATAATGGAAACCTATTTACGTAGTACAATGCAGGTTCGTTGTTTGTATTAAAAAAAGTATTATCATAAATTAGTAGGTTGTAAAAATCTTACCCATTTAACAGGTAATTTAAAGCCACTGACGTTGATTCAGTAACTTATATTTAACATTAGTTAAACTCCACTAACTTCATTTTGACAAAATATTATTTATTTTTACCAAGATCTAATTCATGCTTTGTCAAAGCACAATAAATTCTGTCTATTTTTTCTATAAAATGTATATATAATGAAATAAATGGTTAAATAATTTATTTTCTATTTGATTTCTAATGATAATCGAAAACTATTCTAACAATTTCAGCGCGAATTTTGGTTAAAATCTGTTGTTAATTATGCACATTCGTTTTCTTGTCGAGTCACGGTTATCCTTGGAATCCTTACAATGTTTGGAGTCTATTTACAAGAATCCCTCAACGGTTTTCGTCCGTGTAAGTTCGTGTATCCAGTGCATTACTCCTTGTTCGTCTGGGTTTTCAAGAAAAACGTTGACTTTTTATTGACAAGTTCTCCTTTTGATGCAAAGCGCCTTTGGAACAACAAGTATGTTTAAGCATAGCGTTTAAATAAACCGTGAAGAATTTACATTCGATCTCCGGTGTTGACTGGCTTGACATTCTCTTTACTTTAGAAAGAAACTGAATATTTTGATGTATGGAAATAAAGCGAATATTTAGCTTAAGCAGTCTGGAACTATTTCGGTATTATATAATCCTAAAGTTGAATTAAATAAATATTAAAATAAATATTTTAAAAAAAAACATGGGTTACTGATATAAATAGCAATAAAAAAACTTTTTTGATGCATCTTTCTTGAAGTTATTAAACAAATTGAAGAAGGTTTTATTTTGTTTGTTCTCAGTTTCTGTTTCTTTATTCAAACTGAAATTTATCGAAAATGTTTTAATTTCTATAGATATTTACGAAATGTCAAATCCAAACGAAAATTAGCAGCACAATTACTTCTTGAAAATAGTGATTTTAAAAATTGGTGGTTTAAAAAAAAATAGGTGGTTTAATAATAGGTGCTTTTACATTAGTTGTTCAACTAACTGCAATAAAAATCAGGCTTTATAGTAATAAATCATATTAACACACTACAGAAAGTTACTTTTAATTAAAGAGTGAAAAAAAAATCTGGATTACTTAAAACCTACAGAAATTTGTTTGTGGTTGTATGTGTCTCGCTTCTATAACTTCTGAACAACTGAATTGAATCTTTTTGAAGTTGAAATGCATATTTGACAGCTTTCTCTATATGGATCGCTTGTAAAAGCAGCACGTGAAATTGAGAGAAATTGCCGTCCAAAAATACATTCAAAGTGAAATAATTAACTCTCTCAACTGCAAATAATGACGACCAATTAACGCATTGTAATCTTGGTGCATGCTAATCCATTTTGTTAACATGTGCTTTTTTTGTCGTGATTAAAATTAACTAGAACTTAAATAAAGAAATTTATAGTTTTCATAGATTTTTAATAAATAAGAAAAATGAAGTTAGTTTGATTGTATTCGGTAAGTTTTATAATTTACAATACCGAGTTTTTCTTTAACATCATTAAAAAATACACAAAAAGAAAAATAGGCTTTCACTTCAATCAGGTCTCGTTTAAATCACATAACAAAAATAAACGCAGAAAAATTCGAATTCAATTTCTTTTTATCGAAGTAGTATATATTTTTTTCATCAGAAAAACACCAGAATTTATAGCAGTTCCACCACAGTATCAATTACTAAACCAATTTTGTTTAAAGGTAGTTTTCATATTTGGTACCAAATTTATCTGCTTTTAATAATCTTCCGCCTACAGCAACTCATGGCAAAAGGGCGCGCAAATTTAAGACAAATCACATTGAAATTCACGCCCTCAGCCAAGTAAACCTCCCTCTTGCCTCATTTTCTTCCCTGCGGTTTTTTTCTCTTTTTTTTTTACTAGAGATTTCGAAAAGAAAATATCTATGTAAATGCTAGAAACGGGATAGTGATTTAAATTTTATAGTAATGCGGTCTCCATTTGAACTGAAAATTAGGACGACTCCCTTCCACCATTATGATAATACCGAGAACTCGCCGGTTCAAATATTGCGAAAATGCAAGGTCAAAATACTATCAAATTCACCAACAATTCTACATGCATACCAATGAACAAACAACAACAAAAAAAGTATTAATTTTACGTTATAAAGTAAAGTCAGGGAAATCTTCTTTCAAAGCCAATATCTTTTTTAATTTATTTCACCTTAAATCACATTAAATCAGCATATTTTACTTGAATGGATAATAATTACTTTTTTAAATACATAAACAAATAAAGATATTCGTTATAAATAAATAAACCAATGAATAAATAAAAATTTTCTCTAGTGGCTCAAGTGGTAAAGGGTTTAATTCTCAAAGGTCGGAGGGGAGGGGGGGGCTTTCCGTGAAATCAGAATTTTTCCTAAGCATCTCAGGATAACTTCCGTCTCGTGATTTAACCACAGTTTAGCTTAGATAACTCAAATTAAATTAGCCATTCAGCTAAATTACGCTTGAATTACATGTCATGGTATTTACATTGGCTATCATACTAATTCTCAAGCTATTTTTGAAAGTTTAGTGTTTCCAAACCTACAACTGCCCATATTTTTACAATTTCCGACAGTCAGAATATCTTTTACTTCGTTTAAAGCCTTGTAATTCCAAACAATATTACACGATCAAATCAATATTTTATCATTTCTTAGGAAATACTATCATGTAATTATAAATATGAGAGAACAATCAGCTTCACCTTCGAAATAAGTATTCTGCATTCAACCATCAGGATATAATCTTTGAATTCATCATGCATCAACTTCATTTCAAGCAAGTTAAGATATCATTGAAATTGCAAATTTACGTGTGTTGAACATATACTAGTATCCAATAATTACGCAGGTGTGTCGGCTAATTATTGGATACTAGTATAAGATATCATTGAATTCTGCCGATTTTTCTTATACTCAAAGAGTAAACATGTTTCTTGTAGCATATTCAGTGTAACTATTTATTTCTACTACAATTATGTACTGGAAGCTCTTTGGAATACGAATACGTACATCTAAAAACTATGAATGTAAAAGCAACAGTAGAGTTAAAAAAAAAAAATACAAAAAAAAAATTCATAAAGCATCAATTGTGGAGAACCACAATACTTTAAAAACACTACAATTTCATTTACAAATTTATATATAACTTAATCTTATTCATACTGTAGTAGTCAAGTTCAAATATATATATGACAACAAATTAAATTTAGGAATTCCTTTAAATTTGGCATTCATTTTCTAGAATTTTCTGATCAGATGTGAGAGTAAGTTTAAGTTTCTACTTGGTCTTATAGTATCAGTTTTACTTTGCAGATACACAGTAGTTTTGGATTATAAGTTGTGATAAAAAATTTTTGGAACATTGTACATTAACTCTGAAATAAGATGTCTTCCTTGTTTTTGCCAATACAGGGTTTTTGTTATTTAAATTCTTGCCAAATATACTTATAACGAATGATTCAATCTATTGAAACAGGATTTGAAAAATAAAATATTGAGGTTCTTACTTATGGAATGCGTGTTCTGCATAAGGTACTGTCGTCTCCACAATCTCAGATCCGTCGCCAAAGTCCCATCGAAAGGTCAGGTGTGATCCAAACCAGAATTGGGCGTGGAAGTAGACAGACTGATTGCACTCAGCGGAGGACACATGACGAACGCTACTAAGTCGTTCAAGTTTTCGAACTATCGTCACTTCTAGAGGCGGTGACGTGACAGAACCAAAGGTGTTAGTGGCGCTAACTCGCAAAATATACCTAAAAAGTAAACACAAAGGCAACAATTAATACACACGCTAACAAATCTTGAAATAAATGCTAAATTAAAAGTTTTGAAGAATATTTTTCAGTACGTCTGCTATTCAGGGTTCTTTTGAAAATTTACATTTCTTTTTTAAGATTAAGCTTTTTTTGCAATATATAATTAGTTTGCCAATATCTAATTAAGGTAAATATGAACAGTTAAAGTTAAAGATAAACAAAATACCATACTAGATTTTTTTTAAATATATCTTAATCTCAAATTGTGATAAAAATATCCAATGAATTTATATAGCAAGAAGTACTCAGAATTGATACACAATTAGATATTACTATCATACAAAAATATATGGAATTCAGAACTATCTTAGTTTTATATTCTTAAAATGTCAGTTGCGGACAAAAAAAATAACTGTTACATCGTAAAAGTGATTATTGTAATGGTGAAATTATAATTACATACATTACTTTTATTTTAGCAGTAATATGTAGCATCAATGAATAAATAAACTAACCAAAAAGATTTGAAAAAAATTTACTGATGTTTTCACTATTTTCATACTCAAGAACATTTTAGTAGCCTATTTTTATTTTCTATTTTCTTTTCTAACTACTAGGCTTTACTAACAGAAATAATTTTATTTTTGTGAATTAAAAAAAAAAATAGATATACATTTTTAAAATGCAACTTTAATTTCTCAGAATTATTTTCATTCAGTTTATTCAAAGAAAAACAAAGAAAATGAAGCAACTTCACAAACTAAAAAAAAAAAAAAAACCTTTTTACGCCCAACAAGATTCGCTTTAAGTGGACAGTCAATGAGTCAGGTGTTTTCAAGACTCAAATCTGAAGGCCAGATACTACAGAATGTAAGCTTTCTTGTTTGAAAACTGAAAACTTTTGTAGAACATAGTTTTGCTTAAGGCGAATCAAAATCTACCATAGAAAAAGCTAAGGAAATAATTCAGTTGTTCAGAAAAAGATAACTATAGCAGGAAGTCGTACAGATTCACAAATATGATTACAGCCAAACTTCAAGTTACTTCTTAGACAAACAAAAAATAAAAGGAAAAGAAAAGACAACTGAAAAGCGAGATCCCAAAGCTGTGCTTGAAAGCCAATTAAATAGGTAATTACGCCTGGATGAGATGAGCATGAATACAGTAGGTTCTAGACTTAACATATTACAGCTCTGGAATATTTACTTCCACCATAGTTCTCTAGGTGATTAAATTCATGAATTTATTTTCTAAATCTTTTAATAGGTTTTTAAATTCCTTTCTTTCCTCTATAATTGTTTCTGATAATGATAATGAAAGAAGGATAAAGATTAAATGATTTATAAGGTTAGATTGTACATAAACTGGAATAGCTTAAAAGAATGTTACGTGAAATACGTTTTACCACTATGGGGGAGGGGGAGGCAGCTTTGCGGGGAGAGATAAAGAATTCAAGCCAACTAATCCAAACTGCCAAAACTAATTCAGTGTGGCTAGTCCGATGCTCCCCTGCCGCTGCCCTCGAAAAAGAACTAATTTCTAATTTTATAGAGAGATTGAAAAACCGTCTACAGAATTCAATTTCTATAGCTTCATACAACTTAATTATCAGACTACTAAATGAAGACCAATAAAACTATATCAATTTAAAGAATCACTTCCAATATCAATATAAAGTAAGATACTGTAAATTAATAATGGACTGATAAAGTTCAGTATTCATGTTTTCTGTCTATCGAATACAGCATATAGGCTGATGAAGAAATGATAGAAATTAAGATAATAAATTACAGTGAAGTTGTTTGTATAATATTTTGTGATATTTTGAGACAAGAATAGCTTTCTTCAAGAATCATCAAAAACAATCTTCAATATTTTTTTGGGGAAAGAAAAATTTCAATTAAACACAACAAAAGTTTAATACAAACAGTTTATGTTTTTACTTCATCGACATACCAGAATATCTAACAATACGAATAAATTTCCTATTTTTCATTCCATGAAAGGATAATTTGCCAAGTGAGAACAAACAAACAAATTGAAATAATGTCAAGAAAAGATCAAACTGAAGAGATGAAAACAAATAAGATATAGATGTTCTTTTTCTTTTTTTTAATTCCTAAAGCCAATTACATTCAACAAAAATTCAGTTCTTTGTTCAATGCAGCCATACAAATTCTTTAGTAACAATTCAATATTTTCTTTTTCTTTCTACTGTTCATTCGTTCCTTCGTTCGCCCTTGAACATTTATTTAACAGAAAAGCTTTTTGTCCAGTCATCATCATCATCTTGTCTTCGTAGACTAAGTCATTCTAGACGCGATGAGATGAAAAAAAAAAAAAAAAAAAGACTTCCTTTTCAGTAGTTCGCTATTCGAGAAGGGAGAGATAAGAACCGTCTGACGTCATACCCGTAAAATAAACTTAATTTCACTGTCTGCATACAATCGAAGCATAAACGTCAGCTTCTCAACTCGTGTTGGGGAACATATCAAAAGAGTACGAAACAGGATTTGCAGAATTTTTAAATAAAAAAATGGTAGTTCAAAAAAGATGGCCGTCACAGATATAAGGGCTATACAATAGTCCTTGTTCACATGGTAATCCATGGTTCTGGGTTCGAATCCCCATGCTTATCTACGGCAAAAGATAAGAAATTGTCTGCTTGTGTTGTTCACTTCGCTTTGAATTTTTGCTCATTTTCAGCTTTTTTGCGGCAAAAAATAAAGGAAAAAGTACTGCAGATACTATAAACCGTTAAGAAGTGTTCTTCAATGACGTAAATTCAAACGTACGGAACATACACGCAAAAATAGACATATTTTTCTTGAGACATTCAAATATATTAAAACGTTTTAAAGTTTTGAAAGTTAATTAATTCATTGCTAAGTAATTATATATATTTTTGAACTAAATTTGTAATACACACTTCTGTAACTATTTGGAGATTTGAGGCTGCTTTAACGTTCGCCATCAAACTGTCTTTCCCAAACTCATAAATAAAGAAACGTTTAGGAAGGGAAAAAAAAATAGTGTTCGGTCTTAATATATTTTCCATCACATGCAAGAAAATCGATTTGTTTGCTTGAATAATATTTGTTTCAAAGACAGAAGGTTGATTTAATAAAACATGTATGACGCTGCCAATTCTTTCTTGATTTAAATTTATTTGTATTGTCCTTTGTAATATTAAATAAAATATGAAGCGCATTTATAAGCAAGTGATCTTATAAAGATTTCATTCTAAATCAAAATACAGATTTTTTTTTATTATTGAGGGCCGCGATTACGGAAAGGAAAATTAACTAAAAAAAAAGAAAGAAAGAAAATAATTGGTATGCCAACGTTCGCATACTTGAAATGCTAACATCAAAAATAGCTTTGCTTTCAATTTCTATATAATTAATGTTCATTTATCATAATGACGAAGCGTTACGAAAACTCATAGGTTAATAGTTTCAGCGTTTATGGGCTCACTTCGATTTAAATCAACATGAACATTACATTCTCTATCTTTAACGCATATGGTTTCTTAATTAATTTTTATGCCATATATTTTGGCAGATTTTTAGTGCTGTTTTGTTTTTTTGCGTCATCTTCTTACCTTTTGATGTTTACGATGGAAAATAAATAGAAATCAACCTCTATCCACTTTTAAAATTTCAACTTCCTAGGATATATAGCTTAGGAACTACCTAGAATGAGTTATCTGATCACAGACGAATGGTGAACATGTGATTATATAGACTTTAGAGTTATATTTTAAAACTTTATAAAATCTAATCCTTCTTTCTCTCCCATACATATTCTTAAGATTGGTTAATAGGCCAAACCAACCTTAAACCAAATCCTTGCTCTCTTTAATACACTAGTACAATATGGTCAAACAACAAAGTTAGATGTTTCCTTAAATTATCAAATACTTCTAAAAGATTTTTTTTTTTCAATTATAAATCAAGTAACGTATTTTCAAAGCTTAAATTCTTTTAATACTTCAAATTGTTTTCGCGTTATCTTTTTCAAACAATTGGAACAAAGTAATGAACAGTTAAGAAATATAATGAAGTAATTAAGTGTTTCAGAGTGGACCAAAAACCTGAAATCCTAAAACTGCTTAGAACTAGTACAGATCCTCTCAAAGGACAACGAATTTTTTCAAATAAAGTGCAAACAATATCAACACAAAGTGATAATTTATTGCAACATTTATTTCTAAGATAAGAAGCTGAGTTAGAATTATGAGGAAGTTTTATGTGTTCACATTTTCTTCCTAGGAAACGTACCACTAAAAAAAAACTCAACCTGTTTTATTGTTTGAATAGGTGTTATTAGAAGAACCACAAGCCTACGTGATTTGCTTCGTTAAACCTTGAAACTACTCTTGAAAACTGTACTCTTGAAGAGTACAGCTTCACTTGAAACCTCAAAAACAAGTAGCAGAAAAAGTGATTCTATCGCCAATTGTAGATTAAAATGCGACGATTTAAGAGGAATAACTTTTCAAAGATGCCCGATAAATAATATATTGAAGTTTAATATAGTAGATTGTAATTGTACGTACAGATTGGGGCTGAATAAGATGAGGTATTTAAATTTAAACTTAAGCTTGCTTAAGAATGAAAAAAATATTCGTTCACCTCAGGTGAAGGAGGAGACTGAAAATACGTGTGATTTTTGTTCCACAATTGTGTGACAGTGGATTGCCTGAGAAAGGGAGTCCTTAACCAAACCCATGCAGAATGAGTGTGGGAGAAAAAAATGAATATAAACTTGTGGACAAAGAGGGATAACTCCTCTTATTTAACAGGGATCTTGTAATTCTATCACATTTAATCAGAAAGAACTTGACCTTTTAAGATATAATTAGCCATCCGTGAAATACTAGGAATGGCTTTCATCTGATCACTGGGCAATCGGATAGCACAATTTATCTGTCCTGTTTCATATAAAAAAATGTCTTTCAACATGTCTCAGAGAAATATAACTCAGATTCATATTCAGATAGGCCATCTGTGGATCAGTTATTGATAGCAGAACTCTTCCAATATCTATATATGCTAAATGCTTATGCATCATTACGATAAATGTTGGCCAACTAAAACGATCCATCTTGTATAAAAACACTGCTATTCCATCGAAAAATGTAAACCACTATAAGTATAATTCCCTTACTCCGAAGTTGGTTCTGAAATCTGCCCACAAACCTTCCTTAACAATTCTAGAGTACACCCAATAACTTCTTCCAATACCGTCTGAACGAAAACATACTCGTATTAGCAACATGAACAAAAAAACTTCTTCTGTTTAATAAAGAATCAGACCACAGACGCACAAAACAAACAAAAAAAAAACTATATTAACAAAATTAGCATCATTAAATGTTTCTTCTGTTTATTCTAATCAGAATAGTATTAGAATGTTCTAGACCTTTTGCGTATTAAGAAAATCGTCGGTATCACTGTGTGACTACGTCAGCGTCGTATGCATAGATTCAGCGCTATTCGTGTAGTCAAGTACTAAAAATTTCATTTATTTGCAAGAAGTAACTTAAAATCAAGTAGACACATAAGACGTAAATTTTGAACGCATTTCAAATATGTAGCCTATTTATTAAAATTCATCATTTTCAACGAACATGAATGCATTAATAACCAACAGTCTTTAAGCAATTAAGCGGAAATAATATTTGTTCTTCATTTACCGAACTTTCACAAGAACATCAAATACATAATGACAGCTAAACTGAACTAATACTTCTGTTATCTTTAATTACGAATTCTTGCCATTTACTTTCAGATTAAGGACTGACTATCATTAATCTGAAAGTAATACTGTCACTTTTGACACATTTCCTAATTATCAAAGACAAATAATAACAAACATCGTGAGGATGTTTTAAGGGAAAAAAAATGGAGGGATTTGTTGAAAGTAGAAATAAAAATGTAGTTACCTTCCTTCTTGGTTAAAACGGTACGTAGTAAATGGAAATTTTGATTTGAATTCGTTCTCCACATCAGTGTCCAGCTGCCACGTGAAGAAGTCAACAGACTCCGAATCGGGTAACACTTTCGCTCGCAATTGCACATCATCATCAGCACTTAAAACAATGGACGATTTAGAAGAATCAGTACGTAAAATCCGCAATTCAACAGCTGCAAAAGAAAATACAAAAACTCAGTGACTTTAAATTATTTTAAATAATAATAACAATAAAAGCTTGGTAAATACACAATTCATAGGCGACGATAGTTCTTCACCAAAATCTTTCATATTAAAATATTTTTTACTTTTTTTTTTTGCTTTTAAATTTTTTAATATAAAGAAATAAGTAGTAAAGAATATTGTTTATTAAACGAATTTACTGCGATAACTCATTGCAACAAGACTGAACTACAGAAAGACTTAAAAAAGTTTGAGTAGCAGTTTCTTTTGGGAGGACTTGTTTCGCTGCCTATCTGTATATTTTAAAATCAATGTTATAGATTTTTGAGGAAATGTAATATACAAATTCTTCACCAAACATTTGGTAAATGTCAGCGAAGTGTAATTGATTCATTAAAAAACAGGAAAAAATCCCCAAAAATTAAATCATATGTTTTTAAATTGATTTCAAAGAAAATCACTTATTTTTCAACACAGAAACACTGACAATTTAGGATTTATTAACTAAAACAAATTAACACAATCTAAAAGAATTTCTAGCAACCATTTTAGCTATTCATAAAGATTTGCTAACTTAATTTAGATTTTGTTAATCTGTTTTACTTAATTAATTTAAAAGTAACTTAGAAAAGAAGGAATAAAAAAGTAGTTTTCTTCTATTTCGTGTTAAAAATTTTTAGAGGCTTTTTTTTTTTTTTTTTTTTTTTTTTGTATTTATTTCCAGGTATTTTCCGGAAGCCGATACATAAGAGAAGATGGTCATTACAATCTAATCTCACATTGGCCTTCCAATTTCAAGCTTTCAATGTAGGAGGAAACTGTACACTCCGGGAAAAATCTGCTATCATTAGAAGGTTTGACCAAATGTACCTAATGATTTCCCGGATCTAATAACAATATTAGGGACAAAGGAACCTAGGGACACACACAGACACCAACCTGTGTTCAAAATTTATTAAGGAAATTTAAGAAGAAACAAAAACATATTGAAGGCTGTGGAAAAGGGATATCTTTTTTCAATTGCATATTTTTTAAAGCAATTTTCATTTCCTGTTTACAAATTATATCTAATTGTTAATTTTAAGGGTATTGAACGTGAACAGGAACATGGAGTTAATCTATAATCACAGTTATCAGGCCCAGTGAATCTTTCCCTAACAGTAATGTCTTCCTTTAGTCGCTGACTTACACAGAGCTTCCTAAACCTTTTTCATTTCACGGTATAAATTACAAATATTTTCATTTCTAGGTAAAAATTCTTTCCATTTTCATCATATTTGAGTAATTTAAATAAAATAGGACCTCTTTTAATTTTTTTTAAAAATATTTTATGGTTTTTTTTTCCCCCATTTATATATTTGATTCTTAGTTTTTTTGATGTTGAGTAGATGAAACAATACACACAAAAAATCCTCGGTTCAAGTATTTGAACCATACATCCCCAAACAGTAAGAAATGATATTGTCAAACAGGTAAGTTATAAGTGAGATTTAAAAATAAAAACTTTTCAATATCTATATGCAGTTTATAATTCGTCATTTGCAGTTCTATAAATTTTTATAAAGGACTTCTGAGGAATTTTCAATTATTATTTTCTTATCATTAAATGATTCGCCAATTTGTATAAAAATGGTCATAATCACTATTTTTGTAGCAGCATATCTACAGGCCTTTCTGAGGGCCTTTCATTTTACTTGGTCTGTTGTGCTTGTTACGAAACACTAGTTTCGAGAAAAAAAATCGTTCTTAGATAATATGTGGGTCTAAGATAAATTAACTTAGAATTAAAAACAGTTTGAAAAAAATTGCTTGTGTGGTGGGAAATGAGAAAGATTTAAAAATCCGTTTACCTGAATTAAAACATTTTTAAAAAATAGATTTCCATCGTGTTAGACTGAGATTTTAATTAGTACGATCAGCCGTCTAAACTAGTCTATGCCAAAAATTTCTTTTTTTTTTTTTAAGTTCAAACAGAAAATATTAAACCAGTAAATTCTTGGAAAATGTCAAATTTTGCAGTGTATCTCAGCTACAATCCAAATGGTCTTATAGTTAAAGTACAATTCAACAATAATGTACAGAAACGCAATATTCAACAATTTTACTTTACCAATTGAAAAGGATTTGGGATGTTAGATATAAAAACTTCGAAAATACGCTTGCTTAACAGCAATATTTGATGGAATTTCAAATATTATTAACGTAAACTTTCGCTTATACACCAATAACTCAAATACCGATTTTTATTTAATAATAATCGATTCAATAAAGGATAAATATTAAATTAGATTTAGTGAACAGCACGACTTAATCAATTAAGGATCAGGGTAGAACATTATAAATTTAAAATCAAGTAATCTCTACTAAAGAGGATAATTAGAAAATCATGTCATAGCTGTCGCAAAAAATAAAAACACTACCTACAAATGAGAAATATGTGTGTCGTGCAACAACTTCATAACTCATAAAATCAACAAAGAATAATTTCACAGCCTTTGACGGTGTGCGTAAGTATCCTTAATCCTTTCAAAGAGGATAAAAGAAAGAAGAAAGAAAAAGAAGATGAAGAAGAAGAAAAAAAAAACACTTTGACGTCATCTGTTTAAATATTAAATTATCGAAGTTCACATCTGGAACCACATCTGCTTAAACAGCCAGCGATAATAAAGGCAGACATAATAAGAGCAAATCCTCGAATTTAAGCCTCTCCCGCCTTCTTTAACTGTCAATACAAAAGAGCCAATAATAAATAGCATTTTTTTTATTATTATTATTTACCTAGAGACCGTTTAATAGCTTTTGAAAGCCTTTACCCGATGCGTCTTATCGGATTAACTAATCGACATTTACGCCATCTGAAATGGAAAACAGTCGCCAAATTGCACACCGAGTCAAATGCTTTTATGGGCCATTCTTTTCAGGAGTTTTGATGATAAAGATTCTACACGGCCTTCAAGTTTTTCAAGCTTTAATGCCACTGAATTATTGAATTGCTCTGAGGGAATTTGTAGGAAAAATAAGTAAACTGTTAGGACTCTGCAGTTAAACAAGTTAGAAAGTCAGCAGAAAAACGATGTAAGTGGAGACTTAGACTAAAAAGGAAAAAAATCTTTAGATATAAAGAGTTGACAAAAAAATTTACATACTAAGAAAAACTTTTACAGTTGGATTTTTAAGTTTCTTAAGTGAAAGTCATAAAAATCAGCATTTATATGTGCGTACACCCCCCACCTCCCAATAAACTTTAATTAGATTAAAGGATCTTAGTGAAACTTGGTTTACTCATCTAAAAAGAGGCGATTAACCTTTTTTATATTTAAAACTCATTGCATGTGGATTTCTGTCGAAAATATGCGATCGAACATAAATTCCCATAGAGAAATACTAGAAATGAAACAATGAATATCGATCAAATGCTTTTAATATTAATAAGCAGTTTTCCATAAGTTTAAAGTTTTTCAATAAGTTTTCCATAGTTGATGGAAAACTGAGAGATGCTACTTATATTTTGAGAAATTATAATATTAACTACAAGGAGACTTTTCCTTCGTATATCTTTCATGTCTTTAAAAAGCAGTGTAAAAGCCAAAAAACAAAAGCAGTATTTTAAGGAAAATAGACTCTAAGTTGTTCCAGTTCTCGTTTAATAGACAATACCAACATATTGAATGTTATAATAATGGTTTTTAATATATGTTTTAGTATTATTTGAACTTTAAATTATAAAAAGACTTATCTAATACATCCTTAAGGTAGAAACGCTTAAAAATACATGAGTCAGAATCCTTCTGGTTTGGGAGCACTTCCTCATCCAATTTTTATAGTAAACGATTTTCTATTTCTATTGAAGGATCGAATATAAAGCATCGATTTCCAGTTTCTTTCCGTGATGACGTCAATCGCAGTAAATGTGAGGCTATATTGGCTCCATAAACGTCAAATTGTGAAATCTGATATACAATGCCGACAGCACAAAGACGGCTCAAGAAACTGTAGGGTAAGCTATATAAAAAGCACTTCGACTTCTATCTAATCATCCTACAGTAAACTAAATACTAGCTCGCTTCTCAGATGTCGTTAGTTAAAAGAGGAATTCTGAAGTATTTAAGAGTCGGATCGTGATTTATTAAAAAGACAGATATTTTGAAATGAGTTTTTTTTTAAGTTGAACTTCAGGCTTCATTTAGAAGAACAAAAAGCTTCAAATCCTTCATTGTTGAAGGATAGAGTTTTTTAGAGGATTTAATATCGTATATAAGATAAGAAAATAGAAGATGTCTCCTATGCCTTTGATTTGTAAACATTACTGAAAACTTGGAGCTCCCAGAACTAAAGCTTGTATCTGCAAAGTTACGTAACAACTGCTAAAAATCATATAGTTTTCCTCTGGATAATGGCTGACACTAGACCATTCAAGATAGAACAGATATCGCTTTAAAAGGTTAGTTAAGTTATTTATCAAAAGAAATTTAATACATTGTTATTTCTTCTGGCTAAGTGATTAAGATAGATAAATCAAAAACTCTCAGCTACCTAGTATACTAAATCATCTGATCAAGTTTATACGTGATAAATTACCAAACTGAAGGCCCTATGATTACACAAAAAAGCTGAGGTAGCGAAACAAAAAAAAAAGTCCCTAACAACTATCCGGACTGCTCTGTAAATGATCCTGCTAAATCAGAAGACAATTACGTCAAGTACAGATAGTATCTGGGCTAAATGAGAGTGAATCAATAAGGCCAATAATTAAGATTACCAATTTTTTTTAATTTCCAATAAGATTTATGTGTCAAGTCTCAATCTAATGAAGTCAGTTCTTGTCCTACAACGTAATTTAATTTTGCACAGATCATTACTCGAGAAACATCATATGTTCGAAATCTGATTGGGACTTTGGCACACCTGAATCATAAAACCATTTATCAAAGAGGGAGAAAGAGAATATAATTAAAAAAAAAGGTCAGACTGAAAGATGCAGATATTTCTGAAATGCTAATTTCTAGTTTTCAGAAACTAAAAAAAAATATGATTGTTTCTGATTTTCAAAATAATAAAAAATGCTTTCTTATTATAGGATTTGATACGTTAGTAATGTTGTTACAGCAAATAAGAATTATATTGACGAATTATCGAAATAACCCCTAGTTTACAGGAAAACTATATAACTCATTATACATAATACGGATATCATAAGTTAAATAAGTTACCTATAAGAATTCAGTTTATTTTTCATAGGATTGTATTATTCATTAGGTGTCCTAAAGCAACTAGAATAATCACAAAACCGATTCTATTGTAAAATAATTATAATTAATTGTAAAAATATTATAATTGTAAAATTATAATGCATTCTTTTATACATAGACAAACTCTTCAGTTGTTTAAACACAGTTTTTAGTATCTTCATGGTGGCTGATATTAATACTAATTGTAACTATGAATTTTAAGATTTTTAATTTATTTATACTAAAAGATATTTTTAAACAGAGAGAAAAATTCACCAACGGACAATAATGATGAATAATTACGGACGTTAAACTTGCTTTCATTAAAAGATATTTTGTTACATGTTTATTAACTTACACTAGAAATTCACAAATTTATTCAGTTTATTCAGAATTAATGATATGTTTGCTTTAATAAATATATCAGCATTTTACGAATCCTTAACAATACAATGTGGCCAATATTAAAAATCAATGATGTAATAACTGTTAAATGTAGTGACTGTTAAATAATAATTGATTTACAATACTTGATTGACGAAACAATAATAAGAAAGGTTTTAAATGTAAAGCTCAAATTATCTTTTATGGTAAAAATCAGCAAACAAAAAAAGTTTTACTAAATAAAAAAAGAAGCAAGGTAGGCACAAACAAATCCAAAACAAATTGTGCCGACCTGGTTTTTGTTTTATTTAGTTTGTTTTATTTAATTCTGCGGCACGTTAAATTTATTCCAAAAAAATTTTATTTTGAGATTTTTATACTTTAACTCAATTGTCCTTTCTATATATTTTTAAGAATAACAATGATTGCAATTATAAATGAGCATTCACGATAAAAATATATTCCAAAATTCCTTCAATTTCTTTTTTTTATTATTATCTCTTATTTAGGTTTCCAGATCTGTCTGTTTCTGTCGCACTTCCTCTGTGTTTGGAAAATAAATGTAATTTTCTGTGAACATTGAAGGAATTTCTACAATGAAACGAACCTGCAACCTTCTGATCCGAAGTCAGATGTCTCATCCATTAGGGCACGAGGACTACATTCTAATTATTGTTAAATATCTCTTATCACTCCCTCTGCCGCGCTGGTGTGGTCGAGCGGTCTCAGGCGTCGGTCTGTCGTGAGATCAATGTGCCAGCGCCCGGGTTCAAATCCCGGTAGCGAGCATGGATGTTTCAAAAATTTCCTTTCCTGTGTTGTAGCCTCTTCTTCACTTTCTCTTCGGTCTGACGTCATTCCTTAATGGCGTCCTGGGGAAGGCCACGGGAAACCACCCCAGTATCTTTCCCTTGTAATTCTAGGGAGTCTGCTAGGGGTTCGCTGTCTTGGGAACACTAGCGCTCCCTGGAGCACGGATGCTTCGGCAACGAAGCTCGCACTTCGGTGCGAACCGACCACACACACACACACACACATCACTCCCTCTGTGCTTGTGACGCAATGAGAAAAGAGCCAAAGAAAAAAAAATAACATTAATTTTAACCTACTACATTAAAATTTAAATTTCAATGTTAATATTTTTAGCCTATCACAAGCGCAGGCCAGATAGAGAAGCGACCAACTGAAGAGTCGTTACACATATTTCTCGACATGAATGAAGAAATTAAAAATAATATTTAAACAGACAAAATTTCTACTTAAAATACTCTATCTCAACTAACTGTTGACGAAGAGTATACGCTAATATTAAATAGATATTAATAAGATGGGTGTTAAAGATTGCAATAGAAATTCAATTAATTTTTTTTCTCAAATTTTAATTTTGACTTGCCTAATTAATAAAAATATAATATCAGAAACTTTCTACGTTTTATTGTATCTATTAAACAAAAGAAAAATCAAGAAAATTATGTAAGAACCGTCACTTCAAGTTTTAATTCGGATAACAATTTTGATATCTAAAATTTGGAAATTTAAATTTAAAAAAAAAAAGAATTATTTTTTTTTAAAATTTACTGGATATTTGGATTTTCTACTTTGTGTTATCTAATATTTCTTTCTTAATCACAAACATTGGTATCAGAACTGTCTATTCTTTAATTGGTAAAAGAACCATCGACAATTCCGGAATATTGCCTCTTTGAGTAAAATGATATTGGTGGGGGTTAAACAAGGAGAGAACAGAGAAATAACAAGAGGAACACGGTTGTCTGAATGAAATGCTTTAAAACATTTACCCGACAGAAGAGAGAAGCAGCAGCAGAGCTCCAATGCATCCCCGGAGGGCCATCGCCAAGAAAACCGTTGCTGCATATTAACTCGGAAGAGGTGGGCATGGATGCTATTCGCCTTGGAGGAAGCCTCTGTAATTTGTACCTATCGCACAGTTTTCCCTCTTTGAACATTAGAAACACCCGGATGAGGTATTAGGCTATGTAGAGCGGCTATGTTGAACTTTTCATTGCTGCACCAGTCTGATCACGAAAGAACTAAAGGTTACTTACATGGTATCCAGGTAAATCTCGCGTTGATAATAGATAAAAGTGCTAACAGTTAAAAACGGAAATGCTCATTACTTCTACTTCATTTACAACAGAAATCTCACGAAATACGATAACGTTTTTACAAACAAAAATTGAAATAAATTCTTGTCATACATGCTTCACGAATTTCTCAGCAAATTAAAGCACAAAGCAAACGAATAAAATAAAAAAGACAGCTATCAATATCTACTATTTTTAAAATATGTGTAATCAAGTTTATTACATGCAAATAATATCTAATTCAGACTGGAAAAATAAAAATCAGCTTATAGTTTGTATAATTTTCAATCATAATAACGCCGTTATTTATTTTCTTTCAAGGATTTTGAATAAATTTAATCATGTTATGAAATGTAACAACTTACAAATAAAAGAAATATATGCAAATTCAGATTATGTTACAAAGGTAAAATTACATATAAAACGGTTACTTTGGGGGGGGGGGGCGTTTGCAACCCAACCAACCCCCTCCCTCGGCACACTTGTGATTCTCATTGTAAAATAATTTTTAAAATAAAATATTAACTCATTATTGCCATTACAGTCATGTAATGTTAAAAATCAAGCTTATTCTTTTACGAATTATTATCTGTTAAAATAATGCTAATTAAACTTCTTTATTATCACATAATTCTCTATATAAATAATTTGTGATTTTTTTTTATTATAATGTTAATTACTATTCTTTTGTCTAACATTGATACAAAATTTTACCGATTTATTTCAATGTTAATTATGTTATATTGTCTTTATCGGTTGTTTGTACATTTTTAAAGCTTTTGTTATCTTTTAATTTAAGTTCATGAAAGCTTTTTGTTATCATTTTAGTTGCAGTTTCGTCTTGTTATATTGTTTCTTAACAATTGTAGGTAATTGTTTTAAAATTTGATGTAGTATATTCTTGTATTATTTTAATGTTATTCACTTGAAAATGCAGTTCGTTACTGCGAAACATGTAGTACATATAATTAAATATTTTTATTAAACCCTTTTTTTCATGAAGTTCGCTATATAATATTAATGGTTTTTTTTTACAGTATTACATTATTGATACAAAACGTGATCATTATCTAGATTTTTCCCTTAAATCCCATCACTAAAAGCATTATAAGACACTAACAATTAAGACAACAACTTGCTATTGTTTTCTGAAGCGATCGTGAATAATATTTAAGTTCACTAGATAAAATTTCATTTTTCAAAGAATAAAAGAATATCAAGGATATCCACTTAACTTAATTTTCCACTTTTTCTGGTAAAATATTTATCGAAATATTAGGAACGAAATTAATTCTATCCTACATCATCAAATATAGACATCTTTATTGTAAAATGTTCTTCACAATATTTCTTATTATCCATGTTATCTGTTAGAGTCTACTGACAGGCAATGATATACGAAACGGAAGCTACTGTAATAAAAGTCCACCATTGCAATAAAGTTCAATGGCCTCTCCACAGTCTACTAAAACTTTTATGATGTCAATAAAGATATTTCTGTTCATTTACTAAGAATGGATTTTGGCAGACATCTTTCTGCGAACCTAAATTTGACCAGTATTTCCTATAGACATTTCGAAATATCCAGTGTTTGTAATAGATCCACAAGTTAATCTGAATAACAAAGTTAAGGTTAAATTTTACTGCAACCAGTTTCATAAATATCTAGTACTTTACAAGAAAAAGAAAAAAGGAAAAAATACTCAAACATGAAGCATAAACCTAGTGATATTAGAAATAGTTATGTAAATACTTAAATCACGAAAGTAGGCACAGTGTATCGGCGTTGCTCGAGAATTCAAAGAACTAAAAAATAATAATGTTGAGCTTTATGTGTAATAAGTTCCCATCAGGAGGAATATACAAAGATTTCTTATCTTAGTTACAAACCATTCAATAGAAATTACAAACCATAAAAATAGTTTTTAAAAATTTGAAGCAGAACTCATGTTGTGATAAAATCTCACACTGAAATGAGAAATGTAGAAGTCTCTGAGTTGGTAATAATCCTGAGTTGGCAATGGTTTAAACATTCAAATCAGAAGTTCCAAGAATTTCTCAAATATCTATATAAAAGATTTTATAAAGAACTAATGGTAGAATGATGATAGATGCTGTCCCTAGCGGACAGCAAAAAAAATAGGGCAAAAACGTTTAGCAAAGAAACCAGTTCATCTATACTGCACATATAAGTAAAAGTATGTTGGACCTAAATATTAAAAAAGGAAAAGTTTTGACAGTGTTTCTGAAGATCACGAAATGTCTTCATTGAAATAATTTGTTTACATGAACTTTACGACTAATGAACATTTTCCCTGTTAGAGAAGGATAATTCATCAGATTAAAGCATCTGAGACAAGGAGTGGGAATTAATCTGAGTGGAAACTCAGGAAAGATTATTAGTTTCACACGTTTGATAAAAGGTTCCGTTAATAACTGCCAATAATTCACAAATGAAAAATTAAAGTTCTCGCCAAACGACTTCTGACCGAGGCACCAACCTCCCAAACACTACATTACAGCAATACTTAAAGATGTTAGGCGTTTTCTAACCTAATAATCTTTTGAGCTAACGTTTCTTTTCCCCTCCTTCTTCTTTCCTACGCATTTATCTTATTTTAGTCTCTTAAGCTTGTTATTTTTTGAAGTTTCTGTTCAAATTTCATTGCATCTCACTTCTATCCTCTCACTTCCGCTTATTCCTATGTATCAACAAACTTCTTGTTAACTTCTCAATAGATTTATTTCTTACATAGAAGAAATTATAAAACAGAAACAAGGCGAAATTATTTGAGAGATTCCTCATAATTCTACTGAAGTAGAATTAGATCAATAATCTGATACTGAAATAACAGTATCAGGAAATAACAACCTGACACTGAAATAATGTTAATAAAAATTATTTCAAAATTAATACAGTAATGCTAAGTTATTCTTATATATTATTACATATTACTACAATTCAACGAAGCAATAAACACTGGAGAGAATTCAAAAATTGGTATTATCTTTCGGTAATCTCAAGCACAAAAGAATCTACATTTCTATGCTAATACAGTTAGGTATTTCCCTTGCAAATCTGGGGCGCCGAAAGTAATGGCTCTAACGTTGTAATGACTGACGGAACTCGTTGAGATTGGGTGGTCAGTCCACTGCTCACCCGCCTTTATCCGAAACCGGAAAAAAAATCCAGTTCTCATTTTTAAAAGGGGTTAGGTAAACCCTAGGGCCTTTCCAAAAGAGAAATAATAACCGAGGGAAAATCCCCGACCCGAACCCGGGTTTGACTCCAGCTCTTCAATCCCCAGCTTAGTGCCAATACCCCTGGATCACCCGGCCCACTTTTACATTAATAAAGTATTACAAAATCGACTTATAAATACTACATTTCCGAATCTGAGATGCTTTAAATTTAAGAATTAATTAAAGTTTTGGGATCCTTGGAAAATTGAGGACTTTATGGCTTCCTCGTTATTTTCATACCACTATTTATTTTTACCACAAACTTATCACTATATATTAATGGTTATTTCCTTCGAAAAAGAGGAATTTTTATTAACTTATAAGCGTAAATGAATGACGATATATGAGGGGTAACAAATCACTCCTTAATGAAGAAACGATTCATAATAAATACAGTCAAAAAGAGCAAAAAACAAACATAAATATAGTTTAATTCCGTTGCGGAAGTAATGACAATAAGAGGGAAGACGAATAAGACATTTTTCTTTCTTGTGTTTTGGCAATATGACAGAATTGCGAGCTAAACAAGAGGTCTCCTTGAAAATCAAGTTGTCGTTTTGTGTTCCTTTGGTTTTGTGTGTCTTGACACCTCGTGAAGTTAAGGAAAGATTTTAATTAAGTCTGCAGGGAAATGAAGGTGGTCGTGTTTATGTACAATTGTATATCATTACACTACTATGTCAAATACACCTTCGCCTTCCAAAGCAGATGACTTAGCACGGCTTAAATAAGACTTTCCTTCTTTATTCATTTTATTATCAAAAGTGAATGTTTGATCAGATTTTTTAACGAAGGAAAATTTAATGAATCATTGGAATTAAACACGTGCTCGTTTTGAAAACTAAAGACTGCGAGAAGTACCTGGCAGAACTTAAAGTCTATTTTCTTAAGTACGAACAAAATAGTCGCCTTTTAATTAAAAGTTTAAAAGGTTTTTAATACACATTAAAAATACATAGAGATTGACCGGTTTTGCCTGTGCAACCAGGCTTTTCCAATTATATAATGCACACGTTAAAATTTCAATTACTTTCGTAAGTGTTGCTTTATTTAAAGTTGTGAAAATAACACAAACGATACAATAAAGTACAAGAAAGTATCTATTTTTGTATTTTTAAATTATAATACCGTATATGCTCCAATAAACGCCGAGTCTCTTATTGTCGCCGGTCTCTAATAAGCGCCGGGCTGCAGAGGGGACACGGCCAAATAGTAGCCGGTCTCTAATAGTAGCCGGGTCTTTGAAATTTGCCTACCGGTACTAGTGTAAGCATCCGTATCTTTATAGTCGTGCGTAATACTTTACGGTACATTGCCTTACAAAATGCCGCCGAAACGGTCATTTGACATTGCCTTTAAGATTCGCGCTGTGGAATACGCCAAAGAAACTTCCGGTGAGGCGGCCGCCCGTCATTTAGGATTTGGACGACGAATAGCAGCGAAAGGTTCAGAAAGACATTGCCATTTATCTTTAACAGTCTTATGTAGCAAGTGAAATTCAAATAAAAGTAGATATTGTAATATTAGCCGGTATTTATGTATAAAAATATTGCGTTTTGAAGGTTATTGTTAATAATGGCAGGCCTCTTATAGCAGCCGGTCTCTATTAAGCGCCGGGAGCCCAGGCTAGTTTTGCAAATAAACGCCGGGGGCGTCTATTGGAGCATATACGGTACTTGTCTAATAGAAATAGTACGTATTTTTCTAATTCTGAAAAAAAATGAAATAAATCCAAGCATGCGCAATAACATTAAGAAACTGATTAATATGCATTATCAGACACCAAAAGAATCTAACTGTTTCGCTTCTAAACCACTTCTAAGGGGAATTTCTGTCGCCTTCATGTACAAAGGTTTCTCGACAAAACCAAAATGGAAAAAAAACTATAAATTCAACAGGTACGAGTAAGAAAATCCCACGAAAGGTACAAAAGAGTACAAGAAAAAAATTGAGAATACATATTTGAGTGTTTATGTATGAAATTAATAAATTATGTATAAAAAAATTTATGAAATATTTTTTTTTCCCAAAACTATTTTGAAAATGTAAAATCAAAAAATACTTTGTAAATTAATAGTTACGTTTTCAAGCTGTTTATTGATCGGAGAATCTGTTCAGGAGTTCAAGAATTCTTTTTTTTTTTCCCCAATATTCACCCCGATCATCCTTAACTTAAAGCGTGGGCAAAAACCCGATAAAACCATTGGATGCGGTGGGAAAACTTGTTCCTTCGAATCTGGCCATAAAGTGTGCTTATAATTCCAATCGGTTTTCCTCATCTAAGTGTATGATTATACAGTAAATTGTGATCAGTAAAGGCTATCAAGATAATCTTATTTTCGTTGCAGATTCCTTTCTCCTCTCTCTCTGCATTACATAAAAAAAAGCATCTGTCTAGACTCAAAATCAAACATAATTTTGGAAGATTACATGTATCAGCTGATGGCATTTGACTAAAACAAGCAGTCAAAATTGCCTCGGCGTGTTTCGCATTAATCTGCAGAAATCATTCACAATATCTATTTTCAAACTCCGCCTCGGGCTGCCCGTAGTTTTTTTTTCGTTCCTTGCAGAGCCTTTTTTTATGGCTTTTCTTTCTGAGATTAATTATTTGTTCAATGAAAACATCTACTTGCTAATTTTGCTGTCGAACGTTCGGGGAAAAAAAGGGAATTGCAAGAGTGTGGAATACAAATTAATTGAAATACTAGTTTACATCAGAAGACATCTTCTAGAAGTATTCATTGTATTTCATAATACAAAGCATATAAAAAATGAAATTTCATGTGCTAGCTGATTTTTGCTTGAAATTCTAATTCTCCTACAGATGTAACCATTTAAAATTAAAAGTAAAAAGGCTCCAATAACTCGATGGTGTAGCAAAAGACGAATTTCTCAAATATTAAAAATTTTCAATTCATTATCTAATAATGTTTGCGTTTATTTATATGTTTATCTTAGGCGAAATAAAACTAATGGCTGAACTTTTTCCCGAATCAACTTTACACATCTAATGGGAGCAGATAAAAGTTCCGTAAATCTATGACTATTTTATCTTCGGAGATTCCCTAAGTCCTTAAAAAAAACTGTTCTGACATGGTCCTGTTCAAACTACTTGTGGGAGTTGAGACCAATCGATTTATTACAAATAAACAATTAGCCGTGAAATTGCCATGTACATGACAATCATTTGTGACAAATTTAAATTTAAGCATCACAACAACAGACACAACGGAAATCCAACTGATAATTTTTCTATTATTATTAAAATTATATAAAAATTATTAATAAAAGTACTTAATGCTGGCGCTTTCTGCTTTTTATTAAGTACATTGTACTTCACATTTTGATAAGAAAATTCTCATTAGAACAATATACTACAGCATAGTTTCTTTAATAAGATATTTTAAATCATCTTTTAATTATTCACATGAATTAAAAGAGAAAAGATCAAAATAAATATAGTAGCGAAGAAAATAACAAAACGAATGGTTATAGATGTAGTTAAATACATAGCTATTATCCTCCAAATGAGATTTGGTCGCCCTGTTTTTGTGAGATCTGCGCATGTATGATCGATTAGTCTGGTCAGGCACTTCCGTCTGATTTTGTGACAGGACGCCGCCATTACGGTAATCGCTTGTTACTTTGCAAAAGGGCATTATATTTATACATAATATATATTTATTTATTTATTTATATATACTTATTGTTAGCAACTGGTATTGAAATAACGCTAAATAGTCGACAGAAGTTTTAATTTGGCGTTATCAACAGGTCTTTCTCAGTGAAAATAGACGACGTCGTCCATTGTGACAGGAAAACATAATTGATCAGCTACCGGAAGGGCTGCGCAGTTCAAACTTCCGCCGGCCAACTTTCATTTGGAGGACAATAACATCATGTAAGTTACAGCAAGTATTGCACCAACAATTGTAGAAGTTCGTATAAGTAGTAGTACGTGGAAAGAAGTCAACCTTCAGTCAAGAATGAGCAATTTTAGCAACCCCTAGGTTACAGCTTGCCTGTAAAACAAAGGAGACCGCTCTTGCTTTTATGCTTGCTGGATGTCACACTCTATAGTGGCCAAACGGTTAGAGATATTAGGATGAAACCTCCACCATTGTGTTCAGCATCAAAAAGTAGGTGACCACGTCCAAAAAATTAGACCCCTAAGACCACTCCCTGACTGGATGTTGGGGGGTCAAAAGTTGTCGCTTCCAATAAAGAGGGAAAAGACGATAGACGTCCCCCCAATATCGACCCTTCTGAACACACTTTGTTTATAAACTTGTGCATATTATGGGGCCGCTTTGCTTTTGACACTGTCTAAAAGCATTAATTTATCTTGTTCATTCAACTGTTTGTCATCAAAATAAATGAAAACATTTTTCATATTTACAAAACTCGTATTTACAAATGCAAATAGCTTAGATGACCAATCGGAAAGGAGATAAAGGCCAAAGAGATTTGGGTAGCACTTAAAAAAGAAGTGTCGGGATTAAATAGCTAAGTCAGAAGCATCAAAAAAACGTCTTCCGATATTTTTGATTTTCTGTACGAATATACTCACTTGTCAGTATTAAGTATATGCTTAAATTCACGCTACCAAAGAAACGACAATTCAACAGAAGACATTACAATTACTTTTTAATGCAAAAGTATTGTTTCTTTAAAAGAGCAGTTTTTTTAAAGGCCATTTAAGAATAGAATGAAAGTAAAAGTATAATGGCTCGAATAACAAGTCAATAAACTGCATTTGTCGACAGGGTTTTCTTTCGCTTCATTTTTATTGTCAAAATATGACAGGTAAACATACAAAAAAAAATACATTTTGAAAGTACTAGATCAATAAATAATATCTTTAAATATCTAATACTATTAATGGCCGTATTGATTTTCATAATAATGATGATAAATCAATGAAATACACAACACAGTAGGTATAATTTGGCAACGACTATTCAATACAAATGTCTATTTTAATAATTCAAAACTCGGCACTATATCAAACGACATCAATGAACTCAAATTAATCTTCCAGTGACATTATTGGATACCGCTTTCCTAAAGCTATTTTGACTTTGTAAGAGCTTAAACATTGAAACTCAAATGCAAACATTTAAATTTAATAGATACATAAAAACTTGTCTTGATGAACATTCAAATAACCAACGGTACGATTAAAAAAAGAATGGCACAGCTGTAATTTGTGGAATAGTTTTATGAAAAAACAAGGTAGGATAGTGATGAGTAAACCAATCGCAGAGCTTCGCAACGGTTATTGAGTCACCTTTACTTTAGAATAGACTGCGCCGGAGTGGTCTAGAAAATGCTCGCGCGAGTCTGTTTGCGACCCCACGCTATCTTACCTACCCCTATTTACATGGAATCATCGCCATTCTTAACTCAAACGTTGTTAATACACTGAATTCCTAATAATGATTTAAAAAAAAAAAAAAAAAAAACTTAAAAAGAAAAAAGAAAAAAAAAAAAAAGGGGAGAAAAAAATGAAGAAAAAAAAATGAAAAAAAAAAAAAATGCTCCTGAGGGGATCGAACCCACGACCTTCGCGTTATTAGCACGACGCTCTAACCAACTGAGCTAACAGGCCACCTACAACATTCAACATTCAGGCCAACTACAACTGAGCTAACAGAAGCCGTTGCGAAGCATTGTGGGATTGAGTCCCACATTGAAGTCTCACATTGAATCCCACAGTGAGACTCGATAACTATTGAACCTAACTACAGTTCAGTTCATGAAAGAAGAGCTTTAGATGACGTAATTTCCTTATAGATTGATGTTTCCAGGATGTAACAGCGCCATCTATTGCTAAAATCCGTAACTGAATCTTATAAACATTACGAAAACATTCTGATTTTTGTATTTTCTACAGTTACAAATAATAATAAATAATAATAATAATTAAAATTGAAAGAATTACAAACGTTCCACACTATTCCCCTTGCTTGGCTATGCAAAGTGTGTCCTTTCTTGGTCAAGCTCATGCGATCACAAAACGACGCCATCTTGGACTGACTGCTCGGAGGTCAAGTTGATGACGTCATGACTACTGACTTTTGTTCCCGACAAAATCGATTGCTACGTAATGACCATATATGCCAAACCTTTTTTTAAAAAAAAAACTACTATGTAGCTTTCTAAATGAGAATTATTTATGTGAAAGACAGTAAATCACTGATAATAAGAGGACTTCCAATTGTTTGTGTATATTTCGACACCGGAAGTTGCAAAAGTTCTCATTTCAATTCAGCTTCATTTATGATTTCATCAAATAATCAAATGTTTACTTGACTTCACAAAGAAATCTTCCACATTTAAGGAAACAATTAAGCAAACATTGCTGCTCTTCCGGAGTCACTCTGGTTTGTTTACATCGGAAGTACATTTACATCTCATTCCCTTATTCTAGTCAAAACAGCTGTTAAAAAAAAGTAGTTTCAGAGTTGTTGTTTTTTTTGTTCTACTATTGCTTATTTATCTAGATAATAAGAATCCCCAACAATTATTCCTCTTCCTTATTCACATCATCAGTGCACGCATTGCTTTTGAACTATTGAATTAACCAAACAATAAAACCTTCGGAAAGCCAATTTCCGCTGAACCTTTCTTCTAAATGAACTGAGCAATTCCGGATTCCCGAAACCAATCATGATATTTATTTGTGATATTAGAGCTCAATTGTGGAGGAATTCGTCTTTCCTCTAAACATAGAGTTCTTTTATTGAAGTGACCCAAGAAATCAATATGCTGTTCTATTTACCTTGTAAGATGTTCTGAACTACCACTTTGGCTGTGGCTCGTGGGGATCCGACCAAATCAGTCACTTTGTTGACCGCTTCTACAGCAACTTCGTACACACCAATGCGAGAAAGTGGAATGTGTACTTCAGCACCTGAAAATAATAAATGATTTTGAGTCTTCGATGCAATAAAAATGTAGATGTGCAAGCAATATTAAAAGAATAACCATAATAATATAGGTATTAGTAAAACAAAATAAATAAATAACTAAAATTAAATGAATTAAATAACTACATAAAATAATAAATAATATGCAATTATAAGGCGATAAATCATTAATGATTTTACTCAATTCTTCCTAGAAAGAAATTAAGGAAAAAGACCTGGGAATCTTCAAAATTGTTCAGTAATATCTATGTTGTAGCTTGCATACTTTATTGAATTAGAAATACTAGTTAAAAATCTCAATAAATCCGTGTCATCTGACTCATTTGACCAATCTCACCAAATTGCCTACTAGTAATCAAAAATGCGTTGCAAGTCATGTCAAGCAATGTAATTTTATTAGTTAATGATTTATCTGATAATTATACAGCAAGGCTTGACCTTAAATCAGCGATAATGCTTCCAAATATGTAACATAATATGATTGCAGCTAAACGTGTAGCAATTTATAACCATTGTCCTTTAGCATTAAATTTATTATATTTTCACTTTTCTTTATCAACTTTGAAGCGTTTTGGGATTGCTGTAACTAGTTCTATATAGACGTTTTCAGTAGAGATTATTTTTTTTACTATATCTAATGATTTTCAGATTAATTTAAAGATTTAACTTATCACTGCGCACGATTGCTTTGTCTTGTTGTTTAGATAACATGTTACATAGGAATATAAATGTGAAATAGATAAGGGAGACGGTAGAGCCTCTTCTTATCGCTTGAGGTAAAACTTCCAAGCGAAATATGTTAACAAGACCGACTTGAAAAAGAAGGTTGATTCGAACGCCCGCCAACAATCCTGGAATATACTCTTCGTACCCATTTTTTAACAGAGATTTGGGTGAATCCCACAACTGTCTGAAGAAAGAACTTGAGAAATAAAACGACTTGAAACGATACGGGAACTCCAGTCGAAAAAATGACGCCTGCACCATCTTGAAATATCGGCCATTAGTATATAAAAAAAATGAAATAAGGATCTAAAAACATAAGTTGTTGCAAAAATACTAAGCAAAGAAATAGAAAAGCTACTGAATTTATTTTAAAAATGTGGAAATCATTTGCACTTTTTAATTTTTTTTATTATTATAGTCATCCAAATATTAAAATATTCTATTAAGGAATTATTTGAAATACAGAATTTTGATAATGAATCGGTAGCTTATCAGAAAATGACAGCAATTTTTAAAGAAAGCAAAAAACAAAAAACAAAACCTTGATAGAGCTAGGTCAATCACAAACTTCAGTTAATGTATGAAATATAATTTAGATTCAGTAGAAATATATAAAAAAAATTGCAAATTATAAACATTTTTTTTTTTTTTTTGTTCAGTTAAGTTATTCTGTACGGTTAGGATTATAAAGAGAAAGCACACACATGTGACTATCTAAAAGGAATTATCCTCTATTTAAAACAGTTTGCCTTTTTTGTAAATATTTCAGGCTAATGATCTGAGTGGACGGCATTCCCTTCAGTCAGACCAGACACACCAACTTACCTATTCAAGATAGGTTGCGTGAGTCTTGTAAAAGGGTTCGCTTCTACCCTGGAAGTTTGACTGAAGTCACAAGCCAGATGGGAAATCCACACAAGAGGGCGTGAGACCTTATTTCTACCTGCAATCTTAGCCTTTGATATCTGATACCTACATCAAAGAAGAACCCGGCATCCTTGGACCCTTGTCATCTCAGCCGAAAGTATAGGAGTTCAGACAGCCTTGAACTGTAAGATTTCGTATTGATAAAACGGAAAAATTAAGAAGAAAGCTGTATCAGACACTTGCAGCCTACGGTATGATTAATTTTCAGCCTGGGATCGTAAATCTGAACCGTAGCTGAATGGAATGAAACCTTCCCTTCTTAAAACTTAAATAATTTACTAATTTGAATACAATCGATTTTTTTTTTCGTCATATGAAGGATTCATTGAGATTCTTAATATTCAGCCATTTCAGTCGTTTGTCTACTAAAGAGTATTTTGGAACAATTATTATCTTATTTACTACACTTTTCTAAAGTATTCATATCTTAACATGTCCTACTTTTCAATGTTTCAGATCACCACTGAAATTAGTCCCAAATCAACAATACTTATCTCGCGAAAATTTCTACCTTATATATTAGGGCGAGTCTTCTTCGTTCATTTTACTTAAACGTATCGTTAATGCACAGTTTACTGAATCATTATGTTGTATAATAACCGAAAAAAAAAATGATATTCACATCGGTTCCGTATGTGAATTATATGAATTGTAAGAAGGTTTAACGTGCATCAAATTTAACATCAAAAATGGAAAAATATAGAAAAGCACAAATTCGTTTGCTTTCACGCCTTTGAGCGATGGCAATCTGGGACAGCTGTTTCGTCCTTATTAGAACTCATCAGCCAGATTTAACCTCGATGATCAAGCTCAGAACGCGTGAAAGCCTGTAGATCCTTCTCCCGCTCTCGGAAGTGGAACCCCCACAAAAGCAAACGACGATAGAAAAATCTATATAACTAGTACAGCATAATTGCCTTAGCCCGCTAAGATAATTTCTATATTTTTCCGTTTTTCAATTGCATGAATTGAAAAACAAAATCAAAGCGTAAATAGCTAAAGCTTTTCAAAAAAGATTAACTTATTTTAAAACTAATTAACAAAAACTATAAGATAACGTTCAATAAATAAACATAGCTGAACAATAATAACTTAAAGTTGAAGCATCACTGCATTGCCGTTTCTTAAAACGGTTTAAGTGTAATATCTATTCAAAAGTAACTTTCATTACGAACGTAATTTACTGCTTCAACTCTTCATGCAGTTGTCCTAGAAACCCTAATAAAAAATATCCGAGTGTAAATCCGAATTACATAAAGATTTCAGTAATTTTTTTGGCTGCTTACACGCTCTCGAAAACTTGTCACTTGCCAGTTGCAGCTGGCCGATTTTGATATCGCTTTACATGTGGCAAGTCTCGTTTTGTTCTCGTTGGTACCGCGATTAAAAACGGCGAGGCGGGGAGGAGATTAGCTTTAGTTCTGTTGTCAGTCTGATTCTTCCGACAGCAGTAAAAAAAAAAAGAAGAAAAAAATACATGATACAAATAGGGTTTCGTTTTATAAAGATCAATCACTAAATTAAGCTTGTCAAGATTCCACCTAATTGCCGCCATTTTTCAAATTTATATTTCTCGCCGCCATGCACGCTGGAGTCAACTTTCGTCTACTATTTGCCTGAATTTAGAACTCGTTGTATTTAGAGCAAGTGGTAGATTTATCGAGCAAGTGGGGGTTTATCAAGCCACTTGCCGGTTTGAGGCAAGTTTTCGAGAGCGTGAAAAGCAGCCACTAAATACAATCTGATTATCTGGGGAAATGCCTTTACAAAAAGAAACATGAAAATTGATCATGCACTTGATGAAAACCATTCAAAACCCCTCTAAATCTTTAGAGTAACAACCCCAGCTTCAATCAGCTAGCAAGATGGTGGCCCTTAGTTTAATTACTAACGGAAACATTGTGTTAATGATTAATATTTACATTAACTTTGATTCAAAAAGTACTCAAGGTGCTGTTGTAACATTTCTATTTTCATTTAAAATGAAAAAAATAAAATAAAAATCCAATGAAGATAGACAAAAGCTTAATGGAGTTAAGAAAAAGTTTAGAAAGTGAACATGCTTGTTAAATGGATTATGTACTCACAGAAAAGAGGAAAATTCAATTAGGAGGTAAGCCTTTATCCTTTCGGGGAAGTATCTAAGTCAAATCTTATCAAATTCTCCAGTCAACAGAATTAGCCAGATTTAGAAGAACAAAAACAAGAGACAGTAGTGGTTCTTGTTATTTAAATGGAAGTTCATCCTAACCAGATCCAGATCTTGGGTGAAATTCGCGGTGTAATCAGATTCAGCCACTCCTCTGACAGTCGGTAGAGAAGAACAGGTTTTCTTTCATTATTTAACGCGTGGAAAATAAAGCAAATCCCAGAAATATCTTTTCAGTAGAGGTTCTTTTAATCTATTAAAATTGCTTTTATTTTATGAATAAAATTAAATGTATGTCTATACATATATTGTAGTCTACATCTTGTATATACCGTGTTATATGCATATAAAAAAATGTGAATATTTGTAAACGTGGCAACATACAATTGTAAATCTAATATCACACTTCTCAAGAAGAAAAGAAAAATATACTAATTATTTGTTAGTTTTAATTATCTATCAAATGTTAACTAATAAATTTCATCTATTTCAATAAAAGAACATTGTAACTAATTTTTAAATATACCACCAATAGATACTTCTTTACGTCAACTTAAATATGAAGGAAAATTATAGAAGTATTAAAAAAAAAAATACAGTAGAACCTCATTATAACGGACTAATAGGGGCTGAAGGTTGTCCGTTTTAATGAAAGTCCGGTTTATAGCAAATAATTCTTATAGGAGTGTAATGCAGCAGGGTGTACATCAATGAAAGTACAATAGTTAGCTATAAAAAGTGTTTATTATGTATCAAATAAAAAACGGCCTTCAACATAGTTGGTTGAATTGAAAAAGATGTGTACATATACACTGCATTAATCTTTAGAACAAGAAGGTCCTGGCTCATGTTGATTCTTACATTCATTGGTTTGAAAAAATAATTTATTTTCTGCTGGGTTTGTTCGATCGATGTTTAATCGCTTGCTTGGAAATGTAAAACTCGTCAGATAAGCATCCTTTATTATTAATATAAATTTTTTAAAACTGTCCGTTATAAGCGACATCCGTTATAATAGGGTCCGTTATAATGAGGTTCTACTGTATTAGGTGGAAAATGTAAATATTGTGAAGGCTTGGAAAAATTAAAATTACAGAAGTAATAATCATAAAAATTAAATATGCTAACAAATTACCTTCTTTAATATTTTTTTTTTTATTTTTATTTCATAGGATATTATTTCACTTTTCAAATTATTTTAAAATAGGATGGTACATAAAGGACTCATAGGTATACAACGAAACTTCTAAAAGGTATATAGCGATATAATTAATATAAATTTAAATTTAGACAGTTTTAGAAAAATTAAAACAAATAAGAAGAACTATGTAGAACTAATTTATCATTAGGAAATGTGATAGCAAAGATGACCAGAAAAATTCAAGAAGAATAAGATTTGTAAAATTTCAAAGCAGACTATATTAAAAATTGGATCTGTTACGGACTTCTGTATTCACTTAATACAGTTATCTTAATGCAGCTTTAAAGATCAAGGATAACACAGTGTGATTTATATTGTGACAGAACAATAGAGATTATTTATAAGGGTTGTCCATGACCATGATTTTGTTACTTTTTTTTACTAGTTGTTTTGAACACTGAAATATTGATGATGGCCATCACAGGGAAGTTTTAAGCAAACTTTGTTTCTGTAGCAAAATAAATCAATGTTTTAATTGTTCTGTTTTGTTTTTTCTTATTGGAAACTAGTTATCAAAGCTTTTTCCTTTTATAGCTGTTGCTTATTTGTTTCTTCCTTCTTCTTCTTGCTATTCTTCAAGAACTACGTGATTAATAAAACAGATGTGGCGAAAGAACTAAGTCAATGATTTTCAAACTTGGGGAGCGGGGGACGATGCCAAACAGCACGCGGAATAAATTATTAAAGGAATGATTTGGTTTTTTTTTTAATAGATAATTTTTTAATATATTATAGTTAGAAATGACTGAAAAGTTAATGAAACTGATTTGCTACTAAGTCAATGCCACAATAATCTTAGCATCGTTTCTTCAGTTTTACAAAAGTTCTTAGATTCTATTATATTATTTCGTGTGAACATAAAATTATGTATTGTATTTTTATACTTAATTATTATCACTTTATTAGTAATGTAAAATAGGTTAGTTTAGTAGTAATTTTTTTTAAATTCTTTTAGATCAACTATCTCTACTATGTGTCGCTCAAGGTTAATACTCAGGGCTGAGGACTGGAGGAGCCGAGTTGAATACCCGACGAAGGTGGGGATTTTTTTTCCCCAAAGGTATTTCTCCTCCAGACAGGTAAAATGAAGAGACCGGGTCTCTTTGCCCGAAAATCGGGCTGACCACCCGACATCAACTCGGTCCCATTGGTCATGGAACGCCGGGAGCCTTACCTCTCGCAATCCCATGGGTCACGTAAGTAGTGAGATGCAAATCAAAAAAAAGGTTTATGGGATCTTAGGTTCATGAATTACATTAAATGATAGAGAGGCGTCATTTTTTTTTTAGTCTGATGAAAAGAATGGGTTTCATAGCAAAAAGTGTGAAAACGACTGAACTAAGCTGAATAAACAATAAATATATTTTTCTTCGCAAATTCTGATATCGATTAAGGAGCTTAATCTGGGTAGCTCTGCACCAAATCAGTATTCTTTCACTTCCCTATAAAAGCTTTTCTAGTATTAATTGTATTACTGAAAACACGGTATTTTCAGTTTGGATCTCTTCTGTTAAACTGATTGAGATATTAAACATTAATTGCAGCCACCTATTCCTGTAAAGAAATCTTGATTCTCAGTTTACACATTCGAAACTACGACTTTTATAGTACATCCGATTATCTGAAAGTATAATCAATTGACCTATATTCTCCAATTTTCTAATAAAATTACCTACATTTCCTTACTACTATTTTATTTGCCTTAAGTTTCACCTATTTGTAAATGTCCTTTTTCAGATTAATTTAAAATTTAATTTAGATTCGTTAAGACAACTATAACTATATTCACGTTTTCGACTATCACTAAACTTATTCGATTATAAATTTAAATACTGTACATGAAATTGAAAACGATTTAAAAAATCCTTTAATGTGTGTTTGTCAAAGTTTTTATTCATTGATACTTTGATCTTTAAACTGAAAATATAAATACTGATTGAAGTATTGTTATTCTTAAACTTGAAATATATTTACTTAATATCTTGTAGAAATCTAGCAACAGAATATCGTTCATAGAAAATCTAAAAAAAAAAAAAATAATCAAATCGACATATTTAAGACTTTTAGTTACTAACGTTGTATATTATAGAATTTATTTATGATTTACGTAACGAGTTTTCTTACCTGCATTTCTATATAGTAGCTCTTTTCCGAGCCACCAGTCGAATGCCACATCTGTTCCTGTAGCCACAGTAGCAGTTAATGTTAGTGTACTTCCCAGCTGAACTATATAATAATCTTTATCTAATTGAACACCGTCGGGAGGGATTTGCACCGAGAACAGGTGGGCGAGGTTGGCTGTCGAACTGCTGAGAGAATTCCGAGCTATCACACTAACATTGTAATCGCCAACTGAAAAGAAAGAAAGAAAAATCCAGGTTTATTTCTTGGAAGCAGTGAACAGAAATAACCAGTAATTAGAAAACCGTATAATTAAGTAGTTTAAAAGTTTAAGGTAATAATTAGCATACTAAACTGAAAGAATAGCTTGATATGAACTACATTTATCTCATTATAACAAACAATCCTTATACTTTGTAAGTAGGTCATGTATTGAAATCAGCATTTAAAATTTTAATTTTAAATGAATCAATAATTCATCAACAAAATCTTAACAGAATAGAACTTAATGATTAGGAATATTTTAGAACCAATACGTATGCTATATTGCTCAAACATTGGTAATGATCGGTAATGATAATACCTTCATGTGAGTGTTTATCTAAAATCGTAATAATAAAGCAATTAGGCCCTACTTAGGCCTTGGCATAACAATCAAGTTCCATCGCGAAATAACAATTGATTGAACCTACACACAAATCCTTGCAAAAAAATAAGTAGGAGGTTAGAAAACAAGTATACAGGGTGCACAGGAAAGTCCTGTCACCCAAATAACTTTTGAACGAAGATAGCTAGTTAGGGAAGTTGGGTATTGGTGTAGGAAATCGACCATGCGCTGTCAGATTTCCCTAGCGGCAAAATGTGGAAGTTAATAATCCTATCTCGGAAACTATGAGAAATACGGAAAACAAACAAATGAGAAAAGTTGCAAAGCATCACCGAATTAGTACGAGTGGTATCACATCACAGCATTATTTGCATACGACACACAATGGCGTTTGCTCGCGACGTCTCCCGCTTTCTATTTGCATGATGCTTTTCTGTAAACTTTCATTTCCTATTAATTTGGTGATGTTCTACAACTTTCTCATTTATTTGATTTCCAGATCTCTCTCTGTTTCCGAGATAGGGTTACTAACTTCCACATTTTGTTGTTAGGGCACTTAGGGGTCCTCATCTGATACGCGTTGATACAGGAAAGTGACAATGCGCAAACTTCCTTAGCTATAGCTATCTTCGTTCAGAAGTTATTCGGATAATTTGAGACTTTCCCATGCACTTTGTATACATATTTAAAACTATTTTTTTTAGAAACATTTGTCTTGAATAATAAATAGGAAAAACTAAGATAAAATATTAGGAATACTAAATTTGGAAATTCTAATTTATTTATTAAGTGAATTTATTTAATTCCTTAAATCTCTACTGCCTGTCCTCGATACCTGTCGCTGTATATCGTGAAGATACAATAATATTTGCTATTTATTTTGCTTTACAGCACCCTACCTTATACGGTCTCAAAATGAACAATGATTACGCACAATTGTGAAAATAATTAAATTATTAAAATAGAAATTATTATTCGATTTATCTTGAGATTTATAAATTGATTTGTATCTCTTTCGCTTTTTTAAGAAATTTTATGCTTGTTTTTATAATATATATGTATCTATATTTCAAACTCAGGAAGTTTTTGAAATACTTAAATTTTGAAATTTTGAAATGTTTTCTTTAATTTTATTCCTTTTTAGAAGTATTTGTAATATCTCTTTTGTTTATTTTATTCATTATTAGTTCTTTAATATTTAATAAATGTAACTTAATGTCCATTTATTTTTTAGAATTGTAAATCATAATACTATGAATTTACAGTAAGATTAAACTGTACTGAAAAAAAATTAAGAAAACATTTAATTAAGAAATAAGCGATTAAAAAATTAATTAAAGAAAATAAAAATTTATGATTAAGAAAAATAAAATTTATAATTAAGAAAAATAAAATCTTTAATATTACAGTAAATTTAAATTAAAATGTATAATTGCTTATCATAACTTAAATCAATTTAGATTTGACTTACTTTTTTAATTAAAATAATATTTTATTTTAATTGAAAAAAGAAAGTTAAATTAAAAGAAATAAGTAAATTAATTACTGAATAGTTAGTTTTATTATAAAAAACATGAATTTTATTCAGAATATTTTATACTAATAAAATATAAGTTTATAAATTATTATAATTTGTATAGATCAGAATACTAATAAGCATTGTCAAATCACGATATCCTAATGATCACAGATAAATAAATTAATTTTAAAAGAAATTATATTTTAGAAAGTTTTAATGTTATCACAGTTAATTTTTAAAGATAATTTCATTTTATTTATTTTTATTATGTTTGTTTAATTTATAACCAAGATCAGCTCAAAAAATGGAAACGTGTTAGTTTATAAAAAATTATTCAATTAGAATTTCTACATTCACAATGAAATGTAACATATTCACAATTAATCCTGACAGAATTCTCATAAGATTTTAGTTGCTTACTCTTCTAGTTTCTTCTTGTTTTCTTTCCCTGGAAAAACAATCCTAAAAAAAATAACATTTTTTTTCTTCTGCAAGCAACAGCCTGTTGCCTCCATAGAAAAATCACACAATCTAAACATCATTTTATCTTCGCTAGAAAACTATCAATATTTATTGATGGAGTTGCTTTAAAGATAAAATGTAGATAAGCTAAAAATATCTTCCACTAAAGCAACCGCAACTTCATTATCAACCAAAAATTAATTGATTTTTTGTTTTTGAACAACTGTTTTATTTTATTTTCTGATAAGCCACAGAAGCCTGAAGACAGGTCATACAAAGGGGTAGGTACTGTTTTCAAGGAAAATATAAGTAATCTATAAACTCTCAGTAGAACTGCGTCTACGATAAGTGAAATTTTGGAAGATGTTAATACAATCTTGAACCAAAACTAAATAATTAGCTTCCTTTATTTAAGTACCTTTTAAAGTTTTGTATTCATTACGAATCTTCATGAGATTTATGCACTTTCTAAACGAGTTATTCGAATTATTTATATCTTGATATTTATTTTCGGCAAGTTCCAAAAATTACTTTTCAAAAAAATCTTCCCTATATATATCTACAATAATATTTAAATTATTAATTTAGGTGTTTAAGTATTTTCTAATTATTCGAAAATTTATACCATTATAAAGTCTAAATTAATTCTAGTTTTAAAAATTATTATTGGAGTTTATCTTCTCATAAAATGTTAATTTTTTTAGGGCCATTCTGCATTTTTTTCTTCGTATTCTCAAAAAATATAAAGACTATCTATATATATATAAATTGTGTTTTTTTATTTATTTATTTAGGTAAAAATTTAATACGGATACTGCAAAATAATGAAAAGTATTAAATTTAGGATATCAGCAAGGTAAAAAAAATATTAGGTAGACTATATAAAATTATCACCACATTACTGGAATGTAATTATTATTATAATGAATAAGTCTATGATGTCTAAATCTATATTTTCCCATTTGCTAATATTTTTCTTTCTTGAAAGAACCTTATGAGACGCTCTTCGTTATACGATGCCCTAATATCTATCTTTTTACAATTAGTCTTCGTTATTAAGGCCATCTTCTTTACAAGTCAAATCAGGTTCTGCCTTACGTCATTTTTACTTCAAGTGAGCAAACCGTGGATGACAAATGCACTCGGGGGTTACGAGATTTAAGGCTTGTTTATATAAGAAAGTACTAGGTTTAATTAAGAAATAAGTTTTAATTTCAATTACTGAATAGAAATATTAAATGGAAGAAAATTGCTTAAATTATCGATCTATTTCCTTCAAGTCCAGCTAAGCTAATTCATTGGGTTAAAATAATTACCATGAGCTGAGAAAAACAGCTATTGTTTGACTGGAGAATTTATCGCTATTGGTTGTTTTTTTTTTTAAGTTAAATTGTTCCTTATCAGTTTAAAAAGGGGTCAAAACTGCACCTTTGAACTTAACTGTGCGCAATTATATCAATTCTTAAGGTAAGGAAAAAAAAAGGTTATATGTAAGAAGAAAGACTGGCTCTGTTTCTTTCTCTTTTATTCTGATATTGTTCTCGATACCAGATATCACCAATAAATTTTGATTTCATAGGAAATTTATTTTTATTGGTACATTTGTTGAACTAAATAAAACATCTGCCTTATACTTTGCATACTACAATTCTTAAGAATTAAATATACAGAAACTTAATATCGTTTTTTTTTGAAGCTATCATACATTTCTCATTTAATCATAGAATATATTATTTATTTTATATTTTTATCTTTTAGTGTCTGGCTTCGACCTGTTGGATGGTGATGTCAGGGGCTTCCTGTGTTGCCAATTTTAAAATAGGGAGTTTAAACTTTAACTAAATCTTAGAATCTTAGAACGATGTAATCTTTTTAAAAAGTCCCTTCCATTAATTCTCTAAGGAAGAGGATTTAAAACTACTCGATTACAAAATAAAAGTCCCATCGAAAAAAAAAAATTAAATATTTCTGGCAAAGAAAAAAAAATACCAAATATTTTATATTAATTTATCCTATATTTTTCATCAATCATTAAACAATGTTTTTAAACATAATTGGTCTGAATTCCTTACTTTATTTAAAGTTTCAGTAACATAACTTAATTAAATCCATTTATTTCTTACTAGTTTTGTATATCAACTTTTTTTTGTAATTGTTCCCAGAATAATTACAAATTGAATAATAATTGTAACAATGCAAATAATGATTAACAACAACTGATAAACAATTTCTAGTTTGTTTGTTTTTTTACACAAATACAATGTTTTAGTGAAAATATTGACGTTATTCTATTTTATTCTAATTAAATGTACAAACTTTGACCCAATTTTGATTTTCTTGTCAATTTACCAAATCCTTTCTAAAGTTTTAATTAATGATGTTTTCTTCACAACCATTTTAATTTAATTATTTTTTTCTTTAAAATTTGCACATGTACGCTTGTCAAAAGTTTGGCCCTTGACAAGAGACAAAGTTAAGAGATCCCAGTTGCCGCAATTTCAGTTCTGTAGACTATTAGGTCAATAGGTGAGTAACAATGGTACTAATGTAGGTTTTCTTTCTATTAGATAATTGAAACACCTTTTGAATAATAAATTTGATAATGAATTTGAGTTAACACAATTCATTGTTGAGAAATCTTATCAGACAGAGGAAAATATTAATGTCTTGCTAACCATCAATAAAGATCCACAAAACTCTGAGACAGGCGATGTTTTTTAAAGAAATTCGTGAAAACAAATATAAAATTCGTGAATATAAATTCGTGATTTATCTAGTTAAGTTTGAAGCTACTATCTAGTTCAGTTTTCTGCTCTTAAAAACCACTGCTAAATAGGCTTAGTTTCCGATTTTAGTAAGTTCTTTCTTTTAGGATAAAGAAATAAGAAAAGAAAAGGGGCTAAATGTGATTGGATCGTTCCTTGGAAATTACAGTCGTAGAGTTCCGTCGCAGTGGAAATGAAATTTCACCTTTTCTCACCCCGTCCTAATTCGAAATTGGTGCGTTGGCGTTTTGCATCATTCACGCATTACGAGAGACTCCCACGAGTCGTCGTTTTCTCAGAATGGTTCTCAATGAAAGAAAGAAAAAACGCAGCGTAGTCTACTGAACCTGCGAGCACCTGCTGCACCACCACCATCACCAGGGCCGCTGTGTTAGCCGCTAGTAAGTCACGTTCTCGTTGCCTGCACCAGTTCTGCTTGAGCGAACCCAAACAGGTTCTGAGGTGGCTGGGCCCAATATATCATCCGGGGGATTTTCGATTATATCAAGTAGGGAACATAAACATGGCGGTTTTTGTGGTCGAAAGAACACTTCGAAGCTACCAGGTAAAACCCGCTCGCATCTTTTGCTTTGAAAAATGCACGACTGTCAGGGTGTGCACACAGATCCTGCTGCTCTGAATCAGTGCCTCTTCTCTTTGAAGTCAGGTTCCGATAGCACAGAAATATTCGAAAGGCAGTCGAACGTGACGTTTAAAGTTAATTTAAAGTCAAAGGAGGTTTCGAGAGGTTTATACGAATGTAAGTTTAAGCATAATGCAGAGGTTAGGTGGAATGCATCAAGGGCACAACCAAAGCATCCGAATTGAGAGCAATGAGGCTTTAAAAAATTAGATTTAAATAACACAGAAATCGCAACCCCACTAAGCAAATAAATTACGGAAATGTTAGGAAATCAGAAGGGAAATATACAACTCATAATTAAAACTTTGGTTAAAAAAAAGGTTTTTCTCATAAAGAGAACTAGATCCTTGCGAATTCAGATTATTAAGGCTAAATATTCCCCATCTTCTTAAATATAACATTTAAAAAAACTAAGCTTTCTATTCTTTGAGGAATGCTAAGAGATTAATATCTCCTTTGTCTTTTTCAGTTCATTCTGTCGGATAACAGGATTTGCGATAGTGTCTTTTAGTGGTCCGAGTTTCGATCTTTCATACGATCAAATTTAAAATCTTCTCATCGTGATCTATGGTGGAGTCAGGGTCACGGAGAAGAAGGGCACAAGAGGATGGGAAATGCGATATAGTCAGCCTGGTTTTAAAAAGTGAAATGTCAAAAGATTTCCAAGTAATCAATGAGGAAAACATCTTTGAAGTTTTAAATAAATATTCCTGGGAAATATTTTTTTTCTAATATTATATTTATTTTAATTTAGGAACAAAATAGCTTATAATTATTAAAAATATAAATGAAATAAATGCAACCATTACAAAGATTTACCTGTATATAGCTAGATAGTTTATAAAGTTTTCTGTAGCCCAAATAAATATATTATCACAATTATCCCATTTCTAGTTTTGTCCTATTTAAAAATATCAGTTTGCTAATTAATTTCTTAATAGGTTAATGCTTATCTTTCAAAGCAAGATTTGAAATACGGTAAGTTCAAAAATCAAAATATAAGAAAATACTTCAAATACATATTACAAATATTTCTACAAAATATTACTCCTAAAAAGTTTTAAAAATAACTCTTTAATTTACAACACGCAAGAGCACCATGCCAATTTCGTAAGTCTGTAGTTTAGTGCAATCTAGTCCCACATTTGTGCAGTATCACTTTTATAGTTGTCTAGCTATCTTTAAGGAAATTATTGTTATACTAAGCAAATTATACGTATCTAAAAAATTGTAAGCTGTTTGGAAATGATAAAAAAAATATTTTTTTCTTCCTTAAATTGTTACTTCAGAAGAAAGGTTCATGAAATTAAAAACTAAGCAACTGGTTCTTTTTTTTAATGTCAATTTAAAAGACTTTTGTTTTCTCTTTTCTAGAAATCATGTCACAGTCAACCAGTCAACCGATACTGCAGGTGTCTTCTGAAGGTACCGTGTCAATTATGACTTGTTGAAAGGTACAACCCATGATTCTTATCTAGAAGAGACGATTACTGCAGCAATAAAATTCTTTATAATGTGTTCAAAATCTCCTAATGACATCAAAATCAGTCTGTCTCTGAATCGTTACAACACTAGGACAAGCACTAAAAATACTCCTACACACTGCTAGATAATCAACCATGAAAATTAAACGGAAGCCAGTGATTTCAACGCCCTGTTTCCAGGTTTTGTAATGGTTGACGTAATCTCCTTAAGCGAGTTAAAGTTTAAATCGATCGATTTAGACTTTTACTAACATAGTTTCTATCGAAATAAAGACATGTTGAAAATCAATATATAACGCTTCTCTTCCTTTTCCATTAGAAAACTCTTTAAATATGAATTCCTTAATTTCAAAATATCGAAGTATCAACATCTTACACAATAGCCAGTATGAGACTGAGATGGTTTATAAACTTCGTAGTAGCTCCTCAGTTCGATCTTTAATTAAGATCTGGATTTATTTTCAACTTATCTTCCTTTTAAACTAAAATCATGGAAATTATGTTTAGATGAATTGTCTTTACAGTGCTTTATATATTATGTACATTTATAGTCATCCATATATATTGATATATAGCTTGGACGAAGAAATTCCGTAGTATACCCAAGTATATCATTAGCACTTATCAAAAATGGTAGGGCCTTAGCTCAGGGTAAGTTAACTAAACTTGTAAAACTATTAAGTGGAAGGGTAATGATTTCTAATAACTAGAAAATATGAGAATTGTAAAGTACATTGTATTAAAAAAAAAGAAAAAGTAAAATAGATATCTAGGTTAAATCGAACACTGAAAGCCTCTTTTATGGATACTTGAAGCAAATGTTAAGAGTTGTATTATTTTTTTTTTAAAGTAACCTTGATATAGAGACATTATTGTCAACCGACTCTAACAGCTTCGATCGATAGCTGTAAAACTATAAGAAGATATTAATACAGAAGAACTGGTTGAAATTATTATCAGTACATAATGAAATCGCTTCCACGAGTTTTAAGTATCAGAAAAAAGTAATTAAGAAAGTTATTCACAGATATCACAACATATAATCTATATTTCAGGTTAAGAATTACCGAAATTTTGGCTTCGGGAGACGATTTCAATGAGACATTCAATCAGAAATCTTTGCCAGAAAAAAAAATGTGTTTCACACTGACTTAAGGGATTCCCCACAGACCGGAACAAAGATCAACTGATATTCTTAGTTACGATTTTAGGCTTATATTGAAATCTGATTCTCATCCGGAATCTCCAATAATGTTTCCATTCTGTAAAAACACATTTTCTATAATAGATGCTACTTCGAAATATGCTGTGTTGTGAACTTCTGCATCAATGTTAACGAGAATGACTCACATATGTAAGATATGAGCAATTTTGACTAACCGGCCATTTATGCTATCAGTATCTCTTAACTTCCGATCTAACATCAACTAAAAATCCTTGGAAAACCCTAGAAAATTGCACTTCTTGACTCCAGATTATTTCCTTAAATCTCAAAGTTTAGGAAATTTTTCTGATTTTTATCAATTACTAATTAATTATTCTGGTTGAAACCCGAGATAAGTCCTATATTTTCACCGTGAGGATTTACACTATTTTGTTTATTAATAAAATAAAAATGAAGTTAAAATAAAATACAAGAAGACATCCAAATGCATCTAGGAAATATAAAAGCTGTCTTGATTTAACAGATGTTGAAATGCAACCGATATTTCACGAATCCTATTCCGGCCAAGCTTTTGCCGAATAGAATTTTAAATAAAAATACAATACAAAACCAATACATTCGGCTGTTTACAGACGAATTTTTAGGACTGGTTGATAGAAATGGCTATCAACCAGTCCTCAAAGTTCGTCTGTAAATCTGTTGGCATATATGTATAGGTTTTACATTGTATAATTTAAAATTCCATTCGACAAAAGCACAGCCAGAATAGGATTCGTCAAATATATACATTTATTTCAGTTTTTCAGTTTTTCAGCTTCTATCTCATTTTCTTTTATCCTTAACTTTTAATCCTTTTGTTAACTATGATGTTTTTTGTTATTAAATGTTTTATCAAAAGTTTGTTGATTCTGGCTACATTTTTTTTCTTTTCAGAATCAAGATGAAGAACTTGTAATCTTCATTGGTTTGCATATTAATATTCCACTATAAACAAGCGCTTACACTTCTTTACATCAAATCAAAGTTTTATGATAAATTATTAACTTCTAAGGAAATTCTTTGGCACAACTATTTGTACAGTGAAAATTTTAAATCTTCCTCTTCAAAATTCTGGAATAAATTCAAACCACGTATAGGGGCATGGTTAAGGATCAATATATTCCAAATGAACCCATGTCCGCAAATGTCCCATTAAGGCGCTAGGTGGTCCTAAAGTGAGCATTTCCTAGAGATCATATTCTTTGCTACACCATAAGAAATGTTTTGCAGGAGAGCTATTTTTATTTGTTTCAATTGTTTCAACAAAAATAGCTCGACTGCAAAACAGGTGTTGGCTCGCCTGCAAAACATTCCTTATGGTGTAGCAAAGAATATGATTCTAGGAAAGGCTCACTTTAGGACCACCTAGCGCCTTAATGGGGTGTTTCCGGACATGGGTTCATTAGGAATATATTGATCCTTAGCCATACCCCTACACGTGTTTTGAATAGTCCACATGAATTTTGCAACACCCTGTATGTAAATAATTTTATATATATATTTAGTAAGTTTATATATAGTTTATGGGAATATAATATATATATATATAAAATGATTATTGTCCTGTACTTCTAGTTCCTTTTTCTTACCTTTTAGACCAAGCTCTTTAAGATATAAATATTGTGAATATAGTCTTTAAAAAAAGCAAAATGTGAGTCCTTACAATGGGACAATAAACATTGATTGTTTTTCGAATATAAAATCAATTTCGTACGGATGTTTGATATGATGCTGAAATGTTTTAGTCATTATTCGCTGCCGATTTTTGATCGAAGCATTTTATTAAAATATTCAATAAGGGAATACAGTCAGACCTCGATATAAGGTCACCCCTTGGGACCTCGCGAAAGTGACCTTATAAGCGGGTTGACCTTATAACCGATTCGTACGCATTTCAATTCAATGAGCCGGGACTTTAGAAAAGTGACCTTATATGCGGGGTGACCTTTTATGCGGGTGACCTTATATCGAGGTCTGACTGTATTTCTTAAAAATTACTAGTTTGTTTTTTTCTTTTTTTTTTTGTTTGCATTTTGAAACTATTAGCTTTAAAACAATTCTGATTGGTCCACTGTTGCCAGGAATTATTGTCTCGCAAATTCTAAGCTACTTTTAAAATTCCACATCTTAGCCATGAATATGCTTCGATTTCTCGAACTCGCCCAAGATTTTTATGAGCATTTATGTTTATATTAAACTACGAACTCATATATTGTAAGTTTGAAAGTTATCATGGCGCACCATAAATGGAATCTCATTCAAACGCGACCAAAAAAAAAAAAATTGGGTCGTTAATAAATTGAAAGCTCTTTGTTGTGGTATGTCTCAACCTCCCTTCCCACAACATTCCTTGATGTTGCCGTAACTTTTAAAGATGATACAGGCAAAGATAAGCGAGTAGTAATTGTGGCCAATGAATATCTATAATGAGTGTCAATAAATAACTTATACTTCGCTACGGTTTCCTGAGTGTCTACGGAGGAGACGAGAAAAGCAATTCCTATAGGCGATACCCAAGTATCCAGTGCACACGTTCCGAGTGGTAAAATGCGGATCGGCCTTGAATTCATTCGAAATGGGCAGAGAGGACCTAGTCACGACGGCGGATTAACAAACGCAGAAAAAGCCAAGGTCTTCCATCAAAATTTCCCAGCTGGATCCCTAATGAACCTTGTAATTGGCTGTGACATTTTACCAATTGTCTTTTTTTTTTTTTTAAGCCTTTTACCGGCTTCGTTCTGAAAGCAGGGTTTTCCAAACCACTGTAAAACTCTGGCTTCGAAAGGGCGGCCTGGCGCCTAAAAGCTAACCGACGCGGCGTCCTTGTTCGCAGACTTAATCTTTAAAAGACCGTTGGGACAAACAGACAAGCATAGCAAAGAAAGACAAGACAAAAAAAAAAAATAGTATAATAAATTCATTGCGGAACTAAATATTTACATTCATTTTTTATGGCAACGTAGGAAGCCAAGTTGAACAGATTTACTTATATAATTATTATTATTATCATTTGTCTTTTTATAGTAAACTAACTAGGAATTAAGTTAACCATAAATGAATTCCCAGAAATGCTTTGTTTTTTAATTTAATTAGTCTACTGAATATATAATCATAATTCTTTTGTGTTCAATTGGATTTTAGAATTTATATTCATTTACGATATTATGGTGAATGTAAGTTTTAAACTGTCTTTTAATATCACCTTTAAAACTATCGCCTTATTATACAGAAAAACTGTATTGAGATGTAAGTGACTCAACTTCCGAAAATCACGTTTCAAGTGGATCTGTCTTAAGAGATTTTGTTTCTTTTCACATGACACGGATCTTAATTGTAAAAGTGAATCAAGTTTCGTAAACACATTTTTGAAAAAAAATAAATTAATTAATAACTGTAATTTAAGAAATTTATGCGTTACAATGTATGATAATCTTACTTCATTCCAGTTTATAAAAAGAGTATTGTAGCTTATCCTAATTGACGCAATATGCCTTTTGGTAAAGGGGAAGCAGATGTAATTGGTAAATTCCATATTCTTCCAATAAACTCTTCCTTTTCATTTCTAGAGCAATATATTTACAAAAACTCCACGTACCTCATAGTACTTAAAATAGATTTATTAAAAATACTGCAAATTGCGAATTTTTGAAAAGTTTAAATCATCTTCTCTTTTTTAAGCATAATAATATGATTGGAATAAATACAACAAAAACAAAAATGGTTAAAAGCTTAAACATATTCTGAAAACTCGTAAATCAAATAATTTAGTTGCTGTTACAAAAATACATCAATAAGAAATCATTTAATTATTAAAACAATAAAAACAGAATATGTTTAAGCTTTTAACCATTTTCGTTTTTGTTGTATTTATTCCAATCATGTTATTATGCTTGAAAAAGAGAAGACGATTTAAACTTCTCGAAAATTCTCAATTTGCAGTATTTTTAATAAATCTATTTAAAATACGATAATGAGGTACGTGTTTACGAGTTTTTGTAAATATGTAATTGGTAAATCTTAACTACTTACCATCCAATTCTTCATTTTTTTCCCTCTCTCTTGTTATTTTAATCGCAAAATACATTTTTTCATCAGTCTCATTCACATTATTTATTTTCATGTATTATTTACATTACTTTCAAAGTAAATATTTTTTTTTCTTCATTTAACGCATTATTTCTTTGTAGGTTGCATTGTGCATAAGCATCGTGTACAAGAATTTGCAAATCGCCTTAATGGCTTTTATTTGTAGAAACGAATTTTAAAAAAAAAAATGATTTAATTAAAATTCCAGTCGCCGAAAATGGTTTCTGAATTCAGAACGAAAAAACGATGACTTGCAGAGCACTTAGCAGTCTGCTATCTACTTTAAAAAGAAAGTTCGTAATGAACCATGAATATACTCATCAATGCACACAGAAAAGAAAATTTGCAAAATTAATTCAAATTTGATTACATTCAAATCAGTGTACTGAATAACTGCTGGCCATATTTGTTTTAAGTTATTTTCGTAATTGGAGCTGCCCGCTTGAATCATCAAATAATTATATCATCAGAAAGAAATGTAAGAAAGAAATGAAAAAAATGTCTCAAATTTAATATTTTATATCCACTGACTTCACTGAGGCTTCTGCGATTCATATTTACATCTTATAGTAAAGCAATAGGAGGAATATCATTTCCTGAAGATGACTAGTCTGAATGGGATCAGGGAAGTCCGCGCCATATTCTGCAGTTAAAAACATTTTTTTTTCTTTTCTTTTCTTAAACTGACATTGCCCCTTAACCCAGATCTTAATCAAAGGGTTAGCATGAAAATATTAAATTCTGAAATATAAAATTTCATGATCGTTTCATAATTATTGAAATGTACCACTGAAAGAAAGACAGAAAGTGCTTCCAATATATTAAGATCAAATGTATTTTCCTCATATTCACTGCAACTAACTAACATATCACATTTAAGATAGTGGCCAAGAAGGATTAAGGCTTGTAGACTATTAATATCTTTGATCTATCCTTGTCTCTTCATCAATTTTTCTCTTCATCAATTTTTAAAAAGAATTTTAGCTACTATTTGAAGACCTAACATATCTTCATAGGATATCATTCATTATCTGATAATTTCTGTTAATTTATCAATCTACCAAAAACAATCTTTAAAATTTCAACATTCTAATCAGCTCTCTTAGCTTCAACTTATTTCAAATAAGTAACATTATAAAATAAAAGCGTAAAGTATCCAGTAAATCCTCCCAACCAACATTTAAGCATCTTGAAATTCTTTTCGAGAGGTATTAACTTCACAGACAATTAAACTAACACACCAGCAATTAACAAACAAAATAAAATTTCTTCCCTTGCTTAAGTTTATTTAATTTTTTTGTGTGGTTGTAAGAAATTTCAGCAGTAATTAGGTGGATAACTGCATTTGTTTCAAAGAGAGTTTTACTTTTTAATGTAATTCAGCTTGCTAGATGCCATTCCATGTAATATAATTTACATTTTATATGAAAATAACATTCGTTGTGAATTACCAGAGTACTTTAAAGGTAGTATTAAGAACTCCACAAATTGAATTTCTCTTCGACATTCCTAATTGTGAAAGTTCGTTCCATCTGACAACTTTCCCACGAAATTTAGATGGATTTTATACGTCGTTGAATTCCACGCAATGATAACTCGTCATCAGAGTAATCTTTTGGGCGACGAGATGAGCCTATTGTGGACGTCTCAAATAACTATTATCGGCAACGAGAAATGAATCGCACTTATAAACCAGACTATGGTAGATGATGAACCACTTATGTATTTACAAAATTAAAATAAAATTTTTCAAAAATAAAACTTATGTTCAGCTTATAGAAACCAAATAAATAGTATAGTTGAAGTGTTGACTGTTGATCTGAACTAGTGGAAGACTTTGATGAAACTTGGTTTGAAAGAGACTAATTAATAAAAAACAAAAATTTCTCCATAGTATTACCATTTGATTCATTATTCTTTGTTACAATACTTTAAAAATAAACATTCTCATAACTACTTGAAGTAAATGTAATGTTTTACTACACTTTTCAATTGATTTTGAAAAGAGGTTAATTTGTTGTAATTATGCTAAAATTATAAAGAACTTATAAAGTGACATTTCAAAACAAATTTTCCAAACAAAAGGTACAACTGAAATTTTTTTTTGGGGGGGGGGGGGGGGAATTCTGAAAATACTAAAAAGATTTGTAGCCCTGGAAATCATTCTTCTAAATTCTTTAATTTTCAGATAAAAACTATTCGACATTGCTGTTTCGCTAAATACATCTTAAAAGTAGGTTATAAATAAAGGAAGCTAAGTAAAGCAGAAGAATTTAATAAATAAAATCATTTAATAGATGTCCAATAAACATTTTTTATGGCAATTTAGCTTAGTTTTGTCATTCAAATGCATAAAATCAATCTCCTAACTTACGATCCTACTGAAATATCTACCTTTCTTTTTTTTCACATAAAACATCAATTAAAATGGAATATATTACTGGACAAACAATTTCTTTCATTTTTAACTCATTCCTGTTTATGAAAATGTAATTTCCAGTAACATAAATTTTTATAAAGTCTATCCTTTAAAGTTCAACTACCTTACTTAGTAAGGTCACTGAAAAACTCGATGTAGCTACTGTATCTGCAGCTCTGTTCGTTATAACAGCTGTTTTTGGAAATATACGATCACCTCTGCCCTACAACACCTCTCTGAATCAATGAACAAATTTTATCAGATTAAAAATGTATTGATCTCATTCGTTTCAGCAGGATAATCGCAATGGCCATCAGCTTCTGTTGTGAATAAATTTAAGCAATAATTCAACAGAGAACAAATTTATTTGACTCAACTAATGTATCCTATTCATAAATTTAAAAATCGATACTATATCTAAAAGATGGTTAGGATCTCGAGTGCTTTATCATCAGGCAGCTGCTCAATACACGGAGATTCCTAGAACAGGAAGTAGCTCTTAATCAATGAATAAAATACTTGTATAAATATTGATTGTATAACGTTGACCTTAGTGAATATATTTTTTTATAGAAGCAAAAATATCTTAGTTCTTTGGGTATCAACAAATATGAAAATGTATTGAGTTTACAACCATAACTTGTAAATTTTGAATGGAAAAATTAATTAGTATAATTTTCTGTGAAAAACTTAAAGCTAAGTGCTTTAATTAAGGTGCTGTAAGAAATTCGAAGTTTCAGCTACAATTGGCTGTATTGGAATAGCTAGAACTGACAAATCAGAATTATAAAAACCTACATTACCAACTCAGAAATACAACAATTAGACATAGTTATAAAAACCACTTCCACACTCTTCCAGATATTTATATATACAGATATATACAGATATTTCTATATCTATATCTGATTATATTAAATGATGAATCGAAGGAGGATTGTTCAGAAATACAATGTCAAAAACACAATGAAGTAATAAGATGAAATATAAAAAAGTATTGCGGAAATTCAATAGAATTAGTAAACCATATTATGACAACTTTGATTGTACAATGATAAATAATTCTTAAATTAAATTAAATTATAAGTTTCCTAGTATTTTGCAAATTTTATACCGAATGATACTCAACTATTTCTTGAAATTTGTTACTTTAAGCTCAAATTTAAGCTCATTACTACTATATTCAGTAGTAATAGTTATTATTATTTATTAAATCAACAAACAGCAACTATTTATTCTGAGATCCTATAAGTGATCAAAAGATTCTAAAGCAACGAGGATAATTTATATTAACAACGAGGATGGGGACATTTGTATTTAACTAATCCATATAAGATAATTTAGCTAAAAAACTTAGATATAGTAGTTTTTAAACTAGATTACAGTCTTCAAACTAATAAACCATAATTGTAAATTTGAAACGTTTTTAGAGCTTGACAAGAAAGAAAACCAAAAAAACAAGTGAACGTAAATCACAATAAAATTGCAGGTGATTAAAATCTTTGTACTTTATGGCTCTCATGATACTAGAGTTATTCTATATTTCAATCGGTTCATTAACTTATGTCAAAGCAGTATGAAAGTTAGAAAAGGTATGTTTCAATCACACTTCATTATTTTGGTTAACCAATATGAAATCGAAACGGTAACTCACCAGCACTGAAGTGATGCCTTCCTATACCGAATGTGTGGCCAGTCTCTGTGTCATGCACTGCCTCAATGACCTCTGACCTGCCGTCACCGTAGTGGAAGATGAACTCCACGTGTGAACCGTACGTATGCGCTTCGAACTCTATTTCTTCCGTTTCCATTGACCAATCGCATTCCTCGTCCATTTCGTAGTTGCATACCTTTGGAAGAAAGGCGGCAGCAAAATAGTCTAATACAGGCCTAACAATACAGGTCCGGATGGGCTCCATGACGACAAACGGAGTGGCTAATCTACCAATCACAGGACTCGATACCAAAGAGTTAACCGCTTCTACTGTCACGTGATACAACCCTGGATTTGTGTAGGTATGGCGAGCGATACTGTAGTTCCTGCCACTGCAAAAAAACATAAAATAAGAAACATTACATAAAGTACCGTTATTAATTATTGTATTTTAGCAAATTAATTTCAAATTCTGAAGAATAATTGAATGTAAGAATCTGTTTTAATGATCATTATCTATTAAAACACGAGCTTTGATTGAACATTTGGTACGGTGGAGAACAAAATAAAGTAGCTTTTTTTGGTTGGGGCTGACTTCTTCTGGTTATGATGGAGGGAGGGGAGGTCATGCAGTTTTCTATAACTTTCTATTTGCTTTTGTTTTCTTACAGAAATAGATGCGAGGCCAAAAAATATAACAACTAATGAATTAAATGATCTGAATTACATTAAAAAACAATAGTGATCAGATAGTTTCATAAAATACCTGAAAAATACATAAGAAATATTTCAGAAAGAAGAAAAAAAATTCATAAAATAAAAACTTGATAAAATAAAGAAATATGGGATGAAATGTAATTAATTTGGTATGAGTTAAATAATGCGCGTTGATCTGAAGATAATTTTTGAAAGTTCATCAACTTCTTTAAGATTGATTCCTACGATGCTGAACTTTTAAGTTCATTGATATCTTAGCACTTATGCTATGAAATCAAAGTCAATACGGATTTTACTGCAAGATTTGAAGATTTCTAAATTAACTTAAAGTTTTACAATAAAACTTGAAAGTGTACACAAAAATAAACGATAAATTTTAAGTGAATTGACATATTTCGATATGCTTTTAAAATAAATCAGTGAACTTATAATAATAAGTTGTTTCTAACAATTATTGTAAAATTATATTTCAATATTTCAAAAAAGGAGGGGAGAGGAAAATAGCCACAGATTTCCTTGTTTTTTAATACAGTGAAACCTCCGAATAGCGGACAGTCACGGGACCGGAAGTTTCGTCCGTTATTGGGAGGTGTCCGCTATTGGGGAGGACTATCTTTTTTTCAATTTTTAACTTACAGCATGTCATTTAATGAAAAATTACGTACAATCTTAAATTTCTAAAATTAACATTGCCCTATGAGAAAATATGAACAATTGCAAACTGTTTACTATTTTCCTTTTTAAATGATTGCTAATCCATTAGTCTTACTTAAAATAATAACAAAATTAATTACAGTATTAATTTTGTCATTATTTTAAGTAAGACAACGGATTAGAAAATTAATTTTATTAACTAAAGTAATCAGTTAACAGAGTTTGACATTTCTTTTTTGCATTGACAACGTGTTTCTCAATATGAATATTTAAATCGTTTAACTTTGCAAGGCCTTCAGAGTCCCCTTTGCTTCCAACGCCTTTTCTTGCAATAATGGCCCACTAATGGGAATGTTTTTTGCTCGTGCAGCACAAAACTAATCGAAGACAACAGAGTCGATCGCACTTGTCTCCGTTTCCGTACTTTAATGTGTTTGGAGTTTTCGTTGGAGTTCGTGATCCATAATTTCAAAATTTCCTCTGGACGTATTACTGCAGCCTGATTCTATTGCTTTTGAAAAGCAACACAAGATCGTTCATTTTCTGTAGAATGTTGTCCGTTATTGGGAGTGTCCGCTAATCGGAGGTCAATACATGGAAACATCTATATTAAGGGACTGGGGATTGCAAAATTGTCCGCTATTGGGGGGTGTCCGCTTTTCGGGAGTGTCCGTTAGTGGAGGTTTCACTGTATTTACTTTTAAAAATATTAATATGAATAAAATATTATTTTTTAAATTTATTTTTTTGCCCAAAATATTGTAAGTACTTTTTCTCTTTTTTATATTTATTAATATATCGTTAAAATTGTAATTATTTTTAATATAAATGCTTGTAATTATACATTACATCAGTATTGTATATTGCTATTTCATGGTTTATTAATCGAGATTGATAGATTCCGTTCAATTAATCAATTTACACGGCCGGATTTAAGTAATTTGTAGGGGAAGGGGGACAAACTCTGTTTTTGGCGCCGCTCTCACGATTTTGTGCTTCCTCCACCCGCTTGATTCAGGTTTTTTGTTTTTTAAAAAAACAAACCCTCCGAACTACTACTACAACTAAAAAAAAATACCGCCACCCACAAAGCAAGCAGCCCATGGCACGTGATCCACCTCCCCCCTCCCCCGCCCCTAGATCCAGCCATGTTAAAGCAACATGTTGCGTTAAAGGAACTATCCTTTTTTTTTCTTTTTTTTTATCGTTGAATATTACAGTAATTGAAAAATTTTGTCCGATCAATATTATTGACCTTCCATCCTTAGACTTTGGTTTCTGAGAGATTCTTCTTCCTCGTCTCTTAGATGATATGATCTACTGATGGATCCTTTCATTGTTTGATGGGAAATTGATTTAGATCGATTTAGAAACCGTTAGATTACATGTACACTTGACATATGTCTTTTGATGGTTGTTAGTATCCTCAAACGAAGAATACAGCATAAAACAGCGATTGCGAACACCAGCATAATCCTACCCAGAATTCTGGGTTGAAATCGGCATAGTCGTCGAATCATCTCAATTCCGCCAATGTATCTGAAATTAGGTGAGGGAAAAGCTGAATAAATCTCACCCTCCAGAACTCATCCGGTGGAGAAAAACATCTGAACCTTAGATTGAGGCTTATCACTTGATCTCACAATCTCTCTATGAAAAACAAAGGATAAAAAGTGAAAGAATAAAAATCTATAGTTACTTCAACAGTATTAGATATCTTGATATACCAACCAATGAAAATTATTTTCGATCAGTAACGAGTCTAGAATTACAAAGAAAGTCCCTGATAAGTGAATAACTTTTAACATTTTATGCTTTTTTATAGTAAAAGAACTGAAACAATGTAGTAATCAATTATGTTATTGATGACCAAGCATCAACGTACAAGGCGTGCGTGGGCGTGATTTTATAAAGCAGCACTGACTTTTGACTCGCAAATACTATCCAACATTATATTTCAACCGCTAGCCTCCTCAAAGCATCCAACCAAAAAAAAAGTCCTCTACGTAATGATTTCCATGTGAACCCTTTAGACATCTTTCCGAGCCACCAAATGGTATACTGTAAAACAATTCATCTAGAAAGTTTATGATAATATTATAAATAGCGCTACAAAGGAATTGAGATCTTGTTCATTTTCATTACAAGTTAAGAGCAGGTGCTACTAAATCCAAGGACAACTGTGCTTGAAAAATGTCTGTCCGATTTGTTTTTATAACATTAAAATAGAAATAAATTATCAATTCTGTTGCAACAGTAGATGTAGTCTACTTTTAAACAGAAGTGCATTTGTGTAACAAGTTTTATTTGAAGTTTCAAAACTAATTTAATAATTGTGGCGAAGGAGTTCTAAAAATATCCAATAACATGAACAACTCACACGATAATAATATAGTTCATTACAGTTCTGAAACTAAAAGCGCTAAATAGTCGTGACGTAACAGAATGACGCACACAACAGATGGCGTTGGACGAAGCTTCTCAGAAGTGATTGGATCTATAAACAGGTCTTGTTGCCGGGCAAAATTATCTCTAGCTTCGGTCCTTTCAAACTATCGATAAAAAGCTGCAAAGTAAAGCCGAGTAGGAAGTTTTTCTTTATTGATCGGTAAAAAGGAACGATCTGAAAACTCACGAACTTAGTGTGTCAATTTTGAAATTACTAGGAATTCTTAGGTACAGTTTCTCATTTCAAAATTTTACCTTGTTGGATTTAATCTTTAACCTTATCGATCTACAAACACTTACTTAACATATTTACAGTATGATTATTATAATTCAGTAATTTATCCTGCATTAATTAAAATCATTTCTCTTGATATGTTTTATACCATAGACTATTTTATGTATCGTATATTATATATATATATTTTTTTTTTTAAACAACTGTCCCAGATTCCGGACATGATAGCTCAGGGTGCGAGAACCTTTTGTTTACTCAGGTGCAGCCTGGTATTTCTTCACTTTATTATATTATTTTAGAACGACTTTTTTTCCTTAATTGTTCTATAGAGATAATCTGGAAGAATGTAGTATAATGTAGTTTTAATATGTAGTTTAATGTTAGAATAAAAAAAAATTAAACAATAAATTCTTTTTAATCTTTTTACTCTTTATAAAAAAATAAAAATAGAAATAGCAAAATTTTAAAATTTTAACTTCGAAAACTTTACGTTTTTACAAAATTACTTTGATTGATATCTATCATATTGCAGCATCTTTAAAATAATAAAAGTGAAAATTATGACGCTGATTATTTAGAGCTTACTTAGAATGTGGTAATGAAAATTGACTTTGTGAAATTATTATCTCATTTAATTTTTTAATAAAAATTAATTTGGTATTCGTAAAAAAACCCTGAGATTTTGACTTAAATATAAAAGCAAATCAGTTATATAATCAGTTTAACAATTTTGAGGAAATTTGTTGCAAAATAACAACTCATGCAATTTACTGTAGGTAAATTTTCATTTCACTATAAAATAATAGTAATGTGTATGCTGAGGATAAATTCAATAATTTTATTACTTTAGTGGATTTCAAATTCAAGAATAAGTTAGTACTTCATTTAAAGTTATAAGGATTAAGGCTCTAGCATCTGTATTTCCAGTAAAACCTGGAAGCAACTTCTCATATGAACGGTTTCCACCCCCATCCTTTTTCGGATCTGCTATTGATCAATATCGTTTAAGAGAATAGGAGGTTCCTAGTACGAAAAAAAAATTGAGCCAGCGTCTCTTCTGGTTTCGGAAGGAAACGGAATCTCCCTGCGGCTGTCAGTCACTCGACGAGCCTTGGCCTTGTTGGCTGACCTCATTACAATGCAGAGGAAGAGCTGCTAACACTGGAGGGTGTTAGGCGCCATTTTACAAGAATTAAGTTGGTATATAATCAATTGGATTCCAGACGAACAGCCACAATGCCAAGCACGTGCGAATTCGAGGCCAAACTGTGAGCCACATATGGAAATGATTTCTCTAGGAAGTTGATAGATGCTTCTACAAGACAGAACAAGGAGATCTTGTAATTCTTTAATAGTGGTTTATCCAGAATTTCCAGTTTGAAGAGACGGATTCAACGCGGTTTTAGGCTGTGGATGTTATTGTACTTAAATTGCTTATAAATGTGTTATAGAAATCCATCTTTATATTATATCTTCTTAAAAATGCCAAAAATTCAATAAAACCACATAAACTGTATCTTACTACTACATCTTGGCTATATTTCGTCTTTTTTTATACAAAGACTTCTTCAGGCCATAACTTTATATGCTGAACTTTTATACCATCCTAAACAATATATAATATTTGATTATTCAATAACACCTTCGACGACGAAATATATAAAAACAAAATTATATATTTGTTATGTAACATTTAACTGAATTCCAGTGTCATTGTCTAGCAATGTATATTAAACTGAAGTTTGAATATACGTGTTCCTTCTGATTTTTCTATTTTTGAGAGGAAGAATATTATGGAATGCTTTTCAGATTAGAAGATGTTACAGATACATCTTCAGCATCTGGTATGAAGGTGTTAAACGTCGGAGAGGGTGAGATCAGAATTATAGATAAATATCTGGTTGCTTATTACAGCTACCAACATGAACAAGATTTCACATAATTTAAATATTCTGTTGATTTGGAGAACCAGCTGTGAGCTGTGTTAATTCAAAGCAGAGCATTTTTGGAATCAAGACTGCAATAAATAATTACCAGCAGTATTTCATTTGTAAATTCATTGGGCAGATCAACGTGTAAAGCCTAACCACATATCAAAAAAGTATTTATTATTATTAATTCTTAAAAAATTGATTCACGTAAAAGTGCAAAAACTTCAGTTTTTAATATATATTTTTTTTAATTGCATATGTTAAATTTTATCTTTTCAAAAAAAGAACAATCTACATCTAACGTATTAGTACTTATTTCAGTGTTCTTCTATAGAGGAAATCAATTGCTATTATTCTTCATTGCAATTTACAAATTAACTACTGGAGGAACTATCTTAAAATCATGATTTATCTTTTTACCAAAAGGTTCATGGCAGTGTTCTGATCTAGTTTCATAAAATGCAATCCAGTGTTTTTTATTTATTTATTCGAAATATCTAAAGACCTTGACTACGCATGCGTTTAAATGTTTGCATGTAATTAATGTAATCAATTATAAATGCAATTGTAACATTTACAATAAAAGCACCTATATCTTTATTAAAGTTTCAATATATTCAATACTGCATATTCCTAATCCACTTGAACAAAGATATAGTTTCGAATGCTCTCAATGCAAAATCGCAAAAAAAGCTAATAATAATAGTTATAGGCTTAATAATAAAATAGTTGTTTAGTGGTAAAAGACCAAATGGTAAAAGACCAACTGAGAACATAGTGAATTAGAAGTCAATTGGTGAGAGAAAAATAAAACTTAAAAAAACTTTTCAAGGAAGCGAATCTGTAGTTTCTAATATTATGAAACTGGAATTCAATACCCACTCATTTTAAAAGATTTTGCCCTTTATTATCTTTTTGGCTGATTAAATTCTAGATTTTAAGTAGATACATTAGTTAGGAGGGCCAGGGAGTATAGTGGTAAGGTCGTTTGCCTGCATGTTGGAGGTGGCAGATTCCATGGTTCGAGTTTTTCACGCCCCATTCTCCTCCAAAACGGGTCCTAGGGCGTACCCGACCCTCCATAGAATGGGTACCGGGCTTCTTTCCCGGGCGTTAAAGGCGGGTTGGCGTCGGGCTGATCTCAACTTAGTACCGTTGGTCACGAAGCGCCGGGAGCCTTACCTCCCGTGGCCCAAAGGCCTGTAATGCCTATAGTGGGATACTTTAACTAAACATTAATTAGACCTTCTTATAACACCTTGTTATAGCTAACAAACACCAGGGCGTTCAAAGCCAATCTGTTTAATTAATTTGATGCAATTTTAATTTTTTTTTAATTAATTTACTATTCATTTGAGTTATTTTAATACTTCTAAACACCGGATTTAATATTAACAAGTGATAGGTAATTGAACTTGTAATTGTAGGAGGGGGAGGGGGAGAAAAAGCATTGTGTTCTTGAAGTTTTACTTGGTTAAACAAAAGTGCATCACATAAGAATTCATTATGATAAATACATCGACATAATTAAGAAAACAGCTGAGGCCGTTCTTTACCATCTATTATGCAGAATTATTGGTGTGCTGAAGCCATCTCAGCGTCCCAACAATTTTCTTACCATTCACGAGCGGAAGTCGCACCTAAAGCAGAATGAACTTTTAATAGTTGGGAAGGGCAGGTCTAAAACCAAGCACCGTAACATCATCAACAATAAGAGTGAATTTATTTTGTTGCTGCCAGCAAAAGAAGCTCGTGAATGAATGGATGAATTTATAAAAGAAACGGACAATGATAAATGGACATCAGGCAGAGGTCCGTGGAGATTCAGAACGCCGAACTTCCTATGCGAAAAACCACCTCCCTTCGAATTCCAAATAGCAATTATTTGGTAATTTTAGCAGAAAGCTTTGCATTATGAATTAAGTATAGAGCAGCCTTTTTATTCCTTTGAAATGCAGAATGAATAGTGTTTTGCCTTCATTATGTTGACAGAAAACTTAATCCATTTCCTAAAGCTTATTTTGCATAAAAGAATGGATCTTATGAGCCAATTTCCTTCAGTGGCTGTTCCGAGAAATAATGATTCATTTCCAGAAAATCTCATTCTCATTTAAATTTACAAAGCTCCAGAACTCCACGAACTTTATTACAGCAATCCTATTACGGATCTAATAATAAATTATGTCTGACTTTGCATTGAAATATGGAATCTGTATTGTGTTTCTAAATCGATAGCTTTTATACTTACGTACAAAATACGTTATGTTATACTTTTATATCTAATGAAATATTTGAAACTAACTATTTTTATGGTTAGTTAATTTTTTATATAGGAAGGATGAATCAGAATCAATAACAATCAATTTTTATTAAATCCCTCCCTTCTGTTTTGGAAAAGACAATTTTTCGAAATTTTGAAAAAGTTGCCATACTTGACCCTAACATAAAAATTAAAGTAAAATCCTAATTAGCTATCATTTCAGAAATGAGAAGAAAGTTTAATAAAAAGTTGAAAGATTTTAATTCTGTTTTTTTAATCGTTTTCTGGTCCATAACAAAACTTCAAACGAAAGAAAATTAAACTGAAAATAGCACGACAGTAAAAAAATTTAGGTATCTTATTAACCTTCTAAATATTAATTATGATTATATCTGTAATACATATTAGAAATAAAATTAAGAGAGAACCAAATTATCTGGAACACACAGGAGCAAGTGACTTCACTTCCATAAATTTCAGACAGAAACGTAAGCATCACTAGCATTTAAATATGAATAGGCTAAATTTCTATAACATATTTACTGCGATATTTAGCCGTAAAGAATTAAGATATTTGATTTAGATGAACAAATGGTATGTTTAATATGAACAATTCAACCACATTGACTATCAAAATAATAACCAATAAATTAATATCAATGGTGAATTCACAAGTAATTTCGCAAAGTTTAAAAATTAAAACTCTTTAATTATTAAGCCCTTAAAAATGAAACTGCATAAACATTGCGGAAATGTTTCTGAAATATATATATCATGTCGAGATAAAAATGTCATTTGTTAAATTTAACTTACTAGTTAAAACTATCAGTAAGCATGATTTGATAAATTCTGTATCTAAATGAACACTAATCCTCGTTTCAAACAGAACCAAACAAATGATAAAAGATAATAAACAATTCTGCTTTTAGTATTTCTAGTTCTTATTTTTTTAATATAATGGTATATAATCACAGATTTTATAAATCTGAGTGTGTGTTTTTTTAAATGTTGTTCCTTACAATTCTTTTGCATGATAAAAAAATAAGATTATTAGTTTGTTTTAGTAATCGAAAAAAGGAATTGCAAATAAATCTAGAAATTACCATCACTCATTACTTGCTATCTCTTCTTTAAATCAGTCATTTCGATTTTTTGGGGGGAATGAAGATTGCCAAGTACATTAATGAAATATCTTCTATTTATATTGGAACAAATCATTTATTGCTTTTTAATACGGACTCTTATTACCAAATCCAATCATGGCTCTACAATAGCGAACCCTCCAGTCCAAGGTCAGCTTAATCTTTGTTTGTAGCCCAGATCAGTCGCTGCATTTACTTATGTGTGACCAATACGCCTGGTTGTTTTCCATGAGATGTATCTTAGATGTCTGCGAGTGCGTGTGAATCATCGCTGCTTTGCCGCCTCACCTCTTTGGAATGTACCGCCACTGTGTTTTTATAAACACCAACACCTATCATATAACAAGGATCCAGTCTTTTTTTTTTATACTGAAAACAAAAAAAAAATATCTCTAGCATCACTAATGTAAGTCCAGAGAAAACAATGGAAAACCCAAGGATAACAACAAAAAATTAAAAGAAAGGGTTAATTTCTATTCTTAACCCAAATAACTGTCATGAGTCGACCGTAGTAGAAACTTTTGTATAAAAACTTATCCACAAAACTTCATGTAATAATTTTAAATGATAACTAAAATATTTGTAAAAGATTTTTAAAAATGAAACTCCCCATGAAAACACTACTATGAAAATATTAACTGTCCTTTACATAACTACTGCATTCAAATTATTAGCAATGAGTTTCTGTTATATCTTCAAGCTAGGACTAGTTTTAATTGAATGTTTCAAATACTGTTAGCATTTCGAAAGGCAATTCAACGATCTCTGTACGAGACCGCTATCTGGTCCTATCTTAGTCACAATTGGTATTTGAAAGATGTAGACAATTATTTAAATCTACATAGTGCTTCCCTGTTCTGTTACATATTAGTATTATAACCTGAATGTGAGATTTTAAAATGTAACTGTCAAATCTCGATAGAATTTTTTTTCTTCCTTCCCTCTATACTATTTTAAAATTATCTAACTAACAGAATTGAAAGTTACAGGAAGGTTATTTTAAAATACTTTGTTTTGTCTTTATGGTTTTGAAAAAATGATTAATCATCCATAAATAAATTGTGGCTTAACAGTACATCTCTCCTCAAAGCAGCATCCTGGAAACCGTATTGGAATGGATGTGGAATTCAATTGAAACTTTGGAATCTCCATTACTTCCTTTTCCCACAGCATAGGACAACAGGCTTTCAAAACAGTTTATGGCTATTTACTACTTTGTGTGTTTCAATGGAGTGACCGGTAAACCATTACAATCGTAGCACAATGGTAGGCAGATAATGAAGCTTCAAGTTATTCCGAGTTATTTACAAAGCACTAAAGGCTGTTTGATGAAACTTCTGAGAAGATGTATTTGAAAACATTTCTAGGGAAAGCTGAACTGTCCAAAATAAATATGGCACTGGAGAACTAAGCTGGTATAACATTACTGTTTATTCTAAATAATATTCTGCTAAATGTATTAATTGGTGCTACTTTTCAGTTCGAATATAGAAAATCAAATTTAATTTCAATTAGATATCTTTAGGCGTTTCAGAAAACTACATTTTCTTAATCCATTTCTGGGATTGTTTTTAGTGTTAATTATAATACATTATATTTAACACTTGAAAACAGTGTTAAAAATAACACTGAAAATTTATTCGTAAAATTTCATGTTCTATTTATTTTATTAGTTTATAAGGTTTTATATAAAGTAAGTATCAAACTTTAACCAAATTTCCCGCTTTAAATAAGTGAATTAGTTAAAATAAATCAATATTAAATAAAGTTAATCATTAATTGTTGCTTCTTGTACTTATTTATTTGATATTTAGAATTCTACGAGGATTTTAATTATATTTGATAGCAAAATCATTAGAATTCTTTCATTTAAGATAAGAAAATTATTAACAGAATTAAGAATTAAATCCTTTCTATCCATTCATATATTAATGGTTTTAAAAGCTTATCCTCTGTACTGAAATTAATGAAAAACCCTCAAAAGGTGTCTCGTAATCGGGTCTGATCCTTAATTGAGGGGGAAGGGAATTTTAGGGAGGAAATATCCTGAGTGTTCGCACCTGTTGCCAGAGCTGCACCACACGAGCCGCTGAGAAAGCGAAGGGAGTCTTTCAATGTAACAAGTCCCGGTTTCGCTTCGACAGGCATGTCATCTGACCAGAAACACAATGGTCCCGGGTTTATGACCCGGTGGTTTACACACTATCTTATTCTGATTTGCAGTGTCGCAGAATAAAAGAGCACATAAGGAAAAAAAAAGTGTTGAAGCATAGGACGTGACACAGAAAATAACAGGTTTCTACCCGCTGAGTTCCAAGGATTGACACACGGAGAAGACCGTGTCGAAGTCTTGTATCCCAACAGCGGAAATAAGCCAATGCAAGGAGAGAATAGTGGGCGGGGATGAAGGCATATGAAATAGACGAATGAAAAAAAATAACCACCTCTCACTTGGCACCAGTAATTAAGCATTCCGACTGAGAGAGAGAACAATAGCATGAGAGAGAAAGTTATTAAAAATCATGGTAAGCATTACTCACGACCGTCAGGAGTCACTAAGGCATTTGTCTTAAATTGGATGCCCACAGTGGATTCGAATGCTGATCTCAAAGAGATTTATCGAGGGAGATTTATTCAATTATCGTAGCATGAAGATTATGGTCGCCTGGTTTAATTATTTTAGTTGATGCTTGTCTAACAAGGTCCTCATTACATAGTGCAAGAGATTGAAGATATTAAGCGAACATTTACTTACAGTCTCTTAATGTTCGGCCAATCTAATGACAGGAAAATTATTAATAAAATAAAATAAATGCAGCAAATGAAAAAAAAGAGAGAGATAGAGACAGAAGCGCTTATGAAAACTGGTTAGAGATATCAACACTAAAATACACAAACCCAAATTTTAATAGTGCAATGCAAATACACACAGATTTAGCGATGACTATGTTATGACTAGCGTATACGGCCAGTCAACAATGATGGGAGAACAACGTGACGGCTTTTCGTTGAGATAGAGTTTTAGGTAGAAGTTTTGTCTGTGTTTAAATATTATTTTTAATTTCTTCATTCATGTCGAAAAGTGTCTCTTAACAAGTTCGTCGCTGAGGGCGAGCTTCTGCATCTAATGCTCGTCTGGCCTGTGCTTGTAGTAGGCTCAAAAAATGAACATTGAAATTTAAATTATAATCTAGTAGGCTAAAATTACTGATTTTTTTTTAAATTTTCTCTGGCTCTTCTCTCACTGTGCAACACACAGAGAGAGAGTGGTAAGAGATATTTAACAACAATAATTTAAATGTAGTCCCCGTGACCTAATTGATAAGACGTTGCAGGTTCGATTCCAATTGTGTTCTATTTAAAGATTGAATTTAAGTAACTTCTGTATAAAGGCCTGAGGTTTTGTGTGGAGGTGATTTATCTCCAATAAGAGTGAAACAGCGACATATCATCTATTGTTTCTTAAATTTATGATGATTCAAAAAGATATCAAACTATCTACTCATTTGCCTCCAATCGTGGATTTTGGACCTTCTTATTTTTTTTAACCTTTACAATTGAATTCTTATCTCCAAGTTACTGGAACGGTTATCAAATGCGACTGACATTTAATGTTTGGCAACACAGTCGTAAACGACAACAAAACGACACTGATTCGTGAAAACAACTTTAATAGATGTCTGAAATGTGGTCTAAAGTTTAGATCCATTTGTCTCGAACAATCAAGAGATAAATTCCAAATAAAATTTAGAGAAAACTACAATATTACTCCAAATTTTATTGCTTTAAATTATTATAAGTGGAAACTGAATTGATTTTTAAGTTTCTAAAATGTTAACCAATATTTTTCAGCTTACATTCCGGTTGCATTCGCTCTAAAACTTCCTAACCGGAACTTTTATAGTCTGATAAGTAACCTTAAATGTAGGTTCGAACTTTGACCTGGCCATGTATTTGTTATTCATAAATTGGGTGATTACTACTGAAACTGATCAAAATTCTTTGTTTCCTAAAATTTAAAAAATTGATGAGTAGTAATAAATAAAAAAGAAATAATGAAAAATATTTTTCTTTTTACTGGATTTACTATTATTTTAAAAACTATTATTGTAAATCTTATAATACTCTTTTTAATTTCAATCATATGCCGTGAGTTTAAACGAATGTAGGCTTCGTCTTGTTGCGGTTCCCAATTAAACATACCCACTTTTTAATAAAATGTGTCTGCAACGTTCACTTTTGAATTAAAAATAAAGAAAATATTATATTTTTCAAAGAAAACTATGGAATTTAACGTACTGAAGTTAATTAAGATTTCAGAACCAAAAAAAAAAAGACTTAAGGCCTGAAGTTTACAGTATTTAGTGCTGTTACGCCCATACTAATGGCTTTGCACTTCTGTTTTGGCAAGAATGAGTCGTCTTCATTTTTGTTTTCGCGTACCCGCTAGCGACTATTAACCGAAAACAATAATTAATCTTCAGTTATCCGGACAGGGTGTGGAACATATTTAGAGAACGCAGCTGAAAATTACAAGATTCCATTATGATTCATGTTATTAATGGCTTCTGCTTTGTGATATAAATCCAGTCATCTTTAAATAATGTTAAGGTAGTCTGGCAAAAACCTAATAATATGGAACAAGAAATATAGTTGAGAGAAAATAACCTTTTCTGATGTCTTTTTTACGTTCAACGGTGACCTTCGTATTTATATCACTCCAAATTTAGATACGCTTTAGATAAAGGTCATTAAGAGTTTCGGCTTATCCATGCGTGATATTCGCTTTACGAAGAAGGAAAACATCATTACAGGTTAAGGGTCTGAATCATTAATTAGACGGGCCTCGGAAATAAGGTAATCAGGTACTTGTATATGAAGTCCTTCATTTTTACATAGCTGCAAATATATAAGAGGTGGGTGTATATCATTTTCCTACAGGATGATGAGGCGTTTTTCTCGTAAGTAATAAAGCATGAAGATTTACTGTTTTAAGAGTTCTAGATTTGGCAGGCTAAACAAAAGAGAAAAGCAGACGATCTAATATGGCGCTGGGTCTGTAACAATAAGCGAAACATCTTAGTTGAATGCGAAAGCGTCATTTTGCTGCAATGACAGCACAACCTTTTCTATTCATACCCATTATAAATATATAGCGCTTATTTTAAAACGACTATCATTGACTGTAAGAAATGAACTCAGAGACTGAGAAAGTTACCCCTCATAAAGAATGAGAATATTCTGAAATTTTTAGCTCCCTAAGTTTTCCGGAATTCATCTAATCTTTAATCTAGTTTGTGCTTCTGTAGCTTTGTTTGTACTCCTGTACTTACTCAATTACAATGTTACAATGATTCTTCTCAATACAATTTTTATTAATATTAAGTTATCTTCTGACGAAGCGCAATGTAACTAAAATAGAAGTTTTTCATATGTAGCTTAGAAATATCGATACGGAAAAGCGTTCTAATTCGCTTTAAAAGCTAAAATATCATTAAGAGAGAAAAGGTTGCTTTATAATAACATCATTGCTGGTGTAAATCTGTTTCATCAAACAGTATTTTTGAGATTACTGACATTAAACATATTACTCTTCAATCATTTTGGTATTTTTTTCTGGGTTTTCAAAACTTTAATAAACATTTCTTTTATTAAAGAAAGAAAAAAAAAAACACTGCAAGAGAAATAATCTTCCTTTTGTGAGTCTCATCCAGCAATGTCAACGTCCTGAGTTCCATATCTCCCAAAGCGATTTCAGGAGACTAATGGGCCTTTCCATTGCTTCGAGGATAATGTGGTTCGCCTACAGCACAGTCTGTCATTGTAACCTGCGGCTAAATTTTACCGATTTTTCTTTCCTCCGCTTTCTTTTTTTCATTTAGCCGCAAGCAACAGCTGCTTTGGTGCATCCCCTATGACTTCCAATAATTTGATTTATTCCACTGTCAAGACAACATCATTAAGTGACCTCCACTATCATTATCCTCTCTTTGCTCTTCTCGTCATTCCCGAGACTAACAATGGTTTCTGAGCATAACTCTTGCTGAACGTCAGATTGTTGCCAGTATGAATGAATGCGCACAACGTGATCACTCTCAAATTATTCAGCCGAATTAATTTAATAATTCCGTTGGTGAATGATGCAACCTGAAGCAACACTTGAATGACAGTAATTGAATAGGCTTCAAATGACTGAAATCGCCACATTTACGACTCAAGTTATTCCAGTAGCTGGTGGCAAATCCAAAGGAGACGCAGCAACTTTCTGAAGTACGTACTTTTAAGTGTATTAGGACAATGAATCGAATAAAGCTAAGATGCAAACTGACAATTAAGTAAACGCAATTATAAATTCATGCAACTTAGTTATGGATAAAAGATGTAACAGCTTTAAAGCACAAAATTTAAACTTCTCATTCAGAGTTTCTGACTCATGACGAAATTTAATGAAAGGCTGAAAACTTAAAATATTTTCGATTTATAGATTAGCTTTATGGATTTGACGACCAAAGTTTAACTCCAGCTGATGAGAGATAATAATCTCGGAACAGCTTCTTTCTACAATCGGTAATTAAGACTACGCCAGAAAGTTTTCTAAACAAGGATTTAGCAAATCCTGGCCTAAACATATTAACTTTTTATGAAAATGATTACCTTTTTTTATCAAATTTCACTAAGAAATCGATTTAATAAATTTGCATGATAACTTATTTAGTCAATATGATTCCTGCCCCTCCCGCATATGATTATTACTGGTCATTATCTTTTATATTTAATGAATGGTTGAAATTATTGAACTAGTTCCATTTATTTCAGACCAAGTGGAAAGGTAGCAAATTATTTAAATCAATCATTTTTACTGTATATTTATTATTGTTTAGTCCGAAGTTTTTCGAAATATTCCTAACTGGTTTAATCATCAGTTTCCTAGAATTTGAATTAAGAAATAGGAGCAAAATATGGCATATGTTAAGGTGGCCAGATTTTAATATTGGTAAAGCGGGACACCATTGACCGGGGGGGGGGGAGTACAAAAAACCAACGGAATCTCCAGTTCAACAACCAAAAAAAAAAAGGAATCTCGAGTTCAACAACCAAAAACATACGGAATTCAAAATCCAAAAAGAAAAATCGGGACTTTTTCAAAACGTCGCGGGACGCGGGACAAATTGTTAAAAATCGGGACGTCTGGTCACCTTACATATGTGTGAATTATATAGGATAATCGTAATACGTGTTATCGTATTGAGCACGATAAGTTAAACGCACAATTAAGTAGTAATTTACGAATCTGAATGTCTTTTAAATTAATGACTGCAGTTGAGCGATATTTCAAGATTATTATCGTTCATCAGCTGAAGTTATACAATGGTCAGCAATCAAATGAAACAAACTTAATACAGAAATCGAAGTTGTTATAATTTATTAATCTTAGATTAAATTCCTTCATAACAAGAACGCTGTTACTGGGAATTTAATTTTAAGATTATTTTTATACTATTTTTAATGTTTATTACTTTGTATTATGAACAATTCCATTCGTATATATTCGTATATATATTTCAGTATATAATAATGCAACGCGCTTTTCAGAAATGCGTAGAAAAGTTATTAAGTATTTCACATTCGATAGTAAGTATTATAAGTATTGCTTTATAAAAAGTTATCACCAGACATGAAAAGAAAATTGTAATGAAATCTCAACTGTTATTTATCTTTTAACCACAGTGTTTCATTTTCAAGTGTTTTCTTTGCTATTTAATAAAAGGATTTAAGAACTGATTTAAAAAGTAACAGAAGTAGATTGAAACAGAGTGAATCGAATTACGCGAAGAACAAATTTGAAAAGTCTGAGTTTCAAAAGAGATATCTTTGCCATCTTGTAAGTACAGTCTGTTTAGTCTCGCTTGTGTGATCTCACAGACAAAATAAGCTATCTCATCGTTGCTACACCTCCCAATATAACCCTCACGACTTAAATCACTTCCAGAATGTAAATCTCTATCTGAAAGATTTTTGTTAATCCACCCATAAATAAAATTTATGCTAAACATTAATAACAACAATACATTTCCTTTAAAATTTATTGGAGCAACTTGTCTCCACCATCAGACAATGAAATATATATATATGCAAGGAAGAAAATATGAGTCTAATAATTAATTTTTTTCCTCCTTCATCCACAGAACAGGATAAAAAATGTTAAGTTGAAATGACTTCATGCACGACTCCAGAAGTTTGTGTCATCCTTTCATGAAAAATGGCTTATTTCGTTGTGAGTGAACCATGAATTGATAAAAAAATAGAACTTAGTTTATTTAATTTTGCAGGAGCGATAGCACAGATGGAAAGCATGACAAAAGTCTTCACTCTCAAGTAATGTGAAATGAAAAATTGAAAAAAAAACCCATCAAACAAAATAAAAATGATTAATAATAGCTTAGTTGTTGTGTAAAATTTAGTAAAAGCAGCTAATGAAAATCATCAAAATTATCAGGGAGATCATATTTGATTACATTGCTCTGTCATTATAATTCAGCTTTTCAATAAAAATCATTAAAATTCTCATGATTATCGGGCTTTGAGAAGAAAGTAATTTGATCTTTTTTTTTTTTTTATCTTCTTACCAATAGATCGGATATATTCGAATATCAGTAAGAATCTTATTTGTGATAATTTAAACATATCTCTAAAATTTCAGCTACCTGAGAGTATAGTTTGAGGGTTATCTTGATCACAGGCATATTCCCGTCTTAAAATTGTATTCTTTTTGGTTTAATCTCTCAAACTAAGGAACTCTAACGATTATCTCCAGAACTAAGAAACATTACAAACTTAATCCAAATTTCTAAAACTCTGTGGTATTAGCCGTACCAGTATAAAAATGAGACTTTTGTGCAAAGGCCTGTTTATGTACAATTTTTTTCTATGCAATTAGCTGCATCTTCTGAAAAGAAAGCTGTGGAAGAATCGGTACCAAATGTATTTTAAAAATTAATGCTTAATTCGCAATCTCCAATGTTCAGAAGCCACAGGATTCTACAGTCTTTGTCTGTGTAGAAATATAAATCTTTAAATAGTCTAGCGTCCTTAGGAGGAGGCACTTGCAGACTTCAAAGCTAAGGCAGTGTAAATCTTCATTAAGCCATGTGATGACCGAGATGAGGTGTTTCAATAATACAAGATGCAGCCCGCTTTTGTATGAAATATTGATTCAGTGTGAAGACCGCGTTGCTCGAAAAGAAAAGGTGAGTTCATTTTCGAATTCAGGTGGAGAAGGGGGAAAAGGGGGCAAAAAGGGACGCTGGGGGTGCAATGCAGCCTATTCAGCTGAAAAACTAAGTGGAGTGGAAATCGATAAGTCACAATTGAGGACAAAATTGATCACGGAGTCTGGATCTTCGCTTAACAACGAACAAGAAAGAAAGAAAGAAACAAGGAAAAAAAAAAAAAGAACTCATTGCGAGAAAAGTAAGCCACGGTATTAGAGAAAGTCTTGGAGCAGAACTCTACACAACCCCCTCATCCAATATTAGAAATTAGAAATAGCTTTCAGAAGCAAATTGGGTAAACTTCTTGCGAAGTTTCTTAACCAACGGCGAAATAAGTTACAAAACAGAAAAGGAAAAAATATTGATAGTTGAGTTGAATTACAAAATATTCTTTGTTCAATGTTATTTTTCATTATTATTTTCGTCAAACATTATTATTATACTTATCTTAACTTTATGCCTTAATTATGAGATTCGACAGGACAGCACATAAGATAACACTTCGATTTGCTGTCCAAGAGGACAGTTCAACGCTTGCCCGCCTAGTACCAAAAAAGCAAACTCTTACAGAGAGTTGAGTGAATCTACAATTTCTCTAGAGTAAAAAACAGGTAAATTTCCAGTAAATTAGGATCTCACATAGGATCGCGCAATCTCAGAACCATGTCACTTTATATAAAGGTAAGGAAGGACCTACAAATTGTACTTGCCCGGGAATAATTGCAAAATGTTAAAGACGGCCCTGCTATAAATGTTAGGATATCGTTCATCAGAACAGGAGACATTTCATAAATCGAAATATTATAATTTCTATTATCTTGTTCAGAAGGGTGAAGCTCCAATACAAGGTCCAAAAACTAATGTGTTCATCATCATTTTGTCAAAAGTACACCCTTCTTAACTACAGTTAGGCTGGTTTTAATATTTCTTTTTTATATAACTTGCATATTACATTCACAATTAAATACATTTTTATATAAACTTGTGTGAAACTGTTAATGTAAAACATAGAAAACAATCATAAATCAGTGAATCAGCCGTACATTAAACTGTGATCAACAATTATTGAATACTTTGTTTTTTATTTCAGGAGATTACTGGTGTTCCTTGTTTATTTTGTCTGATAGAAGAGTAAAAAAAAATCTTAAAATTTAAATATATGGCAACTGTCAAATCTTAATTCTACTGTAATTCCTTTTTATTTTTTAATTTAGATTTTAACTTTATAGTTTGACTTTAGGGGATCCTGTTCAGAAATGGCCATAAGGAGCTTTTATAAACATGGTATTATTAATATTTGTAGTTATAAGATTTAGATAGCAGATATTGAATAAACAGAACCATGAATAAACTGAAATGTTTAAAAACTGCTCTGATTTCAGCATATATATTCAATCAGAATTTAAGATAAACTCAAAGCAGATCTCTTTAAGGTTGATGTTTTCAACCATAGTAATAATATGCTAAAGCACATATCAGAACCGTATCTGATTATTTTGTCATGGCGTAATCATTTGAATGTCAGTGCCAGCCTGGAAACGTAGCAGAACTATTAGCAAAGAAGTCAGACTGGTTATAGACTTAAATAGAGATCTTGGTCCAAGGATATTAAAACAATAATAATCTTAAAGGCTAATAGCTGTTTTTCGTGTTAAACTATTTAATGATTGTATCAAACTAGTTTTTCTTCCTTATTTACTTTTACAATATTTTCCTCACATTTGAAAGTAAAATTCGTAAAATAAATTATTTTTTAATGCGGAATTGAATCTAAACATCCTACGGGGACAAGTTACCAGACGTTCTGGATTTTTATTTTTATTCATAACACAACAGTTCATTTCTAACTTTTAAGTTTAAAATTTGTCTGTAATGCAAAATTTGGAAGATTTTTATATACTTAAGTATTTATAACTTTTTAAGGATTAAGGAACTTTTTAGTTTTCAAATATAAGAGACAAAAAAGAAACTTTAACTTAACTAAATATTTACAATATTAATAAGTATTTATAAAAACTTAAAATTCGCTCGTATATTCTAATTTGAACCATTAATAAGCATTCAGCCAATTCAAAGACATCAGCCAAGCCATTTTAGCGACAGAGTTCAGGGTCATTTTCGAGGGATGAGAGGAGTAGAGACTAAAATCAATGTGCTTACGCTTTAAGCTGTACCATAAGTAATCAACTGAGCAAATGTGATGGAAATCCGTCCTGTAGTTTTAGCGTGATGAGCGTCAAAGCGGACAAACAGATAATTAGCAATCAGAACAGAAAAATCTTGTGGAACAGCGAGACTCAATCAATGACAACAAGAACTATACAGCCTCTACAGACATATTGGTAGGAATATATTAAATTATTAAACAAAATTAACATAATTCAAATTAAAAAAAAATAAAAAGGCTTCACATATCAGGACTTTGATATCATTTAGTTTAGATTATTTGATCTGTAGTTAACATATTTCCAAAAACAGCGATCCATATATATTTCACTTTCAGAATATAGTAATAATAATTTTCGAATTACAAATACAAACTTTCAAGTAATTTTTATTTTTGCATCTATTTCAGAATCAGTAAAGCTTAAGACTAACTTTCAGCTCACTAGAATACATAGTTTCTGATTTTTTTATAAATAAAATATCTAAACAGATATTCTTGCCTTAAAACTGCAGACTGTATGAAAATTAAAGTATTATCACTTAAACGAAAGAATTCCTTTAAAATTAAGTAAAAGAATTAAATTCCTACTTAAAAGGAATTAAATTTAAATAAATTCTTAATTAAATTAAGAAAACAATTTTTTTTTTTTTCAGTAATCTTATTGAACTTATTTAATTCTTTTCATCGGAGTGAAAATATTAAAGGATAGATATTTTTATACTAAATTACTCTTTCATCGAAAAAGCATCAGATTAAATATTTGGATTCCATTATAATCCTCACAGATTACTACAGCTGTTCCCGCCACAATCGGAACTTTCCCCTCCACTAAAATTTCTTTTTTTTTTTTTTAATTTCTTATATCTTTTTTTATCCAAGCAATCTTCTTTTTTTGCTAGTTTAAACGTATGTTACACAAGAGATAAGATTTCATAAAGGTCTACAAGCTTTAAAATGTATTTAAAATAATGTACATCAGTTAATTTTTACTGACTAATTGATTAGATTAGGAAAGATTAATTGCAGGAAGGCAATCATTTCGACTTTTATGGCACTCTAAAAACAGTAATATTTTACCCGCTGAATCTATAAGTGAGGGGAAAAGTAGATGGAAGAAAAAAAAAAGAAACTTGTTAGTTCCCCAACAGCATGCCAATGATGCCGAGGCGTTTGCTGAAAGACAACTGTTGACTGTGAGAGCCTGATAACTCTTTCAGTCTTCGGCTTAATAATGTTATAGAAATCTATTATTAGGTGTAATATATTAATGATAGTAAGTTTATCTCAAGCATTGGAATTACCTTAACGATTTGATTAATTTCTCGTTATAATCAATACTTTTAAATATATTAACAGTGAACTGGTCACGTATTTTTAAAGAACCAAACAATTACGAGCCAAAGTGACAAATTCTTAAGAGAAAATCAGATTAGTAAAAACATCAAGTAATCGATTTTGTATAATGCTGAAAACTTAAGATATAACTCTTTTAGCAGAGAAGCAGTAGGACAAGTGGGTGTTCCTAAGATCTTTCAAATCAAACCACAAAAAGGTGGAGAGAAATATAACTAAGTTTTTTTTTTTTTTTTTTTTTCAATTGGTAATTGGTTCTTTTTTTTCAAAAAGTTAAAATGGTTTGTTTAGTTTTTTCTTTTTGCGTTTAAATAGTCAGAGAAAACTTTGTAGAGATAAGATTTTCTTCGTAATTATACGATAAATGACTTCATTTAGTTTTCTGCGGTATCAACATCAAGCATTTTCTTGAGTCTTATATGTTGATATAAAAAAAAAGAATGGAGCCATAACATGATCCAAGGTGCAAAATCAAATTGGCCTGAAAAGGCAGTAACATAATCTCCTGCATCAACAAAGCACTCTATATTCATTTTTTCTTTTTCTTTTCTTTTCTTTAGGAGGGGGGGGGTATATAAATTAAATCATATCTTAATTTATAACTTTCGATCTCTACTTCCAGTAACGTTTTAATTCGAATGCTGTTGTCTTTATTCCTACCAACCGCTGATGATATGTTGGAAATCTGCTTTTTGACAACAATCTGTCACATGTAAACTGATGGGCAACCCTATTTCGGTCCAACGAAAACTGAGGTCTTTTTCAAGTTGATGTTGTAGAATAATAGGACAATTCAATTTTAGTTCACAAATCTGTAATACACAAAAACCAAAACAATCCTCTATACAATTAAAATATTTATCTTTATCACGAATTCGATACTACATTCTAGAATAATTTGCTTCAGATTCATCCACTATAGTTTATACAATATCTTCTATCTATCTTTTTTACATATTTACGAACAAAATACTTTAAGAAAGAAACATCTCCTATTATTAGCTTCAGTTTCATTGGATCTACAAAAGTTAATCTTCAACAATCCTTCGTATACAGAAACGAGAGAAGATTTTTTTTGGGGGGAAGGGGGTTTATGTTTTTAAAATAAAAAATAAAGAAAGAGAAGGAAGAAAATCCAGCTGGAAAAGCTGTTAGTTCTTTATAATAACGCTCATGATTGATATTTATATATTATTAAGTTAATTAATCTACAATCCAGGACTTTTATATACTGTATAATAATTATAATCTATGAATGATAGTTAAAGAATGAAAATTTTCATAAAATGATTCAATCTATATAACATTGAATTTTTTTCATTATCATTAAAAATAGATTCTCACAATTATTAACTATAAATAATTAAATAATTTAGAAAAATTGCAATTCTGAACAAAATAATATGGATTTCAATATTTATAAAGGTTTGAAGAATAATACTGAATCTTACTTTTCAACGATGGTCAAAGCCTCGCTTTGGGTCTCACCGAAGTTCCACTCAAATGTCACATCCGTTCCTGTTTCCATGATGGCTGTTACAAGCACTTCCTGCATGTGTGGAACGATAGCTGGCATAGTGGTAAACACCTGAATTCCTCGGATAGCTTCTTCGACGAATACAACAGCCGATTGGTGCATCCAAGTCACATGATTGGTGACGTTCACTTTCAGGAGATACTGCCCAGCCTGTGAGTAAATATGCTGCCTTTCCAAGATAAAGGCTTTTCGTCCACTGAAACCATCTATCACATTATTCTCTGTTGTTTTCGTCCCGTCTCCGAAATAAATGATGACCGTGTAGTTGGCCGGAGGAAGCACTGTTATGCGTATAGTGCAAGGGGATCCTGGGATTGCTGATCGTACATCAAGTTCAAAGCTACTCAATGCTGGAACCACGGTGATCATCCGGGAGGACCGTAAGGAACCCAGACCATTCTTCGCTTCCAACGAAAGAAGATAGTGGCCAGAATTCGAGAAAGACAAAGCAACCTATTAGGATAAAAAGAGAAACAAAAAATATAAAAAATTGGAGATTAATGTTTTCTTTCAATTATTAAAAAACCCTAAAAATATTAAAGATTTAAGTTATTAATTTCAATAATTAAAATTTATATATTCGACATTTAAGTCTATTGTGGTTTACTACTTAATTCTACACTATATCAATTACAAATTACTACATAATTCATTCACTAAATAAACAATATTCAGTGAATAAATAGCTTTGTAATGAACTATTTCCGAAATTATATTTTGCAAGATTTAATTAGCTTATTTAAGTTAATGTATTTATTTTGTTAATATCTTAATATAAATTAATCATAAATTAATATTTATTAACAGAATCAATATTAATAATTACATTAAATTTTTAAATTAATTAATTATTATTTATAAAAAATACTTAAATAGTCTTTTTTATTTCTGATTTCTTTAATATTCATTTTTATTTACATCAGTATAATTAAAAAAAAAAACAGTAATTTTTTTAACGCTCACTCCTGTATTTCTTATTTCCTAAGATTAGACTACATTTATCTTGTTGGTTAATGTAAGAAATAAATAGAAATAAAGCATTAGAAATATAAAATTTCTGCAGATCTATTATGACAAACGAAACGCAATGAGTTAACGCTGATGTAGTGATGTACAATAATTCATTTCATTCAACTTATTGGAGGTGAAATTTTAAAAACTTTTATTTTAGTAGTTTTCGGGTTTATAGTACTAATAGGATATATCCTGATGTTCATCGAAAAATCCAAAATGATTTATTTATGTTAATTTAAAAAAGAATTAAAAAAAAAAGAACAACTTTCTTTGATGTCTAATGGATTTGTAGACTAGCAGATTCATATACGGTCGCTCTTGAACAGGCAAAGTTACCTCGAGGCATTTTGTCTATTTACTATGTTGTCTATTGAAAGTTTTTGAGAAAGCTTTGGTCCCCTCAACATCTTAATGAAAGAACAGCAGTTCTGCACAGTTTCTGTCGATAACTCAGGTACGTATACAGGTCTATAACTAGGTCATTTTACAAAAATGGGTGGACCGAATATTAATATGCACAACATTAGAAGAAAGATATAAATAGTATTTTTAACAAATGTTTCATAAAATATCCAACAAAACTGCTTTTGACTGATTATTCAATTATCTTGTTTTAAAACTGAATGAAATATTAAATTAATCTAACTTATATTTAAGTTTCTAAACAATGAAAATTATTACTGTTACAAAATACAGTTTTCTAATATTGTTTTTAGAAAAGCTTAAAACACTGATAGAAAGATCGGAAGCTATTATAAATTATTTCTAAATTTGCCATAAGTTTACATCTTAATTTATCCAAAAATGAACAGGGGGATAGCAAATATGTTCTTCTGGACATCTTAAGTAGAAAAATTGGTTAACTTACTTGGACTAAAAGATAAAACGGAAACTGTTGATAGTAAGACTGACCTTATCAAATTTCATCAAAAAACCTATAGTAGCTGAGGATAGCATTGCACTAATATATCATTTTTTTTACTTTCAAACTTCCCAAATAGAAACCATTTTCAGTCTTACTGTTTTATTCTGAAGTTACAGGGACTAGCCTGTTGTGAAATTGGATAAAATGAACGTTCATGGTTCTTATAGAACGATCTACAAGACTCTTTGTTTTTACAAAGTCATTCAAGAGATTGCTGAACAGAACATGGGATGAAGGAAAACTTTTAATTGTATATGAAGCATTGTAATTGTATTAGGAACTCTGATTTTCCATTTTCTTTCTTCTGGGGTGTAGAAAGGCTCTCAATGAAAGAACATCTAGTAGGTCTAACAATTTCTTAATGTAATCAATCGTATTCACTTCCCAGGAGCTTTTCGAAGAAATCATTCTTAATAACCTCTGGGAATGATAGTAATGAATGCAGGGCAACCCTTCCTCGGTATTATTAGGTGAGGCAGTTTAATGACATTGCTCTCAGACAATTTCAGATTTAATTATAGGAGAGCTACATTAAATCAATGAACTACCATTCATTCAGACAACGGAAGGCCATGTCAATCGCTTCCTATTATTTCCATAATGTCTTATCAAAACAAGGTAGCACTGGAAAGGAATATTGTGTAACTTCAGATTACATTTACAGTCCGTATTCTAATAATGAAATAAAACTCACGACTTTGACTTGCATTGTGTGTCAATCATCATAATGATAATCACACAAATAGCAGATGCAATCTGCATAGCGACTTGATAGATAATTTGAATGAGGTATTATTACAGATCTTAAAGATACCGGTAACATTTAGAAAAAGAAAAATAAAAAATTCTAAGGTGCACTTACAGATTAAAGATATATTTTTTAACATCTTTCTAATTTTTGTTTTTAGCTTAATTGAATCAGAAGCAAGATAACTAAAGAAAGGAAAAGCTCAATATTTAATCAATTGCAGAGTTTTTTGCGTTTTAATTCATATCATATCTTCTTTAAGCCTACAGTGTGGCCGGAAATTTCCCATACCCCCTATTATGTAGTAATAAATGTAAATATTTTTTTGATGGTCATATTAATGGTGAAACCGACATATAAACATGATTAAACCCATAGCTTGAAGACGCGGGTCTAATGGAACGCGTATGGCTACAGCAGGATGGACCACCTGCTCACTTCGCTCTTACTGTGCGCGATTTTCTTCATGAACATTTTCCAGGACTCTGGATTGGTAGCGGTAGTCCAGCATCGCCCGCTCTATTGAAATGGCCACACCGAATTCCTGACCTCACGACGCCTGATCATTCATTGTGGGGAATCATCAAGGGCTACGTGTTTGATCGTCGTTATGCTACAAATGAAGAACTGAGCAATGCAGTTGAGGACGCATTTCGAACCATCACACCGGACAAGCTCCAAAAAAAATTTCAAGTAGGACGTGGCGACATATGAACTTGTGTTGTACAGCATAATGGCGATCACACAGACGCATTGGACACTTAATGTGAAATATTTTCTTAAAATGTGACTAACAATTAAGGGAGAATGGGAACTTCACGGACACACTGTGTCGGTTAAGAAGTAAATTCATATTAACTTATTGATTTTTACCGATTTGCTGCTTAAGCTACAACTATTTATGCTTCTTAGCTTAGTTTCGTAAAGCTTATCAGGTCTGAGCTTGCGTGTCTAATTGTGGTACTATCTAGTAATAACTTTTAAAGCAGTGAACGAACCTTCTCGAAACTTGAAATTTATATTGATGAATGAGGAATACCTATCCTTTCTCTATTTGAAATTATTAATCACGTAATTTACTATTATTTTTGTTTAAATTGTTTTGTCAAACTGGATTTTAATCTGTAAGTTTTTCAATTAAAAACGATTGGAGTATAAACATTATATTAGTTAGATTCCAAACTTTATCTCGACTTCTGATTTCATATTCAGTAATTAAAATCCAATTCCATTTCAATATTTTGACTGTGGGCCTTCTCATCTAAAGAATGTTCGCATTGAAAAAGAACATGACGTTCAATCACATGACTTTCCAACTTTTCAAGGGAAATAATAAATTCTCGATAGATTTTTTCTTTTTAATTAATAATCTGAAGTAAAAAATTATTTTAATAAATAAGTTTTGAATGCCAAGAAATTTATTTTTTTCTCAGAAAACACATCTAAACTGCCAGTCTGTTCAACCAAGCGTCAGATTATCGATCAACAGTTTTTTCTGCTGGCTGGTTTTCATTCATCCAGCAAACTCTTAGGAATTCCATGACTTATCATTTAATTTACATGAATATTTAAGTTCAATAAAAATTTTTACATTAAAAGAAATAATATTTTTAAGGAAAATTCACTACTTATTTTCTAATATGATATTTCCTTTTATTTTTCCAAGACTCATAGAATAATAAGAAACGGTTTCATTTTCACAGGAGGTTTTTGGTGTTTTTTTTAACCTTAAGTACATTACTTACAATACAGCTTTAACTTAATCGTTTGGAAACAAAATGCATTCCAGTCAACACAGACAAGCTTTAATTATTAAGGAAGAAGTAGATACAAAGAGAGCAGCAATTAATTTGAGGGATTTCGAAAAGGAAAAAAAAAATAAGTAAACAGGAAAAATGTAATTTGAGACCAAGAATTGCTATGTGGTGCACTCTTGCAGTCCAATGCATTCCAATTTTTCCTTCTGGTATTTTTGGAATAAGAACCATAGGTACTCATGCATCCGAGCTTGATCATCGAAGCTAATCTGGCTGATGAGTCCTAATAAGGACGAAACAGCTGTCCCCGATTGCTGTCGATGATGGCTCAATTGGTGAAAACAAAAACGAATTTAACAAATTTGTGCATTCTCGAGTTTTTTTCCAGTTTTCAAGAAAGTTTTTTTCCAGTTTTCATATTTTATCTTTTAAATGCTTTTAGCTTTCACTAAACAATATAAATACCAAGTAGCCCAGCTGACAAGCCCTAATATCAACAGTGTTGTTGATTTAAATGTAAAATTGCACATTATGTGTGAAAATGCAATTAATGTTACTTTACACCTTAATATCACTTGAAAACTAAAGAGGTGCTATGTTAATTCATGTTGGTAATACCAAAACCTGTAACTATTAGTGTCATAAAATCAGTCGACTTTCTTGAGTTAAATCCAACAGATGTGGTTCTGTAATAGGTTTGCTACCAACTTGACTGTAAGAGAGCAATTTCCTCAACTGAGCCAAAACCATCTGATCCCCAAACGTAGTCTGAACTGATTATTGCAATTTAATCAATAAGGGTAAATGGTAAATTTGCATTAACAACGTCTTTTAGAATTAAACTACATATGTATAAGCCTACACCTAATTGGATGCCATTCATTTTACGAGCGTCTCCGTCGCACAAGAATTTTAATGAGTATTATGGAAAGTGAGCCATCGTTAGCCATGCACACTCCATTAAACAGAGGAAGTAATTCATACGAAGCGAATACAATATGAATTCCCCTTTGGATGCCGTTGTAATGATTTCCGCTTGTGTTTCTCCTTTGTAAACGGCGGCCGAGAACAAGATCATTACGTTTGGGGAAAATCGATTTGCTTGGGCTTCTTCAGCCATATCTACATTAGCCGGTGTAGAATGATTTCTGCTCTCTTGAGCTGATGTTCCGCAAATGTGGTAGTGGTTAGCTATTTATACCACTGAAAGCCATTTTCATGAAAGAATTAGTTTAATGCATATCTTAGGAACAAGGGTCACTGATGCTTCTCTTAAAAAGACAACGTAAATGACTACATTGGTTTCTGGAAGTTGGTCGATTTCTAAACTATTCAAGAGTACAGACAAACTAAAATTAGCTTAGCTAAGCAACGTAACTTTCTCGTCGCTCACAACATTACAATGATTTTTTTTTCTAAGTATATCCCTAGTCATCTTTGGAATATTAGTTGGTGTTTCCACAATACTTTTATCATCATAAAAGAGTTTCATAAAGTCTTAAATATGATCGTGAAGCAAACTATGTTTTCTAATTGCTATCTTGAATATCCCGCGATGTAAGTTACTTAACAAAACAAAATATTTGTTCATTTATCAGACAATAACAGAGATCGAGTTGAAACTTACATAGTTATCAAAATCCCGAACGTCTTAATGAAAAAGTTCACGTCATAGCTTTTATAGGTTGAAATGTATCACAGAGCCACACTCTGCAGGGTGTGTATTAGATGTATTTTTGAACAAAAACAGTTTTTAATAAGTTTTTTTTTCAAAGAAGCAAATAGAATTCTTTTCAATAATACAACAACGCAGTTAGCCATCTTTTGCGGGACGGTGAGATGGCCTTCCAATGGAGCAAGGTGCACTGCGTTATGTATTCTATGCTTACATCTGCAGCAACTAAAGCTGATCAGGTTGAAGGAAGCTAGTTTGGTATTGTTAGACATGGCTCTAGTTGCCATCTCATTTGTCGCTTAGTTAACCGAAATATACAGTGGAATCATGGATGACAATGGGAGATTGGTAATGTGACTATTGGGGAGGTGACAGAACCCCGGGGAACCTGCTTCCAGAGTGGCTTGTCCACCAGCAGCGTCAGATTCTTTTACAGGAGTCTTAACAGTGGTAGGCCGATGACTTGCATCATACCAGCCGCATGCAACAAGAAAATCTGTTGAATGCATAACACAGAAACAAAGCTCAACGCTAAACAAAGTAAAACTAAAGTAACGGTTATATTTTTAACTTCTTTGTGTAAGTAACTTCTTATGTTTTGATTATAAAAAAAAAATACAGGGAAGTCCTATAAGTGATAGAAGTATTTCAGTCAACTTTTATTATATTTTTTTATCTCCTATATTTATGAAATTTATTCTATTTATTTCCAAAAACCTGTATACAATATATATATAATTTCCATCCCTCAATTTTATTATAATATAATCTAAGTTTAAAAGTAGAATAATTAATAAAATTTCCAAGTTTCCTCAAACTTCCATTACACTAATAATTTAAAGCTTTCTGTGAAACATAAAAAAACAAAGATATTTAGAAAATTCATGTGACTATACAAATAGCCCATATCGTTTTATAGATATTTTATCTCAATAAATTTGAGAAATTCATAATTATGAACTACTGTTCTAGAAGCTCGCTGAAAAATGTTCTTTCGTTTAACTCCATCGAAATCTTAAATCTCTTTAAATTTTACATAAAAAAGATGCTTAATAACACAAGAAATTTTAGAAAGAGGAATCCAATTTTGTGTTATATTTTTCAATGTATATCATTTATGATAATAGCAGTCAATCAAAAGTTTCAATGTATTCGAATTCCCCTATTTACATTTCTACTATTTTCCACCAATTTTAAAGAAAGATTATTATTGTATTGGATTATTATCTTTATTGGAGACATTACATATCGCTTTAATAAAACATCCCAATGTTCGAGTGTACAACCCAATCCCTCATATTCTGCCACAGACCAGAGGCTATGAGGTGCGGTCTTCCATCTCTTATTAGAAATAGCTTAACACTCCCTGCATTGCATGGGTGGGAAATTATATCGCTTAAAGAAATGCAAATTATTGATAAAATGTGATCACCGAGATATTAAGAATGTCTTTCTCTAATAAATAACTTTTAATCATCTAAGCAACCTCAAAGTAGATTAACTTTCCTCCGGATTCATAAATACAACATTTACATATTTTGTTTAAAGAAAATCTCTACATTGCACAAATAATAAGCGAACTTAATATTTTTAATTACTGAATGCTCAGTTGAATGCATTACAAATATATATGACGAGATCCAAATATTATTATTAAAAGTTAAGTAAAGTAAATTTAAATTCATTAAATAATTATAACGAATGTCCCAACTAAATAAACTATTTTACCTAATGATAGAATAATCAAATTAATATATTCCTTTGTTATAATATCAAACACATATTTCTTTAGGACTTTACAAAACGACAATGCTTTTTTATTAAAATCTTCATTAACATCTACACTTTTCATGGTATAAGCGATCCAACCGATATCGGAGGCTTGGATCTAACTTGGTAAGTATTGTGTTCGGACATTTTAAGCCTATCAAGACAAATAAGAAAAAAAAAATCACATAATCCAATTTTGAAGATTTTACGAAAGAGATTACCTTTTCACACTAATCCGAGCAATAAAAAGACCCGCGTGATCGATGTAGGTAAGGTTAACAATATATATAGAATTCTTCTTGCTTTACAGTCATATAAACGAAAACTAATATGAAATAGTGTATTTTAATAGTGCATTTGAATTCTATGAGTTTTGCTACTACTGTAAACCCATCACAAACCCATTTGCTTTCAGCCTGTGGGTAATCAAACTCGTTTTCCGACACAATAATAACTTAACACGGGGTCGAGCTGGTAATTAATTTATATGACTTATTTCTTTCATTTAGTGAAAGCTTTCAAAATTCATGTTTCTGCCAGTATTATTGAAGTCAGCTTAATCTTTAAGAAACAAAATACACAAATATATAAATGCATGCTAAACTATCTAATAATAATTTTAAATATTAAAAAATGAATTTACGGCATAAATAAATGGAGAAAAATGTTGTAAGGAACGAAAAAATATATGGAAAAGGACTCTAATATTAATATCTATTTTTAGATTAAAACAGTGTATATGATGCCACTATATAAAAACCTCAAAATTTGAATAAAGAGAAAAACTTCAATTTTTATTGATTTTCAGAAAACATTTCTTATATTCAGGTAAAAATTAATTTAAATAACTATAAACATAATAACTTAAAATTCTACGTTTTACCTTTAATAATTCTGAAAAGCCTAAATATTTATACAATTTCACATGTCTCAGCTAATTTATTTATTTTTCTTTTTTTATTATCCTCCTTCCTTGTAAGATGAACTTCCTTTTCTATTAATATCTTTCTATTTTTTTTCCTCCTCACAAGCAATGACAAGTGTTATTCATTACTTATAAATATCTCCAGCTTTGAATATATACGCGCCATCTTCATATGGTGTTACTTTCTTATAATTGATACGATTAAAAAAAAGAATTAATTCTTATTTAATTGCTATATATTCTTTATTCAGTCATATTATCATTATTATTATCATTATTTACAGGTTACTATAATCTAAAAAAAGAATCTTATAATAATAAGTAATTATTTTTAATTTCTTAATTTTTACAATCAGTATTAACTTTCAAATATTATACAAAATTCAAGTTAGGATTAAAGACAGAGAATGGGAAGTCGCATGAATACAAAGATAAACCCCTACATACATATATTGTACAAATGTAGGATTTGTACAAAATTACAAAAAAAAATCCATATATTTTTTTCTACAAGGCCCTATAAGTTCTATTTGCATTTTTCCCGAAAAATATGTTATTCCATTCGTGCTATCTACCTCAGTCAATTATTAATTTCCCTTGAATGGATATATCCATTTTGAACCGAAATAAACCCAAATAAACTTTAATATCATAAAATATGCATGGTAATGTATTTAACGTTTATATAATTATAGTTATTAGGCTATTCTAAGTGTAGACTGTTTATATTTAATTCTAATTATTTGTAAATATTAACTAGATCAATATCCATAGCATTCTATGTTAGCATAAACTGAAATGAAATTGTGATACTGAATTGGGAATTTCTCTCTACGGTACTCACCGCTTTAGTTTTGTTTTATTTATTTATTTATTTTTGATTTGCATCAATTTGATTTGAGTTTTAGAAATTTGAGGTTTTAATCAAATATTTATTAGTTTTAGTGGTCATCTCTTCTGTAATTGACTTGTTTTAATCGGATGCAGCTGTAAAATTAAGAATTTGATTTTTACAAAATTAAAATATTACAAAATTTAATCTCGGTTTGTCCTCTTACAACATACTCTTTTTCTTTTACATTCCGTGATTTTTGGTATCGTTTTCTCTGTAATAATGCGTTAATATTTTATTATTTCTCCTCTTAATACCTACAATTTTACTGTTACCGTATTAGTAGGAAACTTTTACTCACATTAATGGAAAATATAAATATATAAATTCATTTTTGTTTAAAATTATAACTAACATTTGTTATAATTTTCAGATATCTAATTTGATTACATATAAGCAAAAGCACTTCGAAATAAACAAACAGTAATCAATATATTTCACTTATTGTTAAGTGTTATTATAAAGCAATTTTTTATTATTGTTTCCTACAATTTTTGTTTTTGTATTACTATTAGAATTCCTTTCATTTCGATGTTCCTCAGTTTAGTAAAATTTAATTCATTTGCTATTACAAATTTTGTAAGCTGAAATTTTATTTAACAATAATATTAAAGAGATTTCAAATAAGAACTCTGGTTCAGCTTGAGAGTGGATCTCCAGGCAACAAAATTGAAAGGCAATTGTATAAGAATTCATTTAAAACAATCTCTGGATCCTTAAAAATTCAGGATAAGTAATTTTTATAGCGCAAAAAAATACTAATAGACTTAAAAAATGCTAATAGACAAAAATGTTTGAAAATGAAATTTCAACATCGCTTTCAGCAATCAGAATTCTTCAATAAGATATCTGAAAATTTACTTATAGTCCTTTAATATCTTGCGAATAATGTTAGCTAGGTCCAGTAAATTACAATGCAGCTATCAACCTGAATATTTTTTTCAAACTGTAACTGAATATCTACAGTCTGCAAACAAAAGAACGTTCAGAAAAACTTTAAAAAATCCTTCTGCAGATAAACCAACATTCTGCTTTTTAAGCCAACTGATTTATTATTTTTACCTTATTTCTTGAGTTTGTAAGAATTTTTTTCTCCTTTAATACATTTCAGTAACAATCTGATGTTATCTAGCTACTATGTAATAGCTATAATTACTTGAGTGCCTATTACTCATTAGTTCTAGTTGTCATTTCTTTTATAATTTCTTTGTTTTTTTTAATCAGATGCAGCTAAAAATTTTAGATTTTTTTTTTAAATTAAAAATACTAAAGAATTTAATCTCAGTATGTCCACTTATAGCCATTCATATTTTCTTTTTTTCTTTTCTTTCATATCCTATAATGTTATATATTTTAATAAAAGGTGTTTTATATCTCTTAAAATAAGATATATAAATATACTTAGCATTAACTGAAATTCGATTGTAGTACTGAATAGTTTCCTATTTTAGTTCTTTTTTACTTTTTGGAAAATCACTTAAATTCACGTTTTCTGTTTTATTTTTGTCTAAGCTAAACCTAAAGCTATCATTAAAAGTCATTCTCCAAAGACCATTAAAAGATATCTATTAAAACCAGCAAGTTTGTTAGGTTCGTAATAACAGTGATGAAAGTAGCATCTGACATTAAACAAGTTGGTTGAATAATTGGGAAAAATATTGGCTACAAAATGTAACATTATTTTGTCGTCGATTTCGCAATGATATGTCAGAGAAGTGGAGTTGGCTCCAACCCTCCTTTATAATGCAATTATCTCTAATTCGAAAATGACCTCTTTTATTCTCTCTTTTTATAACTCGTGTCTTGTGGAGCTTCAATGATATCGGCTGATACAGAGTGAGCGCAGGATCGTTACGGCTTTGGAAAAACAGGGAAATATTTTTATGATGTGATAACCGTCATTAGCCGCAAGAGTTCTTCTTTTTTTCGGCCTCCCTTACTTATTCTGTACCTCTATTTCCTTTCCCTCTTCTCAGAAAGAAGCCCATTACGCTTCAGAGCTGGGAAAGGACACCAATATCCTACAGGAACTAAGAAAATTGCCAACAAAATGCCTGAGTTTAAGCAATCATGGCTATACATCATTCAATCCAACAAAGATGTACAATCACCGAAAAGAGATGAAGACTCTAACTTAGAGAAGAAAAAAAAAAAGCCTATTCTCAATGATAAAAAAAGAAAGGAAGAAAATCATTCTTTTAATAATTTTACCCGCTTGATTCAATTTATGAATGAAGTCAGAATTTTAATAAAAACTTTCAATTAAAGCTGACATATATATGAATGGGTACTTCGGAGGAAAAAAAGTACATGAGAATATTTTTTTTTATAAAAAAAAAATATGAAAGGATAAGTTTTAATAAGAGCAATGCGGAAATATAATTCTTTCCTGACGAAACCTGCAAATTAATAACAAATTCTGGAATCATTTATTAATTTTAATCTTACAAAGATCCTTAATCTTTTTCTCAAACCAATTTCTGAAAATTTCAAAGACTAACAAAACGCCTAATATTGATTTACATTTATTAAATTGTTTAATTAATTCTAAAAATAAAAGCGAACTTTTTCCCGTGATATAAATAAAATAAATATAAAATAAATAAACACTATAATTCTTTTTATGTCTGAGCAGTGGTATTTAAAATCACTATAGTATTAACAGCATTTTTGTATTCAAAAACCTTTACAATATAGACTAATAAGATAAGAAAGTTCAATTATGTTCTTCTCTTCTTCAAGTGATATGTAATTATAATTTTTTCCATCTATTTTCATGATATTTTTAATAGGTTCTTCAATTTTTTTTCAAATGACTGTCCAATTATTCTTAGAGCATTTTCACCATTCGTATGACTGTTCATAATCAAAGAATAAAAACAGAAAATATCAAGAAGGACATTACCTGCCTATCTTTTATTTTATCGAAGAAAATTTAAAAAATTATAAATGTTGACTAAATTATTTAAGTTATAATAAGTTATTATCTGAAGATATTCTCACTTTTTTTTTATTTTTATTTATTTATTTATTTATTTATTTTATTTTCAGCATTTTTAAAATTTGTAACTGAATCCTACTTTTAAATTTTATTTTTAAGAATTTTTAAATACTTTTAACCGAATTTTCATATTTAAGAATTAATGTCATATTAGCATTAAAATACATTTATTTTTACTTCTGGTTGTACGATGATAAGCAATTCTGGCGCATCTATAGTTCATAAAAGGTTTTGTCAAAAATTTCATACAGTAATTATCGAGATTAAAATTCTCTACATCAAAATTTGCAATTTGCCATTATTTTTTTTTATAAGAGTTGGTTTTCTTATCTAGGCAACTATACGTTTATAATAAATTTTTACACCCAACTTTTTTAAATTAAGATCTCTAACTCAAGTACCACTGACAGCTTAAAATTTATTCATAACTCTTATAAGTTGCATCATTTTAAAATCATTTTAAGTGTCATTTTAACACTTTTTGAGCCTATTGTAAAATATGGTCTATGATATAAAACCTCGGAGCTTGGTACTAATTTAAAAAGAGCAACATGGTCAACGAAAAACAACAAAATCAAAATATGTATCTTCTAGAACAATTCATCGTCTTCATTATTATCCTTTCTTTCAGCAAATTTTCCTCTATCTCCATACACCGTTTCTAATAACTTTGGAATCAATGCTTCCTTCCAATAAAAGAATTTTGTTAATTACAAAAGGTACTGGTATGTAATTGTCGTGGTTAGATATGAAGGCAGGATGTATACCTGTAATTTCTAATTAGGATTTGATTACAATCTTTTAATAGCTTTAATAATTTTAAGAGCAATCTTGATAATAGTGGAAATATGAGTGCGCTGTTGACTGAAGAAATACGAGTTACGTTGTCTATTTGCACTTTTCGAAATTTTCTGTAAACTGCTTTTCCATTTGCAAATGATGAAAGAGAAGATGTATTCTCAACAGTTACCATATCTTTCTGGCAATATAAGACAATATTAACGTCTCTACTTAATTTCATCAAGTTATCAGTGATGAATCACTTCTCGGTTTTTCGAAAAATAAATCTAACGCAATTAAAATCTACAGCTTACAGTCACATAGATCTTGATAACAATCAATCTAACAAAAGACAGAGGTAAACAAGCGGAGTGGAATGCAAACAGCAAAGGCTAGTGCTCAAGATCAAAGCCAATCCAATCAGATTTCTGGTTAAAGGAAAGACTTTAATCATGTTTGTATATAATTACATGTTAAAGGAGGGAATCTGCCAAGATCCGTTTATCCTAAATTACATCTCAGTCGATATTTGCATTCTTCTGCAGAAAACAACAACAACAAGTTAAAACTTTAAGAAAGTGTTCGAAGACTTATCTTAGTTTGTGGAACCTTAACTGCTGAGGAATTGAAATCTCTGTTCATCTTATATCAGTTTCCAGCTTCTGAAATAAACTGGACCCAATAGTCTGATATTAAAATAATATTTTCTGAAACGGATTTCATGCAGATTTTCGAAATTAGCGCGTCAGCTGATTTTCTTTTCGACTTTTTCTTTCGCTGATGATGTACCTACATTTTCAACTATTGTAAATAGAAACTTGCTTTAGAAGTATTAATGAAGAACAGCAGAGAACAGACTTCCTACATAATTCAGTAGGTAAATGATGATTGCTCTTGCTTGCATTTCCAATAATAAAGAAATGATACAACTGCTTTTGGTTTGGTTTGGTTTTTTTTTTGTTTGTTTTCTACGATATTATGAGTAAATATCTAGGTTTTTTTTTTTCAAAAATCTGTAGAAATGAAATTTAAAAAACTGAAAGTCAATAAATAAGATAATTAACACTAGACTTTCAGTTTTTAAATTTCATTTCTACAGATTTTAATAATAAATAAGATAATTAACACTATTTTTTTTATTTTCATAATGAATAGATAACTTTTTAATAAACAATGTATTAAGCAAAAATCAAATCATTTATATTTTTTTATTAGTAAACTTATATTTTGTATTTTGTAAACTTTTGTATTTTACTGCTTGGAGGCATGGCGGTATCTTCTAAGTCAGAAAATACTTTTACGAAGAGAAAATGATGTACATTATTTACAGATATTCACTCTGAATTGTTGTAAATAATTTCTACGCAAATGCGCACGATCACTTATTCACTTTAATGAATAACATTAAATAAACACCAATGCATTACATTAAAGAAAAGTCAATGCAAAAAATATGAAATACAAAATCCGACTTTTTAATGAATTTCTCATACAGAGCTATTTCTTACATAGATACGATGAGCCATAATTGCACTTTTAACACTTCAGTTTTAACCTGGAATGAAGTACATTACATCTTTTACTTTAAAATGTTCTTAAAGTCCCAATTCTCGAAGGTGGTTTAAAGAATAGAGATACTAAATGAAGATCGCTAATCATGTGTTTGGTGTCTTTGAACAGCTGTTTCACCTTTATTGATTCTTATCAGATGAGACTATCTCTAACCACACAGATCTGCAAAACAACATTCAAAGGATAGGTAATGCAGTGGAACCTCCAGCAGTAAAATAAATTTACAGCGAAAGTGTAGCAATTAATTCGGTAGATTTTCCTCCGAAAAGAAATTAATTAGATCAACACACACAAATCAAAAACAAATCTCGAACAGTTATGAATAAAAATTAATAAAAAAATTATTCATTACCTCTCTTTGCTAATGTAAATATCTTCGAGCTTTTTTTTCTCAATTCATATGCGTATGTGACCAATGGAAAGCTTCCATACAAGTAATTCATATTTTTTCCTGTGAATACATTTTATTTCATTTTATTAATATTCGGAGCTCTTACTGTTTTCACAGCATCAAGTGTCTGAACTTCTTCCCAATCGCCATGTCGCTTACTGAAGTATGCTATTTTCTTGAAATTCAGCACTACTTTCTTTCTCAACAACAGTCAAGAATTTTTTTACTAAGTTATTAATTCGAAATTAAAATTGTCGCTTGAAATCTGATACGGCAAATTCAATCTTTTTCCTTGCTTTCCACCAAGAACAGCTACTTTTGAAATGGCATATCCAATTTCAATTCTTGAAGTTCCATTAAGAAAGATACTGGCAATTACAATTATTAAGTAGAGTTCCAATATTACTGGGTCTAATTAACGAACTGACTTCTCGTGATGGCTCGTGTTTATTTTAAAGGGATTTCATTACAATTGCAGAATATTGCACAGCGAAATAATTACTTTTCAGCCTTTGTCAAAAGAAGATCCGGCACATTGAAATTACCAAGAACAAACTGAAGTACTGTATCTCCAATGAAACGAGCGCCATGATGAATTCCATTCATTATACCTGTAAACATCTGTATTTAAAAAGCTGCAATTATTGATCATATCGTTCATCTGACATTTCGGGCATCTGAAAGCGAAAACATATATTGCAGATGGAGATATGTTTGTTCGAGAATTGAGCTAAATCAACAGTCCAATTCAAAAGTAAACTAAGTCGAAAACAAAAGTTTGGGAAGTTTAAAGTTTATTTTTTTTTTTTTTGCTGCCCTTTGTTTTTGAGTCTTCTAATGCAAAGAATATGTCTACTCTTCTTTGTCATTGGTCATAAATATTCTGTAAAGCCTTTGGTCAAAAATACATTTGTAGGCATAACAATTCTTCTCAGAAATAAAAATAAATTACATTATATCTGCTGAGTATTGATATGTATTATACCAAAAATACAACTATTAATATGTTTTTATTATTTTTAAATCTAAAACAAAAAATGATTCAGCATTAGCTCTTTATTTTCAATATTTAAAAATTAATTACATATACCGTAGTTTTTTACAAAAAAATTATATATTAAAACACATTTCTATATTAAAAGTGAAGCTATTTATAATAAAATGATGTGTCAGACCCATCAGAATTTTTCTGATGAAAGATCTTGTACAAACACGATCTGAAACGTCAATTTTGTCCTAAATAATCTCAGTAGAATGTACCGTAGAAATGGGTGTTTTGTTATTTAATTTTTAAAATTTTTCATTTTCGTTCTTCAAATTTTCTTATCATATTTAAAACGGCATTTTTCAAAAACATCAAATAAAGAGATTAAGTAATGATATTACATCTTGTCTTTGGTGAATTAAGATGTAAAAACTGAAGAATGTTTTGGGTAATCAACAACGAAACATAAGGCAAATTTTCGGTCAGCAACTCTAAATAACTTTAATTCGATGTGAAAAAAAAATCTTGTATGTGTGTGTGTTTCTTTCCCATGCAGTTGTTTTGCTCATCAAGGAGTCGATGTCTGTATCCTCAAAAAGTATCATTAGTGACCTTTTTTTTTGTCCCATTTTTTTTTTCGGTCTTTATGTTGAGATGAGAGAAGCGCATGAGCAACAAACCTGCATATTACGAATCCTGTCAGTAGAAGAGTTTTTAACAGAGGAATTGGTGGGAGGGAAGGGCGAGGGAAGAAGGAACCCTCCGGAACGACAAAAGAAATTAGGACGCAGTCCTTTGGAGTAATTGCTTCCCCCGCCATCTAAGGTCTTTCTCTTCGGCATGGCCATGTGTGTGTGTCTCTCTCTCCCTTGGAAATGGCACGCCAGCCGAACACGGTTTGAACGGCGCCTACTCGTGGCTTGTAATGACCCGCGCAATCAACATATCCGCCTTTGTCTTCGCAGGCCCCATTGCAAGCTTCAAGGAACTTAAAAAGTAAAGGATTATAAAAAGAGCAGAAAGACACTCATCTAATGACTAATTTGCTATCCTGTAATTAGACTCTGATGAGCTTATCAAGAATAAATAACTTCTGAACTTTCAACCTTGTTTTAGTTCTTATAAATATATTGTTTTTTTTATCAATGTAGATGATGTTAACATTTTTCTGTGAACCATTTATTTTACAGTAACAGAAGAACTACAATAAAAATGCCTCAATTAATGGAAAATTTCATTTGACAGCAATGTCACACACAACATCTTTGATGGTTTTAAAAAATACACTGGAAAATCCTAAATAAATTCAAAATTAAAATCTATTGGTATTTCATTTGTAGATATCGATCTGAGAAGTTGAGTTTCGATTTACAAAATTTTTGAAGCCTTTTTAATAGAAATAAGTGCGAAATATAAAGTCAGTATTCGTGAAGAGATTATAATTTAAAAAAATAAAAACTTAGAATTCAGGGTTAATCATTGAGAACTACTCAATACTCATATTTAGAAGAATGAGCTCAGTTCGCAATGCATTTGTGTTAATTTCCCTTTAATTTTAGTGTCTTCTACTAAGGTATATTGAACTGCTGAATCAATACACAGATAACTGACATTTACTAGACATAGCAAAGTCTCCTCGAAATGATTAGACTGTGCAGAACAATCTACAAGCCCCACCAGAGAACGAGCAGACATCTTATCGCTGGTGTTCTGCTGTTTGAGGATTTGCTGTGTTCAATGCGCTGCCATTAACAGCAGAGTTCCTCAACAAAGAAAGAGACAGAGGACGGGCACAGATCAACCAAGACAAAGGCGCGCTTTTTCGTTCTTTTTTTTTTTTAAGCCACTGCTTCAGCACCCTCTGAACGACATCAATATAACACTTATTTTATCTTGAATTTCTGTATTGAGAAATCACATTACAACCAAAACATCGTAATAATAAATAATAAGAAATAAAAACACAATAACTAATAGTAATTAAAATAAGAATCAGAAAAAATAAAACTGATTTAACATTAAAAATACAGAAAGCCATTCGCGTTTTAGTTTCAATGTTGAAAACCTTCCCTAAAATATTTTGTTTAATGTTATAATTCCTAAGAATTAATGTAATACAGCTTTTTGGATTCTTTTACCTTTTCCATTTTTATCTGTTTATAATTTTAAATGCAATACACTTTTTGAATTACTTTCAATTACAAACAGGTAAAGAACATGTTGAGGTTTTCTTTACCGCTTAAAATACAAGCTTTAAAAGTTATTTAATAAAAAATAAAGCATGTACAATCACTAATCAAAAGCCGAATGTAATTTAAAAGTTATTTAATTTAAAATAAAATAAAATTCGATAACCATTTATACATTCGGCTTTTGATTAGTGATTATTCGGATCTTCACAATAACTTCAGGATGTATTACTTGTAATTCATTTGTTTAACAAATCTATCTACAGAAAAAAGAAAAAGGCTTTCTCCATTTAAATTAAAATTATCAATATTACCTCGCAATGTCTAAAACGTATCGATTTATTGTCATACAAATATTATCATCATTTAGTTCAAAAAATTCAATGTTTTATTAGTTCATTACTATAGTAATTATTGCTCAATTTTTAATTTCTTGAATATTTTATGAAGTATAAAAATTATTAGATATTTATTGAACGATAAACAGTAAGTTATTAGTAGTCCAAATGCTTCATTTACAATCCATTACTCTCATTTAAATTTATTTTTAATTTATTAACACTAAATTGAATTCGTGGCAATATGTACACAAGTTCAAATATTACTTTACTTAAACTACTTTACTTTGCAGAATTTGGAATTGGGAAAATTTCTAAAGCTATTTTTAAGTTCAGTTCAAACCATCAACTGTATTTTTTTTTTATTAATTAGGATAAGCGTATGCAAAGTGAATAAAATGTTCCTCTACTCAAATATAAGACTCATCCTCTCAATTTTTGGCTCAATTGTCTCATTATTTAAATTTAGATGATTTTTCTTGTGAAAAATACTTTATGTGACTGGTCATTTAAAATCTATGACGTGAATTAGAAATCTGTCAATAGTAGCACAATTTCATCCAATATCGTCCTGACTTACACATAAGTTCACTTAGCAGAATTAGACTTAAATTCCAAAATTATTTAACAAAACAGACCGATTGTTACATAAATACAATGGAAGATTATAAATTCTTGTAAGTTATCTATAGCAAAGCACTTTCATTAATATATTCAAATAAAGTTATTATATTCTTTTTTATATTCTTTATTTATACCTATACTACATTGATCCTTACAAAATGAATATAGTGTAAATGCAGCTCTCATCGTTAAGCCTTTTTTATTTTCGTGGATTTTCTCTTTTATGGAAAATGCGTGTAGTAAATCTCTGTTAAATTCTGATTTTTGAATTAATGCAATAAGAGTTTCATTATGATTCGATAGTTTGTAAAAAATTTTTGTTTAATTATTTGCTGAATCTTAATTCAAAGTTTATTTAATGCTTCCACTAATTCATTAAAATTGCTCAATGAAAATCTACATTATGATGTTGCTTGAGTAATTCACATAATTTCTATTTAAAAAAATAGAAATTTGTGAAATTTTTAATAATCGTTTATGAATGAGATTTGAGGTTAAAAACTAGCGTAGATCACATCAGTTATTTCTGTAGTAACTTTGCTTGGAACTTATTAAGTTAGGAGCATTCATATTCCTTTCCTTGTTTAAAATAACTTTTCGAATCATCATTACATTCCCTAACTAAATTTCATCAAAATCGATTGTCATTGCAGACCTACATACAAAATACACACTAACTTACTAAAAGGAAATGCGCTAAACAAATTTGTGTAATTAACTCTAAAAAATTACTTTGGTAATTACTGGGTGACAGCAGTAAGCCCTCTAACTTCAATTTAGTGATTCCCTCTCATCGGTCTTGCAGAAGTGAGTTATCTCCGGCGATATCCTAATTAACAAGATTGATTTGGCTGAAAGCCTTTGGTCAAAAGAGTTGTCATTTGTTACCTCTGGTTGAGCCGAAGAGAAATTGTAAATGGCACTGAACATAATGAAATCTCTACTCATAAATATAAACTCAATCTACAAGAACACGGCAAAGATTACTTGTCTGACTTTCTGGTATTTCATTGCAGTTTGGTTTTTAATTGCTAGCACGAAAAACTCAGGGACTGTATATTATTTATCTTCTTTGATTAATAGCTAGCCTGAAATATCACGGTACTTAAGATACACTATGTGACTTCCTCAAGATAGATGATGTAATTTATCTTACCTGTGTATCGGCTCTGAATACTGAGGTATTTGTATCCTCAACTCTCCATTCGAAGACAACATCTGATCCATTGCAAAACGCCTCCCAGATATTGGAACTCCAATCAGAACTACAAGAAGAAAAAAAAGAGAAAAAATATTTTACATTAAAATGCAGTCCACAAAACATTTCCAGCAGGAAACTGATAGAAATCTTAGATAGAAAACAACCCTAACAACAAGAGGCTAATTGATAGTTTCTATACAATATAAGATTCAAAGTTAGATAATTATAATGACTGTGAGGACGGACTTAAGAAGGATTACAAAAATGGAGAAATCTTCAGTTTTAACGATGCATGAAGTAAATGATTACATACTACACTGGCATTCATCTGGATTTTAATTTATATAAAACAATATAAAATATATGTAAACTGACAACAAAAAACTAATATTATAGTTATAGTCGACTGCCAATTAAGCACAGAAAAGGCATTTGCTTTGAAAAGCATGCAAAAAAAATTGGTTTATATTATTTTTTTATTCTGATAAATAAACCCCCACCACCCGCCAGCTAGGGACAATGATGATGATGATGATGATGATGATGATGATAAATAGTTTTTACTTTGAGAAGTAAAAAACAAAACAAAAAACGATAAAAACAAACAAATAATAATAAGAATAAAAAAATGCATTATCAGAACTAAGATATTAAGTACTTCATTGTTAATATTTTGAAATGAAACAGTAAAATAGAGAGAGACAAAGCTAAAAACGACAATTCTTGACTGAAAAAACATTTTTAAAATGAAAAAGTACATTTGAAAATTGGTTAAAATCAATTTTTATCCTTGTGATTAGAATTTTGGTATGTTCTTCCGGATTTCAATTTAAAATTGATTCTATGGTTCAACATCAAACAATTGCTGAAACAAGAAATATTTTATAAAAGGTTAATAATTACGAATTTTCTACTAAGTTTATCTAATTTACTAGATATTATAAGTATAATATTATAATTATAGCATTATAATTTATTCTGTAAATATTTTCTTCAATAACTTAGAATATTGCATACCAAACAATATATAATCAAATCGTAGAATTTAATACTTTATTTTTTAAATTTTGAAATAAAATGAATATTTGATTTTCATCAACTATTTAATTTTAATGAATATTTGAAATGTTTGAGGGCCATCATCCCTGAATCCGATCAACTTCTGGTAGACCTATTTTTGTTAGCATTTTATTATTTATTTTAATAGATATTCCATTCATTGTTGTTAGAGGTAGCGTTATCAACTGATAATCTTCTTATAATTTACTAATAATGTTGAAGTAATTCTGATTCAATTCTAAAGAATTTTATTGAAGGATTAATATGTTTTAAGTGATACCCAGTAAGTCAATTTGGACTATCAGTAAAGTTGGTGACAAGAGATCGAATTGGCGTCATTACCTGCTTAAGCTCAAGTAGAATTTAAGTCGTTTTAATTACTTAAATTTTAGAGTTGCCAAAAGTTTAATTACTTAATTACTTAAAGGAAAGTCAATGTGAAAGTGAAGACTAATTCATATGCCATAATTTATAGTCTAAAGGTTTAAAAAGAACGCATAAGTTACGAAAATTTAGAAAACGTTTTATCAGTAAGTTGTGAAGAATAAGCCAATGAGAAACTTCAACTAGCTTTAGAATAACTGGCGAGATATCAACTCATATAAGGAAGCTACTTATGTTGTTTAAATAAAGAAATTAGTTGAAGTTAATAAAATCAAAATTTGAATAAAGTACTCAGAAATAGAAGACTTAAAGAAAAAATTTCTTTTGGATAGGAAAGGGTAGGGGGAGGGAGATGATAGGGTTGGATGACTATACACTTCTGCAGTGTCTAGACCAGGTGTGATTTTGTACAGTTTTCTGTTTGTTTTACTGAAGGACGAAAGGAGGGCGAGAATTCCAAAAAAGCAGATCCTTAGTCTTCCGACGAACAGAAGAGAGAGAAAAACAACAACAGAATATTGAATCGAAGCACGTGAACTAGTCATTACAACTCTAGACACTTTACCTTTTGCAATTGTTTATGCAGAGCTACAACTGCTGGCCAATTTTGTTAATCTCGCGCTAATCAAATCTACAATCTCTTAGTTTAATTTGAATAAGTTGTTTAAAAGTTATAAACACCGCAACGCAGTGAATATTTGAAGTTTAGAGTAATTGTAGTGTGAAACCCAGTATCAAAGTAAGTCATAATAATCATACAGAAAGTACGATGATTAATGATATCATCATTACCTCAATTATTTTCAAATTTATCAAATTTCATGAAAATAAAACAAAAAAGAATAAAAAATAAGAAGTTAGTCAAGTTGTTGAAATATAAATTATGGATAATTATACGATTAGTCAATTATAAGGATGTAGTCTTAAGAGTTTAAATGTAAATCAAATTCAAAGAAATTACGCAAGAATGGACAAAGTCTTGACTAGTTCCATACTAATTTAAATAATACCTTTGTGTAAAGTTTTCTAAGCTATCATTTTAACTATATATATATATATATATATATATATATATATATATATATATGTTAATAGAAAAATATATAAATAGGATATTTTAGAAAGGTAGTGTTAGAAAGAAATATATAATTCTAGATGAATACAGATCTAATTTAATAATTCATTCAATATCCCAATAAATTATCTTTTCATCTTCGCAATTAGTCTCAGTTCAAATTTCAATCAAAGTTAATCACTGCTTTATTGCTATTTTTTCGGTGTTAATAGGATTGATATGAGTTACAATTAATGATTCAAGTCCGGTTTGCCTTACATAGCAAAATTCTTATTCAAAACAATCTTATACCTATTTAAGAATATTTCTTTAAATAAAAGATACAGATTTCAAAATATAAGTCTCCATAAACATCTTTACTAACAATATTTCGAAAATACTTGCTATTTTCTTCTTCAGGTCAAGAAATAAATAAAATGTACGAGATGCTAAGTTTAGCTATTAACTATATCATCGTTATTTAATAATTGAACATCATCAAAATTGATGTCATTGACTATTACTATTGATTATTGTTTCATAATAATGTTTTTGTCATCTTTATATTATTTCATGTTTATTTATATGTTTTAAGAGAAAGAACACAAGAAGTTCTTCTCTTTTTATTTATTTCTTAACCTGAAGAAGAAAACAGCAAATAGTGTCGAAATATTATTAGTAAAGACGTTTATGGAGATTTATATTTTGAAATTACCAGTTACTTTATTCAAACATTGTGAAAAGGTACAGACTGTTCATACATGCCTTGTTGAAATTATAAAAAAAAGGCAATTTCCATTATGACCATTTTTCATAAACTTGGTTGGTTTAAAAATATTCTTTTAAGCATCAGTATTTGGTCTGGCAGGAACTAATAGTTAAGGGTACTTTTAGTCATAATATTTTGTAATAACATATTTATTGATCAGTAGTCTATAATAATAAATAACCATGAAAACATTTCTGAAGACAAAACAAGATCAAAACTTTTCTAATAGAAAAAAAAGCATAGTGAAAAATATTCATTTTTTCGTAAGGCTAAATTAATAACCTAATTTTAAATAAACAGATTCTGAAGCAACGCAATGCGTTTCCACATACTTCTACATATATATCATTGTTTTAATACTTTAATGGTATTATTTCAAGTATAGAAGTCCTGGTGCTATCTTTTGAAATAGTAGATAGTAAGGAATTCATTTATATATTCATTCTTACCGACAAACAATTTTGATAATAAGGCTTTCTTTACGGAAAGAAAAAAATACTGAAATTTAATTATAAACTGAAAATTAATGGATAAGCACTAGAATTAATATCTATGATTAAGACATCGATAAAAATCCATTTTTTCGGTTCTAAAGCTCTTTTATGGGAAATTTGTCTCTTTTTCGCGTAAATTTCTCGACAAGGACTTACTTCAAATTATCTCTAGTCCTTAAATATTCATACAAAATTCAAGAAGATTCATCCTGAGTTCAAAATTTATTAGGAGAGAACACACAAAGACTGATTAATTGCAAGACTTCCATTTCCTAGACTAAAAATAGAATTTTCTGTACTTCTACAATATAATTAAGGGTTAATCTTAAGAACAGTCTTAAGACTTCATAGCACTTCAAGTCAATGAATCAGAAATGTGTCATGTACGAAAGAAAATTCATTTATTTTACAAACACTTCATTTCATTTTTTTTTTTTTTCTCCCATATTTCAAAATTCTCAATAATCTTAGAATACAGATTGACGCTCGTGTTCCATTTGGTCAATAATCAATTAGAAAACTAAATAATGAGCAAGTTTTAGTTTACCTTCCTTATTTATTTATTTGTTCATTCATTTATTTAGTATTTTTATTATAATTAAATTTAAGGTAATTGTATAAATTTTAATGAGTTATTTCAACAGTGAATATCAAATAATTACTATCATCAAGTTTTAATGATAGCAAAAAAAAGAAAAAAAAAACCACTTTGATTGTTTGTTAAATGACGGATTTCCCTAAATCCATTTCCTGTATAATTAACCCTACTAGAAGCGTCTGCCTTACGGTGAGGAGCGCATAGACAGCTGCACTAACGTTACCACATCCATTCGGTCCACTCAGACCAAGGGAACTCCCCCTCCATTGGCTTTCAGCTCACGAGATGTAAGAAAAGACATGAAAGGGGTAAGTGCTCCGAGGAGGTCAGGGCGATTCAAAAGCCCTTCCCTCCCCGGAGAGAAGATGAAGAGCAGTGCTGGACAGAAGGACCATGGGAAACAGGATCTGTATAGGGAAACAAGCCGAAAACACGCGTCCGGCTGAAGAAAACACGTGGGAACCGATGGGCTTTGGGTCCGAGCATTGTTGATCGCCAATGCCGATGTGTACACGCAATTGCCTACGAGCATTAACTATCATCTATCCAATCATCTGCACTCGCCTTAGGCACTAATCGCACTTAATTTTATCTCTGGTTAATACCAGGAAAAAATATTCTTCCAGTCATCTGCAAATAAGGCCAATTTCATTTTTTCCTCAGTCTTTAGGATGTGTTTTTGGGATTTGGGAATTAGAACTAGAAGAGTCACGATACTCGTCACTCCCGAGCAACAAATGGCCCAGAAAGGGAAACTATACATAAAAATAAGAAATATAAACTATACATGTAAATTGCATTTTTGTTAATTTACATGTTCTTATTTAGAATAAGAACTATTTATTGTTATTGTTAGTATAAAAAATATATTGATTTTTATTATGAGTAATGTACTGTACTTTAGCTTTGCAGGCTTCAAATTGATTCCGACGATATTTCCTATTGGCCTGTGTTTCGAGACCTCGATGTTTTCTGGCATCTGCTCCTAGTTGATGATCGCTAAAGAGTGTGAAACAGCTGTTCTAGGATTTTACAAACACTTGGTCTCACCCATTGTTATTTATTATTCTTTCATGCGCTGTTTTAGTCTTTTCATGTACTAAAAAATTCATTGACGCCGCGAAACTCTGGCACATGAATTTTCTCACCAATTTCTTTTTTTGGTGACTTTTCTATTGTTTATTTTAGCTTTGCAGGCTCCGATGATTCTCAATTACAGTTTTTAACTGATTCATTCATTTTCCATTCGAGGCTTCCGATTTGTGTAAAGAATCGCATGCTGGTGATTTGATTGAAGTTTTTACTCCTGGATTAAAGACATTAAAAATTAAGTCAAGAAAACTCCAGTTGTGAAAAGTAGATATCTACAATCTTCTAGCACTATTTATGCCCAATAATTACTTAGAACTTTAAATCAATCTGAACTCTAGGCAACAGATACGAGATTCGAGTTAATCCTTGCAGATCTCGATTAGAGTAACTGTTTTTCAAAAATGTGTTTTGTGTTTCTTTTTTTTATTTTTCTCACTTCTTGTATAAAAAAAATTTCGATTCCAGATATTGGGCTAAATCACTTAATCGTTCATTAGGAATTTAAATACCTGAATAATGGACAAAGTAAGAGACAATTTTTTGTAGAATAATGTCTTTACTTTTATAGGAAGTAACATATATCTTAAACTTCCATGCCACCGAATTAAAGTTTAATTTATACTTTAAATTCTTGTTGAAATGGAATTAATCTTACTTTATTTATTATTAATCCTTATTTTCACCTTTTATGTTCCAGAAGAGTCTAACCTACCAGTGGCTGATTACGGTGGATGAATTTTAATTCTTTCCTGTTTAATGAAATTACTAAGGGCATTAAATATAAGAAAATTTTTCGAAAGGGTTGTAAATCTTATTTAATAAGGTACAGACGTTGGGGCAGCAATTCACTGCTGGAAATGGTCAGAAATGAAAATTAATCTCAAGAGGAAAACACGATAATAATTCACGTGAAATAACGATAAATTGTTTTGTTTGCGTCAGGTATCTCTTAGGTTTATATTTTTATTTATAATGCAATTAATTACATCAGAAAATAAAGAAGTTGATTTTAAAATATATTTGAACAATTAAAAGTAAGTTGTAGAAACAAAATTCTACGATAAAAAAATGGATATTAAATAAACAAATTTCATTACAAATGGGATTTCCTTATTTACGAATTAAATATGTTTACTGCAAATCTAAAAGACTAAGTATTTACAAAAACTCATCATTATAATTATAAAGAAGTGGTAAATTGATTAAATATGACTTACTGCTGATAGTAATTCTATATATCTAGAATTTTAGAAACCACTTTCTAACTATTTTAAGTATAGCAATAAATATAATTATTTTATTGACATATAGAGAGACAATTTCAAATATTAAGGAATTCTTTTTTTTTCTTTTAATTTCAAAGAAAGTACTGTTTCAAATCTTTTCTTCGAAATGGCTGAAGAAGACTAAAGAAACTAACCATTAGTGATATCTGAAAAGATGGATAAAACCATGCTTCTAATAGCTGTACTTCTACAATTGCTGATATAACCATTTTATTCTGTACAGAACTTTTAACATCAAAATTTGAATAAGGATAGAGCTTTCAAAAATTTAAATTAAAAAAAAAAGCTTCTGGTTGCTGTAAATATCATATCTAAATGTATGCATACAAAAATACAACGTGAAACTATGAGATCCTCGTCAATTTATCAAAATAAAACATTCAAAATTTCCTATGTTCATCATATATATATACATATATATCTATATATATATATATCTATCTATCTATATATATATATATATATATATATATATATATATATATAATAATTTTTAAATATTTAAAATGTTTAGCATAGCTGCGCTATTATATCATATTGGTCTTATGGTTAACGAAGTTGATTCAAAAATTTCATTTTTCCCCTTTTAAAAATTTAATGTAATATTTAAGTACCCGTACGAAATAAATAGATATTTTATTATAATTCCCATAACGTGCTTGTAAGGTCTTAAAACTACTCGGTTAATCTTAGACCATAATGTTCGTTGTTAAATCCTGCATAATTAATCATTCATAATAAATATTTAAGCACACTTTTTCTTACTGTAACTTCTTAGGTTACATAGGTATCCATCTTAGATTGAATAACAGACTTTTTTTTTCCTTGAATCTTCACTGTGATGCTCGTGAATTTTACCATTGACTCGTGGTCATTCTTCACAACTCGCATTAGTACACGCCTGCTTTTTCTTTATTAGGCCGATAGCATTCTTTTCAGATTTTAACTAACTTCAAATCTTAATAATATAAATAAAAGTGAATGTTTGATTGTCTGAGATCTTAGCCTTCCTACACCTTTTGGACTGTCGCTAGGATCCTAAAGATGCATGTTAAATTTTGATTTTTTTTTCTTTTTTTTTTTTTTTTTTTTTTCATTTTTGTTCTACCTTTTTATCTCTCAGTCAAGGATGTAGACCAATATACAGAAGATCAACAAAAGACGATAAATCGAATAGAGATTGAAGTAAGGGAGAAGGAATATAGGGGTAAGCAAAAGTTAATTTGCTTACCCCTATATTTCATCCCAGTTAAATTTTCTATTCAATTTCAAAAATGCGATTTGTATTACCCAGTCCTAATAATAATAATAATGCATTTAATATCTAAGCTTTGATTTAAAGAAAATGGTTTATTATATATAGTCAAATCTACGACTTGATACAGACATCACGAGAGTTTGAATCAGATCTGTAATAAAAACATTTCATTGTATTATATAAATGTTTTAATAATAGTGTCTTTTTGTAAAGAGATTATTTGTGTATTGGTGATGTTTATAAACACAGCCCTTACAATCATGTCCTTACATCATTTTCCTTATTTATTCTTAGTATCTTGAGATAATAAAGATTTCTTTATATGCGTGCTTCGTAAAAGTAAATTTTTATGAAATTTGTATTTTCATCTTATCCAATCGTTTAAATTTTCATGAAATTTGGAACACAGCAATAAAACTAAAACTTTTTACTCAATTTCAATGCAATTTGTTAAAAATTTCATAAACAAATATTTTGTAACGAGTTATTGCGAAATACTCTCCTTAACAAGCATTATAATTTGCAACAAATTTATCCTAACAAAACTGATTAAGCAGCAAATTTTTAATTTCGACTTTTTCTATTTCAAGTCAAATTTATTATTTTGTTTAAAAATTGAACGATCCTTTTATTTAACTTTAAAATGCATTTTAAGTAATAACTCATCAGTTACTGAATTTTCTTTGATTTCATTTCAAAGTAATTAAAGGCTTATATAAACTTCCTGAAAGTAATACCTAAAGCATTCTGAACTTAGAGTCTATGAAAATAAAGGAAGTAATTATGGACTGGGAAAGCTACGGAAATATACACCCAAAAGTGCTACTGAAAGTGTGAAATGTACTTCCTTTAACTTCTGCTGCAATAAAAAGAGTCATTCTTTGCCGATTCGACGAATATAACAGCCCCGATATAGACACAGAAAGTGATTGACTCCCAGTCACTTTACATCTGGGCGCCTGGAAGTATAGAATAGTCCGTGCTTTCCTGATTCGATTAGCTGAAGGATACGGGTGGCAATCGGTCGGACGGACAGTGTCTGCGTTTTCGAACAGGATGTCCGGTATGGTTGGGTTTGGTAATATAGATTCGCTTGGTGCAGAGAGAAAATATAATGGATTGCAGTCAGTATTCGAACGTGACGGGTGGGAAAGTTCTTTTGAATTATTCATCGACTTTGAATGAAGATGAAATGATAAATTTGGCCAACAGAAGAAATCTCTGCTCGCGAAATCATCGTTCAGTGACAACTAATGAAGCCAAATCACTTGCACCAAGTCATTTCCAATAATGGGGTGGATTTGCAACTGTCGGTTCCACAACGGCGGGAGGAGGAATGAACGATGGAAAAGGAATGATCAAAAACAATTTATCCTTATTAGGTTGGAAAAGAAGGCTAAGGCAATGAAGGAATAAATAATATTTCCATGCATTTGCTATTCGATTACAAAAATTCAATATGAAAAATCAATAAACATGTTCTATTGTTGTTTTGAATTTTATGGAGATAAATCAGGCTTGTGCCTCCCTCAATTCTTAAGAATTACCTTATGTGATCAAAACCGCTCACACCACCGTGTTACAACCGATACTAAGGTATTTCATGACAAATGAGATACAAATAATTCATAGTCCTCCCTTCTATTTTTATTTTCCAAATCCCAAAAGAAATTATGAAGATTTTTAAGAAACTAGTGGAGTTTCTTTTAATAATTTACTTGTTAGGATTTGAATTTTAATATCACAAATCTCCCATACATGAAATTATAATTTGTATATTTATAAATATCTCATACAGATTTTGCTTTACAAATATTTGTAAAATAAGCATAGCCTATTTTTGTGGTTTCCTTTCTGAATTATTTAATTTAATTTAGGTCAATTTTTAAAATAAAATTTTATATAAGAGTAGTTTGAAGAGTGTTATTGTTTTTCTATTACTTTAGCTAGTTACCGACAGGCAATGAGGTCGTAAGAGTGAAGCTCCATTCAATATCGTAAATTTCACATTTCTCAAAAACAAAATTGTAAGCGAAGGCATATTTACCGTCCAGTTGTGATTTTTTTTCTTTATTTATTTTTCCAGATTCTCTAACCATAAACAATAAATCCAAGTAAAACATTATCACCTGGAAATCCGAACCACATTTAAACATATATAGCTGCATTAATTGGCCAATCAAACCATTGATACGCAATAAACTTTTAAATTAAACTGAACTGATTTCGTAAACAACAAGTTTTAAGAGAAAAACATGTCAATTTTATAGTTCTGTTAGAACCATAGCTATAATACGTAGCTGAAATATTGGCGTTATATTTCTAATTTATCCATTTCAGATTTTATAGTAGTTTACAAAAGTTGAAGCACTGTTATCAAAAAGTTTAACTAAGAAAGAATCATGCGAAGTTTTGGAGACAGCTCTACTTGGAATCTCTCTTAGCTTTTTCCCGGAGATAATACCAAGTCTAAACTTCAAGTTCCACTGGAGATTAGCATTAAAGAAAAGAGATAAACCTCATGCTATTAAAGTTGTTTTTCTCCCCTGCAATGAAACAGAATTACCCATAAAAATGTTTACCTCAGTTCTATGGCGTTATACCAGCAGAAAATGGTCTAAAATATAAATCACTACCATTTGCATTCTCTTAATGTTACATCATAAAATAATAACACTATTCGTAAAGTTCGATAGTATCCTAAAAATATGTTTTTAAGTTATTGCAAAAAAAAAGAAAAGAGTGAGGTAACAACTAGTTATTTGATGCTCGTCAATGATCACTGACCTCATAGGGGACAGAGTAATATGGGAACTGCAGGTATTACATATTCATAATCCATTGTCTACGACTGTTAAGAGAGAGAGAGAGAAAGAAAAAAAAAAGGAAGAATGGTGGCAGACATGTTTTCTATGTGGGTGGGTTGATAGCAGAGTAATTGCTTTATAAATATTGGGTTTCATGCACCTGGACAGATCAAATTCATTTCAACGTTCAGCATAAAAACAAATAAGAAAAAAAAAAGTGCAAAGCTGCATAAATCAAGCAGATTTTGAATTTCATGTCATCATAACTTGATTTAAAATTGTTTTGTCAGTTATAAAAAATGTTATACATTTTTTTTCGTTAGTTTCAATATTAACTTATATTATTGATGAAACTTCATGCTTTTTCTAAATTTACTAACAAAACCAAATTTGCAGTGAATTTACTTAGTTACATTTCAGAAGCTGTATTTATAGAAATATAAATTATTGTTTTTTTTATTAAAATTTTAGTGTATTTTCAATCTACAGGGTGTAACAAAAGTTACGTTACATTTCGAAATTTTCGCAAATAAACGTTGCCTTTCTTTTGTAATACTCTGTATTAATAAATTTACTGCGCAACATTGGTCAAGAATTTATTGGCATTTTCTTTGACGTCATTATAACACCATTAACTTTCAGGAGAATTAAATAATTATCATATAAGTTTACAATATTATTTTACGATAAAAAAAATAATATAGAAATGAATTTGTATATTTAATTTAATATAATAAAGATGATATGTTTTAATAAAACGAAATTTTTTGTAAATAAATTTTCCAATCATACGCGAAATATCGCTTGCATTTCTGAAGAGGTCAAGCTATATTATCTCAGTAATTTATATTCATGGAGGTTTTTCTTCTCTTAATTTTAAACTTCTCAATAATTCGAAACTGATCATGCAAATATTTTAATATTTTCTATTTAAGAGAGTCGAGTTAAGGATAAATATGATATATTAAAATAAAAGGTCACCGATCTATTTAATGATATTTAATGAACCATTTTATAGTTTTATAATATTTATTACTGCTTTTCAATTCCCACTGAGATATATTTAAAGGATTGGTTACAGCTGTGACTCTGAAAGGGCATCAAAATCTTTCTTTAATAATATGGCATTCACAAGCAGTGGACCAGTTCGGTCGTGTAGAGATGTCGAACGCAAAACGCGTCGTCAGAGTTCATTTATATTGTTAGAGCTGATGTCATGTTACTGGCTGCATAATGACTCGGCTGCACTTAATAAGGTACTTAGAGACAAGACCATATCACGTGATCTCTTGCGCACAGTTGATGGACCGAAGAGGACAATCCGCTGATAATCCAGCAGATAAAGATTTAACAACTTACATATTGAGACATTTTTTTTCCTTCTTCTTTAATCGTTATTTTAAAATCACTAAGACGTTACATTAAGATGAAAGAGCATTAAAGTACGAAACGTACAAACTTAAAGTAAGACCCAGTTTGGACTTAAACGAATTCACATTTCTCTATTTAACTATTTTATTTGAATAATGTTAAATCTGTAAACAGAATCATTAACTAAATTTTAGAGCAGACCAATTTATATCAATATTAATTAGAATTTTAAAATGTCGGTAATTTTCTTTTCACTTCCACTCTCCCAGCATATTTCGTTTTCATCACTGACATTTCGAAAATTGGAACGGAATACCCTACTAAACCCCTTTCTCTTTTTGCAATTATGTTTAGAGGAAATAAAATATGCAAAACTTTTGTAAGAATATTTTTTATGCCAATTTTTTTTTTCTTTTAATATCATTGTGAACGAACAATACAATTGTTATATATTTAACAAAATTGTGATACAACGACTTTACTAAAATTAATAATTTGTAATCTGTCCTTCAAAATTCTGAATAACTTTAGACCAAAATAGTGTTACGCAATTGAGAGAATTAATAGTTGGCGAGCTAACTTTCTGATACCCCCAGCTAACATCACAAAAAAAAATAATAATAATAAAAAACAGCTATTTATTAGCCAAAATGAAATAGAGAATAACGGAAATAAGAAAAAGTCGTTTGAAGGCTACAAAATTGAGAAGAAACACAAGAGTTCAAAAATCAATTGAGCAGAAGAATGTATTACAGGAAAGCAAGCTTTTATTTATTTATTTATTTAAAGTATTTTTTTTTTTTGTTTTATTTTTCAAATATGTCAACGTATTCTGAAGGTTTTGACTCCTGACATACATTCAAAAAAAAAAAAGACCAGAACAGATCTTGCTTATAATAATCTAAACCTTGTATTAATGAAGGACAAGTAATCAAAACCAAATCTTACATATAAATTAAATAAGTACGATAAATCCATCTCTGAGCTAATTGATATTTGTTTACTAATGTGAACGTAAGATTCGAGATTTTTAAAATCGAAAAATTATTTCTTTTTTCGTTATTACCTTAGAAAAAGCATTCCTTTTGGGTCTGTCATAACACATACAACTCTTTCAAAAGATTCTTATTTCTATCAGAGATGGCATTCCATGCATGGACTATGGCTCTGAAGAATGAAAACAAAAAAGAGAAAACTCAGTAATAAAACCGCCTCAAAGCTGACCTTTACATTCTTCGAATCATTTTACACTCGCCTAAACATCGTCGAAAACTCTTTTGATCGACTGTGGGAACCAAGAAATGTGAAATTCCTGTCCCAATAGCCCTATCTTATGCGTATGTATGAGTTCACTATCTGTTTTAGTTTCAGAAAGAAAAAAAAATCCACAACTATTTGGAGGGTTTAAGACGTTACTTAACGATTTTCTTATTTACTTGTTAAAAACTTCAACTGCCATCTGTGGCACCATTCCAGAAATAGTCAACTTGCAAATGGCAATATAGACTACATTTTTAATACTCGTTTCGCTTCTTGCAATTTGAATTATCTAAGTTTTGTATTACTTTGCGAAACTTCTTAATTTTCAATATAATAAGAATTTACTTAACAAAACATCACAAACAGATAGTTAGCCAAATTATTAAAATTTTTAGAAACCTTGAACGAAACATTTAAATTCTTTTAAAGAAATGGTATATTTCACTTGAAAACTAATGAAGGTGCTCTAATGGCAAATGAACACAGCATGGTACTTGATACAACTGAGTAAGGATAACAAATTGTATTATTATTATTATTATTATTATTATTATTATATAGTTATGTTTATAGTATCGCTTAACTAAAAACATAAGCAAATTTAACATTTGATTTCATTGTTAATATCTGATTTACCAGATTACAAATGTAGCCTTTTTTCTTTTCTTTTTTTTTTTCTTTTTTTTTTTAATAAGTAAATTTCATTATTTGCATATTACATATTAAAGTTATTGATTAAAAAATTACTTTTCACAAGAAAATATTGCTTAAAATGGACATCGCTAGCAATACAACAAAAAATTAAAAATGAATTTTGAAATGGAAGATTTTTACCATAACTTAGTTATTATTTTTTTTTTTACTTATCCCCCGATCCAGTAAGTCATTCTAACGTTATAAAAACTTTAACTTTCTAACTTTATCTTTTTATAAAGGTTTACCAAATCTAAAGGATCATCTTATAATATATTATATTATATTTTTAGATAATCTTAGTGTTCTCAAGAAGCAATGTAAAACAGTTTTATAAAGCCTATTAGTCTTTTTTTATTATTAGATCATTTTTGGATTTCAAAAAAAGATTTTAAAAATTGCAAAAACTGTAGACTGTAATATTGAAAGCAATTTGCTTGATACAGAGTGTACTGTAATAAATAGAGATATCCTTTTCTATGTTTTAAACTCCACATTTTCTTTTTTAAGAATAAAGTAGAGAAATTATATTTTTTTATACTCTTATATATAGATATCCTCTTACATAAAAAAAGAAAAATCTTATGTTTAAACTAGTTATTAAGTTTTCCATAATATCTTAAGAAACAGGATGTAATAAAGAGGAACTTGAACCCGTAACGTATTCCATTTTTAGTTTTTCATTAAAGTGTCACTGACTTGAATAAATGCAGGTTGTCATATTAATAATTGCTGAAAATTGCACGAAAATCCGAAAATTACATATAACCCTATATCTACAGAATACTTAGGAGTTTATTCATAGCTGCAACGCATTTCATAAGGTAAGACTAAGGGTGCCTTTGTATCTCAATTAATTGGAGGGGGAGGGCAGTGCTTTTTTTTTTTTCTCTGAAAGCCGAATTCATGCACGATGAAATGGAGATTTGTCGTGTCGGAGCCTCCCCAAGATGTCCCTTTTGGGGGACGGGGAAAAGAAGAGTTGCCCCGCCTCATCGTTCACGTTCAACAAAGGCCCGAGCCCGAGTTATGGAAGGGGAGATATCTCGCCAGGAAGGTTACGTTGGCGGAGGGGAGTTGCACCGCTGCCCTCAACTCTAGTACGTGACTCAGGAACAATAGACGGAACCAAGACGTAGAACAGGGTAGGCGGGAAGGAGGAGTGGGATGAAGCGGGATTCAGATCCAGTCTGACCAAGTGACTTCACAAAAGTCATCTTTTCTCTTCCTTCTATCCGTCTATCTCCATTTAAATGGATTAAAGACACGGTCTTCTATCTAACCACATCCCACTCGGCCTCTCAAAAGGACTTATCTTCCCCAATTTCTTTATTTTCTTTCCACGCAACCGTTTCAGTGAATTTCGATGAAAAGAGTTGAGGAGGGTCATCCTTTCCCGCTCAGTAATTTTTTTTCTTCATGTCTGCTGAGTGAATAATTACACATTGTACCTACCTCAAGAGTCATTACGTTACAGAAAACTATAGCAACTATGAAATTCACCCTCAGGAAAATAAAACTTCCCTCAATCGAGGGAAGAAAAGAAACTATTAGCCACAATGCTCCTTTAATAATCTTCAAAATAAAATTAACGTTATCAATTCTGTGACGTTAAATAATCGTACATTTTATTCCATTTTACTTAAATATCTTATTTTACATGCCTTTATTTTATTTCATACATTTATAGTCATGACTCAAAATCAGGTACAATGTCATTAAATTATTAACCGGTAAGGAAGTATTCCTCCTAAACCCTTCTTATTACTAGAATCCAGAGTTGTTTTTTTTTTTTTTTTTTGGTTGGTCTCTACTTTCATTTTTGTGAAGTATACATGCTGTTCATCTTATATGAAGTTCATATTTAAGCTGTTCATAGTATTGTTCATATTGCGACATAAATGCATATTTTGTCCCTTTTAAATTTTAAAGCATTAACTTATTTCATATCTTAAGGGATATTTTTCTGTGTTATAGCAACCTGGTTATAGCATTTTTCTTCCCGAAAAAAGGTGTATTTTGTGGGGGGGGGGGGTTGAAAAATGCGAATCAGTTATGAGACTTTTTTTTTATTTTTATAAATTTCGTGAGACAGAAATTAATGCACAAATGTCAGATTTTTAGGTATAAAAATTTTGCCCTAATCATTAGTCTTGAATAACTACTAAAAAAAAAAAAAAAAAAAAAAGGTTGGGCTAAATTTTCAATTTTTAGAAATAAATATACATTATCACCGTATTTAGAAAATAAGTTATTTATATTTATTTATGTACTTTTAAATATAAGCAAAAAAAAAATTCATATTCGTTGTTAGACAAGGAAGCTAAATCTATAGGCAACAGGTTAAGTTGAATGTCAAACAAGGTATCTTCTTTTGTTTTTTTGATTAGCTTCTGAGAATTTTATGTAATGTAATTATTTTTAATGGACTCCTGCTCAAAATGACAATTACTTAGTGACCCTTGAACGGCCAAAGCAATTGCATTATTATTTCAACCATAATTATAACTACGCAATAATAGTTTAGAACTTTGAGCAAATGTTAAGTCATTTCTACCCCCCCCCCCCCCCGTTGTTTTTTTTGCAAGCAAAAAATTTTCATAATATTGCAAAACAAAATTATTGAATCATATAATTTTAAAATAATTTTGTGTAAGAATTCACTCTAAACAACAACAATAATAATAAAATAAATTTTCGAATAAAAAATAAGTCATCATTTAACTACAGGCAGGAATAAAACATCTTATTCTTAATACAGCATCTTATTACAGTTTATTGTAAAATAATAAGTTTTAATGCTCACAAGTTAGACTAAATTCATAATTCAAATTTACAGGACATACTTCACGTTAAAAATACCTATTCCACATATTTTATATCTTCAGCGTATACAGAAGGGTTGCTCTGCCCCTAACCCAAGAAATGAATCCATTTTTTTTTATTGGTTGGATGTCTTTGAGCTAAGCTGCTTTTATTACGATTTTAGTCTAGTCTACTTTCCTGAGACTCGTAAAATCAATAGTTGTATGCAACTATTGACTTTCGACCAGATGAATTATCTTCTCCAATGATTTGTATTTGATTGATACATCCTACGCTTTTGGAGAAACTGTTAGCTAAATTTAAGTAATTTACATTGGTTAATTAACTGTTATAATTCTATTCTTTCTTTACCTTTGTACCTTAAAGCCCCTTGTTAGGGAGGCGTCACTAATTTATTTATAAAATAAATGATGAAATGCAAATTAAATTCTACTAAAGCAATCGTACTAAATTAGGATTACGTACTAATTGAACATCAAGATTTTAGCTGACAATTCAGTTGTCCAGATAGTATTTACAAGTGAAATCACTGAATTTTTGTGGCTGTCAGATTTTCTTTTCTAAGAAAATATGGACTGTTAGGGAGGAGTTAAAAGAACACATGTGTAAGCTGCTAATCTATGGCTTCAAACTCCGAACCTAAGTATGCAGTCTCGTTCTTCTGACGAGAGAGGCGCAGAACAAGTTCTCCTGTGAAAGTTGACTGCTTGTATATTTACAAGAGCTCATTTTGGCAGACTAAGCTATGATAAAATACCTTTATCACGGCCAGGCTCCAGCACGCAGTGCTCGTGCTATTTTCGGGCTCCCCTTCGTTCTCTCTTTGATGTATGATAGTAGATTTAATTGAGAGAAATTTTGAAGCAACTGCATGTCCCACTTAATTTATACTAGGAATTATTTGCAACAATTGAAAAAAAAAAGTTATCTTGTAATAATTTTTGTAATTATTATAAATGCTTTATAAACAGTAATGATAAATTAAGAAATTTAAATAAATTATATAGTGATAATATACATCTTTTAAATATAAAATGAAATGTTTGCAATAACATCATTACGAAATTAGGTTACATAAAACATATTAGATATCTTAATTCAGTACTGTAAGTTTATTTTTTAAAATTTATAATAACACAAATAACAGTAAATCAATAAGTTAAATTATCAAAGTAATTAATTGTAATTACAATAAATAATTATTTTATTAAATTTTATTAAATATTAAATATTATATTATTAAATATTATATTAAATATTAAGTTTGTGTAAAGTTTATTTTTGACAATCAGGACGTCCCGCTTTTAATTCACTGCTGTTGGAATTTAAAAATTTAATTCAGATTATCAAAAATTTATTCATTTTTACTGTTCAGTAAAAAAAATACTTCGAACAAAGTAAAAAAAATAAATCAATCTTGAGCAATATTAAAGTAAAACAAAAACTGTATTTTAGCGAAGTCATTTTTGGACTATTTTATTTATAAAACCTGCTCAAATGCATTTACCTCTTTGGTAAATACTACCAAAACTTATTTTATAAAAGCAAATAATAATGAATTTTAGTGGTGCTATACACGCTTGAGTATTTATCAGTCCACATAAGGCGGCAGATGGTCGAGTGTCCGGAAACAATAATGATAATCCAAACATCTAAGGTTTCGTTTGGGTTGTTTTTTTTTTAGTTTTTGCAAAATAGAAGACCTACATTTATTTATCTTTTGATAAAATTCCTAAACATGAAAATGTTTTATCTCATTTTTTTGTCTGAAATGTCTCAGTTCAGAAATATTTTTTTTTTTTTTTTTGATAAACTAACAAAATTTATTTACTAATAAAATTGTATAAACTTATAAATGTTGAAATTCCCTTGTTGTAAGAGGTTCTAGGTGAAGGGATAGGAGGCTTTAGTTATTAAGACTAAGAATTATTGTTGTTATTATTATTATTATTAATTACTATTAATTATAGCTGATGATCTTATTCTACTAGTTTTTGTCAGTCACGCTCCTTAATTTTAATTAAATATAAATTCATGTAGTGTCTCTATTGTAGTATTTGTTATTTTTTTTATTTCATTTATACGATCCCCTTTTCGGGTAAAAAGCATCGTGCAGCCGTTGCACATGTGTGGGTGTTTGATCATAAAGCACTCTCATAAACGGCTCTCTTGCTAGACCTACAGTACTCGGCAATGATAAGGGGGACGCAAACCTCCCGCTATAAAGAAACAAAACGGCAGATAAGGAACTGAACCCAGGCGAGATACAGAAGAGCAGTGGGTGTCCAATGTGAGTGTGTGTGTGTACACAACCGACCTGTTCCTCCTGCACAAAACAGGTGGCATTGCGCTTAGAACAAATGCTCCAGCTGCTCTCGGCTATTGCTATAAATCAAGCTCGCCTAATGTTTAAGCCGTTGTATATTCGCTCATTTCGCCTTCCTACAATGCAACGACTCGTCTGTTGTGAACACAGGGATTGTACTCCACAATAAATCTATAAATAGACCTAATAAGCCGAATCTGCAGGTGTTTTTTAATCGTAAATGTCAATTGTCTTTAGAATAAATAATAAGCGGAATCTGAAAGCAAGCTTTTCTTAACTTTGAAATATTTCAATTATTAGGAAGAATTAGGATAAAAAATGTAATGACGATAATTATAAATATTAATTAGATGCAAGATCACCCCCTAGTTTGAAACAGATGTTTAAGGTTTCCCTTAACCTCTCATTTATTGTTATTTCTAGAAAAATAATAAAGCAATGGGTTCTTTTTACATTATTTACTTCTATAAAGTTATTTCAATGAATTTAAACAAGAACAATATATATATATATATATATTGTTCTTGTTTAAATTCATTGAAATAACTTTATAGAAGTAAATAATGCCTGGGTTCAGTGTAAAAAAAAAGACTTATCTAACCTCATCTCACTCCCCTCTCTAAGCAAAAACAATTTACCAACCCTATCCTCGTCAATTGTAGATTTATTTTATGGACGATCCATATTTATTTTTTTTTGTAAGGCTAATATAGTTCAATAAGCTATAATAACAACTATAGTAGGTTAATTATAATAGCATTATCATTTTTTAGGAATAACTGTTAAACAGCTACCAACCTTAATATTAAATAAATATTATTTTATGTAAGTAAGTGCAAATTCTGTGACAAAGCTTAATTTAGTGATTCTCAAATTAGCATCCTCATTCAAGAAAAAATACCAGGTTTTGATTTGCAAAACATCTGCAAAGAAAATAAGGTTCTGATAAAGTTCCCGCGACAATTTTTTATCCTTTTAATCAACCATCTTCTGGAAAGAGATTTACCCTTTGTAATGTGATGATTTTGAATGATAGGGAAGGATATAGAGCTGTCATTTTTTGTAATTTTTTTAAGATTTTCTTTTTAATTTAATAATTTTGTCAATTTCATTTTCTTTAGATTTAAATTCTTTGGAAACATATATTCCCATAGACTTAAGGTTACATATGACAATTACAAGTTTATGATGCAAACTTACTTGCAAATGTTTCCATAAAGTATTCAAACAGCTTTAAGATTCAATGTTGGAGATGTAAGAAAATCGAATTTATGGGTCTAGAATACACGCCCACAAGTTGAATATTGAACTTATATTGAACAATATTGAATGAACATAATAAGTTCAATCCATATAGAATGAAACAAGGTGATGTGGTTAGTCTTCGACTTTTTTTTATTTGTCGATTTCGTAACTATCTTCTGGAACTGCAAAGATTTCCACAAATATATCCAAGGAAAAAAAATGCTAACTTTCCAGACTCCTCGCAAAAATTGTAAAAAAAAAGGCATTTTTTTTCTTCTTAAGTTCGATTTTTTTTATATAACAATTCAAGCTTCAATACACTATAAAAGGATTATATAACTTCGGCTCTTTTACATTAATCGTAATTTTTAATGGAGTTTTTTTTATCTATAAATTTGTTCTAACTTTTGTGTATTTTGAAATGGAATCAATGAATTTTACGTACATGTAAATGCAGAATTCGCAAGTGTCTGTTAATTTAAATTCTCATAAAAGAATTTCATAAAAACAGATTCAGAACAAGAATAATTTCGTGAGTTAAGTGAAGCTTTAAAAAGAAATGAAAGCTATGAGCGGAGATCATTAAAATTTCCCTAAAATGCACTGGTAGAAACGCCACCAGCCATTTTGTACACTCTCCACATTCTCCGAAACCACTGTGTCAACATCTTAATATCCTAAATTTAATTTAACTCGGCAATGCCACTTTCTTCCCTCTGCTCACATTAATTCATAGCTTTAGTGAATAGCCTTCTTTTTTTTCTCTCTCTCTCGTCTCCCTTAACAGAATCCAAAGAATACTTGCACCTAAGTACCAGCTCGGTTTCTACGCGCTTCGAAGCAGGAGCACGAAGAATACGTCATTGTTAGCGTCAAGTTTAATTCCAGGCGCGGGATATATTAAAGGTACGGCAGGTTTTTAGTCGGATTGCAGGTGTTGTTCATTAAGAAGGCATGGAGAGGCAAAGAAAAGAATGTCATTAGCAGGACAAAAAAACAACCAGAAAGAAAGACGAAAGAAAGGAGGAGGAAATTCTAACGTATATAAAGCCGGACAGAAGTTTAGAAAAAGTTAAAAATTCAATTGGCAAACATCAGTCGTTGTTTCTTGAATTAATGTAAAATTTTCATCTTATTGCAAAATTACCGAAAAAGAACTGAGAATTGTTTTGGGAAATAGAATAAATTTTAAAATAATATTTAACGTGCGGAAAAAGTTCATAATATGCTATTTAAGGTCACTACACAAATATAATTAAAAAACACTAAATGTTTATACTTGTTAAAAATTTACAAACGTTTTCAAAACCTTCTACGTTTCGTTTTCAAGTAAAAATAATAATAAATAATAATAATTTCAAGGACAGAATTTAGGTTGCAAGGACACGTGACCCTTTTAATCTGACATTCTGTTCTTGAAATTATTGTATTATTATTTTTACTCGAAAACAAAATGCAGGTGTTTTTGAAAACGTTTGTATTTTTTAATATTTATAAATGTGTTTTATTAATTATATTTGTAAGGTGGCCTAAATAGCTTATTAAAAAATAAATTTTATTTCTTAATTCAGATTAAAAGAGCAAAATTTAGTGCTCAGTTTCCTTCAAAATCAGTCAAAAAAATTTTGGTATCTCAAAATTTGTTTTTGGTTTATTAAGTATATCTAATGTGTATTTTAGAAAGTTTGTCTGTTTAAATGTTCGCAAAATCTTTCAAAAACTACATTATGAAACTTTACCGTCCTTCTCTTAAAAACATCAAATATCAATTTATTTGAGCTCAATCAGTTTTTTGAGACTAAATTAAGGTCTGCTTTAAGTTAAAGCATTAAAGATTGATATTCGCAAAGATGTTAAATCAAGCAGTAAATAATCAAATTCCAAATTACATTTGAAACGATTTTTGATGATAGAATTTATCCACAGGATATATGACTGGATACAAAAATTAATTTTAGATTTTCTGTCTTTTATGAGATTTCAAACTTCAGTTTTGTAAATTTCTATATTAAATAATTGAATAAAACTAATTAAAGATCAGTTAATTCTAAATACCAAGCAAAAAAAAATAAATAATAAAGGCTAAATTATAATAAAACCCATTTTTAATACTGTCTGGCAGTTAATAAAAATTGAATGCAAACATTTTACTGCAGATATTTTAGAAAAATTTAAAGAGATCTTTGAGGATCTGCGTTCACTTTGAGATTTTTTTTCTGTAGGAAGATAATGAGGAACTATGACATCATTCTTCAAAATGTTTGCTAAAAATAGTCATTACTCAGTAACAAGAAGCTGTGGGGATTTTATTTTTTATTTTCAAACTTCAGAAAGGCAAGGAAATACATAAATAAATAAATTATTTTAACCTTTACATTAAGTTTTTTGCTAATTCAGAAATAATGAAATACATTTTAATAGCTTCTGCAAATATGAAACTAATATTTTAACTTAAATCTAAGTCTACCCCAATTAGATTTCAAAGATAACTTTTTTTTTTTTCCTTGTTTTTATGAAATAAAGAATCCCTTTCTTTCTTTTTTTTTTATTATTAGCACATGTTACTGTAATAACAAAATCTATTATGTATATTTTGGAAAACTTGTCTATAGGGCGATCGGCAATAGGCCTATGGCTCAAAAATACAAGATAACACCCGGCAGCTTTATTAGGGTGATCAATATAACAAGGGTGGCTGTCCTAGGATGGTAACTATCCTTTGATACAGAGGATATCTTTCAGCTCGATTTCAGAGTCTGAAACATGAGTTCAGAGTTTGATACAAGATTGAAGCTTTCTTTGCTTTTTCTGTAAAACAAGTCGCGAAATTTCCTATTGTGTTGCTCTGAAGAAAAATCTTATTCTGTATAAAAGTGAAGTCCGGGCCATGGAAGAATCACTGAAAATAATGGCGGAGAGAAAGCGAGAACAAACTTAAATTTGACATCTTGAGACACCCTTTTTTAAAATGTGTAATTTTTATTCATATTTATATTCATGGAATATTGCCGCATTTTATTTCTGGTAATAAATGGGATAATCAATAAAAGATTCATCGAAAATTCGTCTTATTGTGCTGGTATATGGATTTATTTACTGAACCGTTCAAAATAGAATGGTTTACAATTCTGTGAACGCAAACAAAATTGTATTTTTAATTTATTTGACGTACTTGAGAAAGCTGAGTAACTGTTATTTCAACTATGTGTATTTCTTTTGTCTAGTCATTTATTTATCATAAAAATGTTTCAAACACAAATGAATATCTTTTCGTAAAAACTGCAATGGGTCCCGTTGCTTAGTGATAGTCAATTCGATGAAAATCAATCAAATTATGACCAAAATAACATAATAGGCCTAAATAAAAGTAGCTTAAGGTTAAGTGGTGCTCTTCTGCTTACAATTATTCTTCATAATGTAATGAACCAATCTAGGAGTCAATTGATTCCCAGCAAACAAGAGACCCAGGGTGTTTAGATTGTGTTGACTGTCAAGGGAAACGCATTTCAGCCGGCAGGAGGCTTGTCCACTATCAGTGGTCAGTGGGAGGGTGATTAGTTGTGGGGAACCGCACACTCCCACTTCGTACTTACATGAAATAGCTTTATAATCCCAAACCCGCAGTAGTTACCGACTGCTTACCCGGAGGCGATCTATCTGTGCCTTTGGTTCAGTATCACGCACCCACAATTGTGTTTTCCGTATGTTATTCTTCTCATAACATATCCAAAAAGTTATTACGTAATTAAGAAAGCTGTCTTTAATTAAAAAGAAAATTCTGGAAAGCTTTGCAGATCCCACATTGATTCCGACTTGAATCCTACCTTTTAATATCATGAAACTAATACCAATGAAAAGTGTGTGTGAATATATTTATTTAACCGCTAATATCAGCTGAATACAAATATAACAAATTTTCCATTTTTTGAAAAAAAAGTTATTTAAATCCACATTAATTAGTTGCCACAAATCCAATTAATTTCAATCCTATCAAATTACATACAAATTAGTGGATTAGCTAAAGGATTCACAACCATTGTTTTTTAATCGATAGCAATCGATAGCTAGGTTTTAATGCTTTTCACCTTTATGTACTAATTTCGCAGCAAGGCTCTATAGGTCTATGGAAAATTTCATTTCCCTTGGAAATAGGCTAAAAATAAACAAGCGAAAAATGTCTTTAACCATTTCCAATGTTTTTCTGACTTAGACATCATGAAATGAGTGCTGTTTAATTAAAACAGTAAGTATTAAACAACAAGTATTAAACAATATTTCTCTGAAATCTAAGTTTCCTACATTGCCACAGCCATTCTTACACTGAAAATCTTTAATTCTTAAAATAAAAGCAAATAACATTAAGCTTTTAATTCATGTATAGTTTAGAATAATATTATTATTAACTAAAGAAATCTTTTTTAATCCTTCGCTTGATTAAAAATTGCAGCAGTTCTAAGCTTAAGTTTTACTTTCATAGTAATTCGCAGAGTTACAGATAAAACGCCAAACATATTTTACTAAGAATTTCATCTTTAACCATATTTACATTAAATTCCAATTTATAAATAATAATAAAGAATAAACAGTTAAGATGCATAACTTTAAATTACTGAAATCACTTATAATTGAATAAATACAATATTTTATTACACCTCTTTGAAAAGCTAATTTTATAATTTTGAAAGCATAAGCATCACAATGAAGGTAGTTCCTTTTTCTTAAACTGTTTGAGACAGATTAAAAACTCCAATACGTTGTGAAAATACTAGATTACCTTCAACATTAGATTAGATTAACCCATTGCTACCCTTATGAGAAAGCACAAATTTTGAGAAAGTTCAGTACCACACTAAGATAATAGCAGAAGCAAATCTATAGTTTGCAAATTCAAATTCCGTTACCACCCAAGTACATCATGTTCATGTAAGATACTTCGTGCTTCAAATTTTAGAATTACTGAAAGTGAAATAGAAACTACTTGAAAGTACAGTAAAAGATCTTAAAAGTTTAAGATAAAGATATAGAATTGTAAAAAATTAACATGTCCAATGTTAATGTAAAATATTAATGTCTGTAAGTTTAAAATATTTTCAGTAGTTAAACAAGAAAAAATTTAGGACCTCGAAATTTAAGAAACTATTAATCACAGATTAGTGTTGGCGAAGATACTATAGACTAACTATATTGCAATTGAACCATACAATATCCTATAAGGAAAAACATTCATCCTGGTTTTGAGAGTTCTTCCTCGTGAAGACGAATGAAAAGAACGTCATTCATCGAGAACACATTTTCATTATAATTTTTATGTGAATATTAAACACGTGATACGTAGCTAAGTTGCCAAACATGGGTATACAGACTATCCCAGTCGGAACAACAAACCAAGATTCATTTGCTTTCCATTCAATTTTCTTCCTCGTTGTTTGTTCCTCCCATCCCTTTTTTCCCCATCTCTTTTGTTCTCTCTCTTCCTACATATTCTATCATTGAAGCCATGTTTAAGAGTTCTCCCATTGTGGAAAATATGTAAATACATCGCAAACATCTCCTGGCTTCCTCACAAATGTTCTTCGATGATGCCAGAACAAAGAATATTTAAAAGAAAGTCTTACACAGTACATGGATCAAAAAAAATAAAGGCAGTAGGTAAAGAAACAAACAGAAGAAGAATAATGAAGTACTTCAATGGTGTTTTCGATATTCTAAAACAACACGCATTCGGTTTTAGTTTTAAAATTGAAAGGATTTTTTTTGTTTAATTTTTTTAAACTTTCCAAACAAAAGGCTGGATAATATACAAAAATACGAAGTACCTTTTTATGATTACTTTTAATTATTTTACCTTTGTATGCCGAGTGAAGATGTACAGCTTGCAACCGAACATATATATATAAAGGTATACATTTTAGATGACTATTATTAATACTGTATATTAATCTAAAATGTATACCTTTACATACATATGTTCGGTTGCAAGCTGTACATATTCCTTGAACATGACATTTTTTGAGTGATGAGTTTGTTTTGTATTTGTTTCGTCATTGCCTTATAACTTAAAGAATAATGAACTGATCTTAAATCAAAAAATTGGTAATTAAGAAGCATGAAATCACACTATCAAATTTGATCAGTGTTTAGATGCATTTTAAGGGATACTGTATATTATCACCAAATATTATCTTAACTTTATATAATCACCATATATTGTCTTTATAACTTCCTGGCAAAATAGGTTTAATATGTTCCGAAATCAATTAAAATTAGATAAAATTGGAAGTCAGCCAGCAAGATCTGCACTTCTTTTTCTTACTTTAAATATATTTATTTATTTATTTATTTACTTATTTATTTATATATTTATTTAATCTATTGATGCGATTTAAATCACTATGTAAAAGTAATGGAAGCACCATTTATTGCCATCACTAATTTACAGTTTATTTTGTAAGACGGTCCCTGCTTTATAATAAGATATGGTTTTCAGAAATAACAATAGCCCACCATCAGGTTTTGCTCAGAATTCCAGAATTGATATGATTTGAGCGATAAATGTTCACAATCATACAAAAAAATAAAAAAAAAATTAAAAAATAATTCATGTTGGATAATTTTCGTTTCAATAAAGATCAAGGAAAAGTTTCAAGATGGATATAAAGAATGCAAACATGGACATAGATTCAAAAAATTAAATATTTTTTTATCCCCAGCGAGAAACTCGAATGAATTTTTTTTTTCCTGTTTATTCATTTGTTCATAAGAAAATTTGTTCGAAGACTTCATAAGAAAAGTCTTCACATCCCGAGAAATAAGAATAAAATTAAAATTTCTAGAAATAACTTTTTTTCTTGTACATTATTTAGCCATAATTTCAAGATCGATTATAAACTTGTCCTTGTCTATATATGTTGATCATTTGAAAAATACGGGTTTCTTTATATATATTTTAATACATATATGGGTTTATAAAGATTGGAAACACTGATATAAAGCAATTGATATTGTTTAGGCAGTTACATAAATTTCTAAAAAAAAAAGATAATTTAAACTGGCGTAATTAAATTAAAACTTCACATAAAATAAAAACGGAAATGAAGTAGGATTATTTAAATTAAAGATCTTTAATTTAGAGTCATTTATTTGCTATTTTTTTTTTAAACAATATAAGACCGTAAGACACAAATAAATCCGTTGAAGAAGTGCGAAAGTCTTCGTTGGGTTCCAAAACCTGTTTGTTTGTTGGGGTGTTTTATCTCCTTACCCCGTGTCCCGCTTTGCATAATTTTCCGAGATTCTCTTAGGGGACGGATGCGAAAAACTCAGTTCGCAACGAATGATTATTCTGAGTTGAAATTAATATAATCACGTCCATCAGGGCTCCTTATGCAAACGAAGATGGTTGCGTTTCAGAGCCTGATATCACAAGGAAGCTGTGCTCTTTACGGGTTCGTGTCTGCTCGACCACTGTTATCTTGATTCACTTCCCCAACAGAAAACGCTTATTATAGGCAGCCAGGCTGGCAACAGCCTCTTAAACAGTCAGTTCTTAGCTATCACTCACTTCAGCCACAGAAGCAGGCGGGAAAAATACGTTTAGAAAGAAAGAATTTCCGAATAAAGTTCATTTAAAACAACTTTGTATAAAACATTTTTTAAACCATTAATGTAATTATCTACATTGATGACTGATTCAGCTTCCAAAAATTCTATAAAAATCTATAAAAATTCGCAAAGTCTGTATTAGTGAAATGAGAATTGTAGTTTTAACTTAAATGTAATTTTAACATGTACAATCCGTTTAATATGAGATCTTAAATTATTACATTAATACTTATATAAGTGTTACAAATATATATTTACTAGTGGTCTAATATTTACCGTTTTTTGTACCGTTACTGATCAAGAAAGTGAGAAAATAAATACACATTCACTTAAGTTCTTAATAAAATTTCAATACTTTTCGCATTGTTTATATTAAATTTAAAAATATATAATATGACTACATCTTTTATTAAATTTTTACATCTCAAATCTTGGCAACATAATTTTAATGCAAGAACAATTATATAAACATGAATATTTCCAATATTTCCTAATTTTGCTTGAACCTAATAAAACATTTTTCAGTTCATTTTTTTTCCTTTGGAATTTTTATATTAAAATTTAATAAGTTGGTTCACGTTTAAAGTACTTTATTTCTGTTTATAAATCATAGAAATTCTTTTAGTCTCAAACTTTTCCAAACTTCGATATTAGAATTTCAACTATTTGGTATATCTTCGGTTTTAAGGCCGATCTTTTATTAAAAACTTGTAACAATTTGAAAGAATTTTTCAATACATTACATTCATGGAAGCCAGTAGGAACGGGAAAAATGGGAAGGAGTTATTACCGCCTCCCTCATTTTTATATTTTAATGTAATTCTTGAATTTTGTTTTTCAAAGAAACGAAAAAAAAAAGGTTTTATTTAAATTACAATTTTATTTAAAGTACTTTCTGTATTTTTACAACTTAATTTACAGTTTTACAGTTTGGTTTTACATTCCAGTTTATTTTCACGAAAACCTGGGACTCTATATTATATTTGAAGTGTTTATTCTTCATATAAAAGTTTTTAGCCCTACGTAATTTATGTTGAGTAAGAGTTGAAATTAAATTCTGACTGTTGGAAAAGAAAGCTAATCTATCTCATTAAAAGTAAAATACTCAAATTTTCGCTCTTTCAGTTTCATAGACGTTATTTTCTAAAGCATCACAACAAAGCTTAGTTTATAAACTTCCATAAGTGTACGTTACTTAATAGTTTTGTAATAAGTTATTTTTGGTGACTGCGATAGGCGGGGAAAGAGCTGTAACTTTTTATGAAATAATTTCCGTTCCATTTCACACAATGTTTAGATTGGCTTTTTGACTTTGGGGGAGAGAGAGAGTCTTATTTTAGAGCCAACGAATTCTTTAAGTGCAAATATAGCCTTTAATAACACGGTTGGCAATATTCTAAATCGGACAATTCCATGATTCCATGTTGTAGGTGGATTGCAGAGTTGTGTATGCAGCTGCAAAAATAAACTAGGGAGGATCGACCAAAGTGGGTTCATGTTTGCATTGACTCGATAAAGGGAGTGTTAAGGCCAGCAGGCTGGAGCCCAATATGGCTGCGTAACATCAAACTTTTACTGTCGTTCGTAAAACCGTCTCCAACTTTCTTCCCGACCCTCCCTCCACAGTTACATACTTCCTCCCACTTTCGAATGAGCCAGAACACAACGGCAAAGCCTATGATTAGCCTCTGTGGCACTGAACTCCACTAGCCAGTCTCACCTATTATCATGAAAGAAAACCATTATGCACAGTTTCGTCATTTAGGCCCAGACAAAACGGTTTTCTTTAGTTTTCGTCTGCACAATGTAAAAGCAGACACACTAATGGCCAAAAAGAAGATTCGAAAAGAAAAAGATTTCATTGAAATAAATGATTTCAAGAAAATGTTTTGGGAAATCTTTCTTGATACATAGTTTTTATTAATATAAGTTGCTACAATACTGGAGAGTGTTATCATATAGAAGATAAAATTTAAAGTTTCAAAAAAAAAAAAAAATTTGATATTGATTTAGAAAGCTTGAGAATTAAGACCTTATTCCAAAATTTATATCATAAGAATATAATTTAAAATGATGCATAAGAAAAAAGTTTGATTAGATATTTTTAGAATTTTTACATTACAATATAGTATGTCTTATTGTATTTTAAAGTAATTTACTTTAAAAACATCTTACAAAAGTTTATACTTAAATATTTGAAACCTTCTTACAACAAGTTCTAATTAATTGTTTGTTATATTCAAGTTTTTAATAACACTGAGGTTTTATTGTTATTGTCCAAGATCTTACAGCCACTTGTTCATCAAGTGGCTATTCTAATTGATTATCACCAATAAGCGTGAAACATTTGTGAGGATATCACTATTCATTTAATTCATTTTGGTTTCGCCTGACATTAACTATTTTATTCAATAAGTACACGTTCCGAAATTCTGTAGTCATGCGTCAAAATTTTGATGATTATTTTTTTTTTTTTTTGCTTCACAAATAACCAACACAAAAATATTTATTTGAATGCAGTAACAAAATTGTACATTTTCAAAGTTTACTAACTATCTGTTAGATTCACTTTAGTCGTTTGTTGTTTGGAGTTTGAAGTTTCAGAAAAAGTAAGAAAGTCTTAGATGAATTCTGAACATTTCGGTGTTTAGAGACCTGCAGTCATTAGCTTTTCTAAGAAGGCAGATGTAATAATCTATTTGCAATAACTTTACTCGAAAAGCGGAAGTATCTAATACAAGTTTCCTGCTTTCAAGATTAAGTAATATTTTCTGATTTTTGAAAGAATCAATTTTAACAAACTTTCAAATCTTTAAATAAAAATGATCAAATCGGTTCTTCTAAACCTAGAATTATATCACGACAATATAAAGAAACCATATATTGTTAGATGCCGATTAACTTTGGAAAACAAAACTTTGGAAAAAATTGCCAAATATTACTTACAATGTAAGTTATTCCTATATTTTTTATGATAATTTATTGATTAGTGGAATAGCAATTTAAATACAGAAACCAAAAATCTAAATAAGGGTTGTCCTGTGAATTAAAATCAGAAATTTAATGTGTTAATTTTTGATGAACATTTTAAAACATGATCAGTCATTACTGAAATAGTTATTTAATTTTTTATTTTTATAAAATGATCTTTTAAAGATGCTCTTACAATTATTTATAATATTTCAAATTCTACAAAATACAGATGAAACTCATAACTTTCTGTTGATTTGGTAGTTTAATGATTTGATTTTAGTGAAATATTATCAATAAAATCATCAATTTATTTATTTTATTTTCATATTCATCAATTACTCAGTTTTAAAAGTAACTTTACTAAGTCTTGTTACTGTTTTAATGTTTTGTTACTTTATATAATACAAATTGTAATATGTAAGAATCCTCCTAAGTAGAGCCATTTTATCAACAACAACAACAAAAAACAATGAAATGGACTGAGCATTTTAGTTAGATGATTATGAAAATCTCAATATTGCTACGCAGAAGCAGCAAAAACATCTGCATATTTGCGTAGAGGGAAGATTCGAAACCTGCCAAACAAGTGGATTCCTAATTCATCCCTTTCACATATATTATTACCGGACGATATTTCAGGCAGATTCTGCTGCAGACTTACTCCCCTATGGCTTTGAATAATGATGATTTTTTTTTTTCTTGCCTTATACTAAACCCAGTGTGTTGTAATCCTTCGATGGCATAATCCATTCTACAGGCAGAGGGGAGCACCATGCGTAGGAAGAACAAGTGCTGTAGATCCTGCTTGAATTAGATCGCCTCCCCCCCATCATGCCCAGAGCCCGGACCAGCCTGTTTACAGTCATCTGTCTTCCTGACAAACCGTGCAAAGCGTAAAGGAGTCGATAAGCAGAAATCTGCCAACATCGCCTTGAATTTCCTGTCTTGTTTTATGTATTCAGAAATGGCATCCACAGATGAACAGAAACTTAGTTTGGGGAAGAGAAATTAGATTTTCTCAAAGTCTATGTATACAGGAAAGGCATCGGTAGGAGATACTCTTTCTTTAAAGGAGTTTCCAAAAGGTTCACAAGTCAGAAAAATAAAAGTTAAAGATTCAATAAAGACATTAAGCCAAAATGTAAAACTTACGCTTTTTTATACAGCAATAAAAATATAAAGATTAAGCAAAAAAAAAAAAAGTTATATATAAAACACAAATAAAATTTATTGATTAAAAGTAAACAAGACAGCATTTTTTTTTTTTTTTTTACAGAACATCACAGCCACTAAAGATTCTTCAAAAATCTTTTTCAACATTAGTCAGGTACAAACTATTCTGCAAGATTCTTTTAAGATTACTTCTTGAACTTGTTTGTATTAGACATAAAATAATTTTAATTAATCGCATTGAAAAATTCAACATGTTATAAAAACAAACTTTGAAAATTTCATTTTTTGAGAAAATAGGAAAGAAGTGACTGGTCAACGTTTCTAATCGTTAGAGAAATTTTTCTTTATTTTTTTAACTTTATTTTCCTTCTCTATGTTCCTGAAAAGTCAATTTAAAGAAGACTTTTCAAATGTCTTCTATTAATTCACTTCTAATGTAAACCTACGATATTGCTAATCTTTTCCTCAATAAAAGATTGACATTTAAATTGTGAATTTAAGCCCAACGCTGGAGTTTAAGACGTACAGAAAAAAAGAAGATTATTTATAGTATATGTCATTATCAAATATCCAATTTTTTTGTCTTTCTTAAAGAAAATGTAAATTAACATTGTTTGATTCAAAAGCAAAGTAAGTAATGAAATAAAGTAAAAAAACAGTAAACGAACAAGTTTTTTAAAAGAAATAGATATGATCGAATTTGCTACTTCCGAGATTTATTTATTTAAAGAAATGATCTATTCCAAAAAATTTTGAGAAATAATCCTAATAGAAATAACTCTAAAAGAAAAGAAAAAAAGTGCCTAATAGAAACTGAAAGAATCTACTTATTCTTTCTGGCTGGATCTATTTATTTTAATATAAGAACAATGAAATAATAAATAAATCAAGAATATTCAAAAATGAATAAAATACTTAATCGATAATGGAAAATAATAAAAAAAATGAAATATATGGAAAATTATGTATTGTCATTCAACCTTAGCTTTTCGCATCTATCATAATTTAGGCACCCTGAAGAAATTTACGAATTTCTTTTTTATTCTTGTAATAAGGAAATCCAACAATTGCGGTAAGTGTTCCATTCAATTTATTTTTATCTCTTTGACTTTCTTTGTTTTCATTGAATGATGTTTTTTTTCTTTTAAAAAAAAATGAACTCGTGAAGCATTCACAAAAAAAAATATTAATCCTTTTGTCTAGGTTTTTCTTGAAAGTTACTATTACGAATTGGAAGGATAAAGAGGAGGAAATTGAAGACTGATAATTGATGGAATGGGAAATAGTCTAATATATATATCCATGTAAAAACACAAGTGAGCTTACATTAAACAGTTGAAACAAAAGAATCTTTTAGAACTTACAAAGAAAAAGAAATACGTAGGTCGTGTTTTTATTTTGGATGTCTTCTTTAGTAAATTGCGCGTGCTAATATAGTTGGCAGTGTGTTAAATACTATTTTTATATAATAATTTTTTACTTGAGTCTTTGGTTTCCTTAGAGTAGAATACATTATATTTTCTATTTTATTGGTGAACAAAAATTAAAATTTCATCGTTTACACAGATATTTTACTGGAAAAGCTTTTATTCCTTGCAGTAATAAAAAAATTCTAAAATATTTTAAAATAATAACAATTGATTTCGTGTTAGACATTTAGTTATGAAGATTGGACATGCGATCACTGAAGCATTGTGTCGGAATTTTGTGCTGGTTAGATTAGAAGTAAGATGGACGGCATTCCAGACGTTGGACACGACGACACGAATTGACGACTTGATGACGGACCGCGAATTCTGATACTGAAGCAAAAAAACACCAAGGGTTACTTCGCTTGAAGAAGATGGAGCGACAAGGAATTTTATAGGAGGTTCGGCAAATATTATTTCGGAAAATAAGGGAGATCAATTGACGAATATTCGGGATAATTATGTAAAAACTGTTTTGGAAATCAGTATTTTTGCTATCTCAGCTTTTTGGAGATCTTATTGAGCTAAATTGCATTTCGGTTAATTGCTTGTTAAAAAAATTTTTTTGCACTTAATTCGTCATTCTCTTTCAAGTTTTCCATGTTTTTACATGTTTTTTAATGTTCATCGAAATAGATATGAGATTTTAAGCTACCTTTTTATTATATCTTTTATAAGCGAATTCTGTTAAAAAAAAAAGAAGTCAGCAAAAAATCAATATTTCTGGAAATTCGTACTTGAAATCCTTCAATATAACCAATAACCTTCCCTAATTTTATGACGGCTACTTAAAAATCATAGCTTTTAGGAGGAAGAAAAAGATACAACACGCAAGCAAGCACTCTTTTATAGCAAAACATTAAAACTTCAATAGCTTAAATATTTTGATTTTACGAGGGGAACGTCTATATTTAATAATAACGGGTAGTTTTCCAAGAGTAGCAATTCATGAAACTATAAAAACTTCCGATTTGCGGCTGCTTACCAAAGCAGGCGATATAAACGCTGTAAATTGGAACTTACTATCTATGTGTATCATCTGTGCCCTTTACAAAACAGAAATGGTTATTACTGCTAATAATGAGATCTCTCTCAAACTGGACAGCAGTTTTAAAACACAACATTTTCGTTCAATTAAGCTGAATAAAATATAGCTTAATCAGCATCACCTCAAAATTAATGACTTTACTGTTTAACATAGTATTTAAAATGAGACGGATCGATGCAATGCATATTACAGAAGATTCTAGAAAATAGACCTGTACGACTTTAAAAGAGACTTAACAAAAGAGATTTTATTTTTAATTTCTACATTTCTGAATAATAGTCGATGATATAAACAAACAAAAAATCAGTTAACATTAAAATGCTTCTGCTGCAAATGTTTGTTATATTTTTATTTAGATAGGTCAAATTTGTATTTTACAATATAAAATATAATATAATATAAAAGTGATATTGCTTTAATGTATTTTTTTATTGTATAGTAATATTTTATGAAAATTTTATAAATATATAAATTTATATTTGCCAAGTTAGATAAATTTAAACATATCGAAAACTTAATATTTAAATATATTATTTTACGTTCAAATTAAAGTATTGACATAATTAAAATAACAGTAATGTATCGATATGATCTATTAATAAATAACAGCAAATGTTAATAATATGTTAACAAATAATAATAATAAATACAATTGCAGAAAAGTGAAGACGGAAAACTTAAAAGCAAGTTTCTAAAACTGAAGGAATTAATTTATTAGATCTTTTCATGTGTTCTTGATTCATACAAAAGACTCAGTTCATATTTGAATCACAACTAAACACTGGTTCTTGAAAATAAAAAAAATAAATAAATAAATAAAAAAATTGTTGTATTGTAAACATCTTTTTACAATGCTACAAATTTTTTCGTGAACATAGTCATTTCATTTTAAGCTGATCGCACAAGGATTTTGTTCTCTTTGTATCAGCAATTGTCTAACAGGCATCGCAACAGGTAAAGGCAATAAGCTAATATATGGCGTGGGTTACCGATTATCCACGCTTAAATAGAAAAAATTTTAGTGTTCGAAATTATTGTTGCTTAAAAAGATGTTTTTTTTTTTTGTTTTTGTTTTTTTTTCCAGTTATTTTAAGCATCAACTTTTACAAATTCTCGAATAATTCTGTAATTCTCTTCTGTAAACAAGTGATTTTTAACTATGAAGCTATAAAATTACAAAGGGTGGAGATTATTTTTTTTGATATACGATTATAAGCTGTTGTTATATTTTATTTTTATTTTATAATTTTAGAGGTTTAAGTTTTGCGATGTATACATACGCACATTATTGTTAATAAATATAAAGATGAAGGGATGAATATCAATAATTTTATTTCATTAAATATTTGTATTTGTTAACTTTAATACATATTTGTATATTTTAACGATTGCATTTATAAGTTCAAAAAACATATTTTGATACATTCATTAAAGTAGAAAAATTAAACTTAAAAATGAATTATTATTCATAGAGAAATTATTTTAAAAAAATATATAATCTTTATCATTTCATAATAACGATTATTTTTAGGTATAAATATTGAATTTAGATCTTATTTTGTTTTTGAAGAAAGGTGCGATGAAAGAACTTGAGAATCTTAAGACAGCAGCTAAGATTAAGAAAAAAAAAATTAAACAGATGAGATTGGGTGCTAGAATTTTGATCTTTTTGTAATTCTGATGAAGTTTGAAGAAGTTAAAATGATTCGATCGAAGTAATTAAAAGTCTGTCAACAAGTTGCACTGAACTAATATGTCATAATCAATCGTCACAGTTGCTGCCAATTCAGTTAAGAAAAAAAAACAATACTCAAAGAGATTTTTTTTTTCCTCCCTCCCTAATAAGTAAAATTGCATTTCAACGAGGGGGTTTTTTTTTTTTTTTTTTTTTTTTTCATCATTACCCCAACTATTGCTAAATGTATCCTTGCACTAACCATAGTATTCATCGTTCGAAACATATTTATATATTTCAGTCAACTTTCTATAAAAATGTGTAGAACAAATTAAAAAAAAAAAAAGATAAAACTACATAATTGACGATAAAAGATACATTTTACGGCAAGATCAGTAATTTCGGTGTTTCATATCTGAAATTGTTATAAATGAATTAAATGTGTATTTTTATTTTAAATCCACTTTTTTATTGACGATTTACTGAGTAAATAATTTTTTTTAACCCGTTATAAGAATATTTTGGATATAATAATCTGTACAGCAATGTATATGCTGAATTTAAAATAATATTTTTTTTTCGTTATCTAATTTAATTAAAAATACTTAAAACTTATAATAATTACTCACTGCATGACAATAATTATTTAAAAAAATGATTTTACTTTATTAAAAGGGAGGATCAGGCAAGAGAGATTTAAGCTAAATACGGTTATGAATATTGATGTATCTCAATTTATATCAAATTCCATATCTTTGTACTATCTAATTTCTCTAAAAAAAAATAATAAAAAAATAGAAAGTGAAAAAAGTAGGCATAATCATCATCTATCTTTTTATTATAAATTTAACTTTTAAATTATTTCTACTCATTTTTTTCTTTTAAAAGAGTAATGTCTAGGGATGGTTGAAAAGATAGGCTAAAAGAAAGGCCTTCCTCCAAGCTATCTCGCTGTTAATACAAAGACATTAGCGTCTCCTTCGATTGTGGGCGATCTTTATTTTTTTTTTTTTTTTGTGCGCACTCAACTCTTATAAGAACTTCATTTCCGTTCTAGTAATGAACGGTAACGAAGAGATAAAAGGCGTATAATTTGGCTGGATTTGGTTTCTGAAAAACAATGATGATGATGAAAACGATATGAACTTCTACGAACAAGGAAGGGTGGATCGAAAATTTTAAGCACAAAACAGTTGAAAAGATTTTTACAGCTTCAAAAAAGCCTTTGTGTACCTGTTTTTCAACTACATTGTCATCAAAGAACTTCTTGTCTAAATAATTTTGGCATAATTTTTACTTATAATTTTAAGAAAATGTAGTTTTTCTCCAATATTATACAAATAAAATCACAGTTAAATACAGCTACTTAATGGCTGGCCACAGCAGATTAATTAATACTCATTAGAAAATAATAAATATTGTTATATTGTTTACTTATAATGAAATGATATTTATTATCACATATATTTTATTATACACTTTAATAAATCTCTAAACTCAGATAAGAGTAATTTCAGTTATACTGTAGTACGTAATTCTTTGAAAAAAATTTTTATATTTTACAACATAAATTGTAAATTCAATATTTTAGACTTCATTTCAAAATAACATTACACACCCTATTTAATAAAAGAAGAATTACTCAAAGGTGTTGGATAAGGAAGGAATAACACTTTTTTTTGTTCTTATATCAATTAAAAATATATATACATGTAATGTACATCTGATACAAACCTTCTCAACTATAAATAAATAATTTAGAAACAAAAAGAGAATATAAACTTAGAAACGTAAAGGAAAGTTATTTTTTTTTTAAAATAATTACTTTTTTTTTAACTACGGGATGAGGACGTAATGGATCAGAAATTCTGAAAATGGTCAAAAGGTTCGTGTTTATCATTATGAATATATTACATAAATGAAAGAAATATAGTCAAATAGTGTTCATTTGAGGAAGTTTATAAGTTCTTTATCTTATTTTTGAGTGAATTTATTTCTTTTTTATTAATAGAATTTAGAGACTTCGAAAAAATAAATGTGGCGAGAAAAAGTTTAGATACTCTAGGTTACATTAATTAACATTAAAAAAAAAAATTACCGTGAAATCTATTTTTAAAATATTAGAAATGCTAGATATTTCTAATATTTTACATTTTACAAAAGCAGCTCAGGAGAATGCTAATAAGTGAGATATGTAATTTTTATTTCACTTTATAATATATATAGACTAAATACTGACGTATTTTTAATAAAAAAAAAATAAATCTGCTATTGTTTCAGTGAAGCAAAACGTCATAAGATTTGTTCAAATTTTTCTGATTCTTAAAAGAAAAAAAAAAAATTCCAAGAGAAATATATATTTTTCTTCATTTTTTGTTTACAATAAAATTATAGTGAAGGATTAGAATAGAATACCTTAAATAATATGTTTGTATTACTTCGGAGGAATACCATAAAACAAGTGAAGATGACACCGGAGGTGATTATCATCGCATATTATATATAATTTCCATATAACGACTCATACAAATTAATTTGCATACGGAAATGCATGTATTTTGTGCAGGATGAACCATCTGTTTTTTGTATGTTTTCCAACCGAGACAGTAAATTTGACCGTAAATATACCTTGAAAACTGGTTTCGATTCCATTCCCACGTTTCTGTTTCCATTTTTTCCCGCTTTTTTTTATATATATAAACTTATTTATCCTTCACAGATGTAAGTCGATTTTCGAATACCTTAATGTATGCAAAATAGACCATTCCAAAGATAGAACAGAGAGAAATAATGAAAGTTTAAGCCCTTTATCCTTTTTTTTTTTGTCATAACTCGTGTTTTTCGCCTGCAAAAATATAGCATTAAATTGAAGATGTAATATTTTTACCTCAAATTTTATTTATAGAATATCCTTAATAATTTACAATATGCAAGTCTACAATATATAAAATAGAAATTTTAATTTTACCCTAGGAGTCAATTTAAATATTATTTACGAATTTTTCTAATAAATATTAATAACTATTAACTGATAAAATAAGAGATTTATTTAAAAAAATAAAGAAAGAGCTTTACTAGCAAATTTAGAAAATTTTGAAAAACAAAAATGAAAAGGCAGGAAAAGATAGAGAAAAAAAAAGAAAGAAAGGTTTTAAAAATTCAATCATAAATTAGTTTAATGTATTGTTGAAATGTTTTCGTACAATGACAAATTTTTTCCACAATCCATCAAATAAATTTACGATTGAACTTTATATTAATATTGCGTGTAATCTACATTTTAAAATATTTAAAAGTATAATATTATATTAAAATTTGAATTTGCCACCCCACCCCACTTTTTCGGTTCAATCTCGGGTTCAAACAGGGAAGAATGGAGTTCAGTATTTTAATCCGTGAAATTTTGAAAGGGTTAAAAAAGCCTATAATAATTTCATTTTGCTTAGAATAGGTTTTTCTATAAATTGTTGTCAAGATATAGTCAATTCATTTAGAAATTCACAAGAAATGAGAATTACTATTTCCCTTTTCTACTAAATAAATGTATCTTTACAAAATAGAAAAGCAAAAACTGTTATATCTAATGTCTAACTCTCAAATTTTTGCTTATATAATTGTAGCCCTGCTTGCACGACCGCCAACACAAATTTCTGGTTTATGACAAATTCCGGTTTTAGGGCTTCTTAGATCTTAACATTGATAAAGGAAAGAGGATAAAGAAGTCTGGACATGGCACGAGTCTGGCACCCCAAGAATTACCCCCTCCACCATTCGTCTTCTCTATATTTACATCCAAAAATTCATCTTGGCTATTCATACAATTTCTATTTCAGAAGATTGGAATTCCAAAAAAATACAATGAAAAATAAGTCTATGTATTCCTCAGAATAGACAATATTCTCTTTTTTTTTTTTTTTTTTTATTTTTTTTTTTTTTTTAAGTCCAATTTATAAAATGTTAAACTTAGAAAAGTCAAAAAAAAAAATACAAAAAATGCCTAGATACACTGTTATGAAAAAATATGTTCAGAAAAATAAAAAGTCCTGAAACAATAAGAAAGAATTATACCCCACTACTTTACAATGGATTATTTGATGGTATTTTTTTCATCTTTGAAAAAAATAATTTACCAATGTGTCTTAGAAAAAAAATTAATGAAAACTATTATTAATATTCAATAATTACATATTTGTTTTGCATCATTAAAACAGTCATTTACCGGTTGTGATTCAGGAAACAATAATAAGAAAATTTAATTCATTTTCAGAAGCATTTTTCCATGTAGGACAAAATTTATTACCAGAAGATAGTTGTGGAATCATAGAGCGAGGAAACGCTGTCTTTAAAAGAAAATTGACAGAAACCCCAAGACTCCCCTCAGTATTTTTTGGATAAAAGTAAAAAGCAAAACAAAAAAACAAACAAACATTAGTTTGCTTAGTAATATATAAAATGCCAAGGAAATATTTAAACATAGATTATTGGGTTTATGGCTCTGCTCCCAATTCTTTCCCAATTTCACTTTCCTTGATTTATTTGATTATTAGTTTGCTACGAATTAACAAGAAAAACCTTTCATCTTTATAAAACTGTGGACTAGCTAGACAAGAAAAAATTTGGCCCAACAACACAAAAATAGTAAATAAGCCATTATAAAATTATGTAATTTCACTTTTTTTTTAAAAGTGAACTTAAACTTTTTAAATTAAAAAATTAAAAAAATAAAAAAAAACCAAGAAAAGTTTAGGGATAATCATTAGAAATACACTCAATTGAATGTATTGGTAGGCCTAATTTTCGTTTTTCTTACAAAGCCATTAAGTAATTTGTCACCGAAATCTCCGAATCAGCGTCTGAAAATGATGCGGGTACCAGTCTGTGCAGCAACCATTGCCTTATCTGGCTGAAAATAAGCAAGATAGAATACAATGCCTTTGCGGGCTTCATTATCATCACAAACGATTTACAAGATATGAAATTATAAATACGCTCCTGAAGAAAATAACCTGTGCTGAATAGCCAAACTACATTTCTGAACATGGATAATTTATTTCTCAAGGCTTAAGTTAGATTGAAGATTCTGTCATAAGACCGATCGACCAAGTTCTTAAACAAGTAAACATCCGGTGGGGGAATGTCTTCGACTAGATTATGCAAAGCAGAGCCATCATCGTATCGTATTTAAACGCCGGCAGCAAATGTTACCGCAAAACAGGAAGATATATATTTAGGATGTTTACACGTTACGATCCATTACTTTAATTCAAATCAATACACGCATTTTATAAAATATGAATATTTAGTAACTGTATATTGAAATTTAGTACTATTTTCAATGCAGAAGCAGAAAGTTATGTTGTTTCAAATACAGATGTATTTTTGTTTGAAACTTCAATTGAGTGTAAAGGATGTAATTTACAAGAAAAAAGAAAATGGCAGCAGTCTTAAGGAGATACAGAGGAGGTAAATTTAATATGCAAATGCACAATTAACTTAATTTATCATAGCAATGTTGCTAACTAGATTTAATTAACCATCGCGCCTTAATTACAAAGTCTAATGAATAGGCTTTGTTTACTTCAAGTACTCGTAAGTTTCCAATCAGGATTTATTAGGCCTAACACTTTTAAAACACACTCTATGAGACGGAGTTGTTTTTTTGAGATTGCGATGTTGTTTTGTCAAACTGAAAATCCAGGAAGAAATTTCAACGCATTTAAAACAAAGAACCTAATTATATTTAAAACATTATTTTTATTTCTATACTGCTTTTTTTTTTTTTTTACATTTACAATACCTACTTAAATTTCAAGGAAAACTTTTATTTTTCAATCTTAATGGTCTTGTTGTTTTTGCGTAGAAATGTCAATAGATTTCTATTAAATTTTACATATAATTGGTTCATATTTTATAAAAAATGTTTGCATTTTATCTGTTAAAGAGCCAGCGTTTTTCTATAGAGTATTAAAAAAAAAAAGGTGTCTGTTGCATCAAAAGTTTTAGCATAAACGCAATCGTATTAAAACCACAGAACTAAATTAGAAAGGCAACATGTCTCGCTTTTTAGCTTTCTTTCTCATCATCGACTGAAGTGACGTCATTTCCTTTTCCTAACACCCTTTGGCACTATGCAATTCCAACTCGAGAGATGCGAATTTCAGATTACTAATCTGAACAACACAACCATCCTTCTGTTGCTAAGGAATTGCGAGGGAGCGAACGTCTACTTCTAAATCCCGCCTGACCAAAAGGAATGCATTCACAGTCCTAATAAACAGCGCCACAACAGTTGGTGCAGCCACGCTGGCTTTTCGCTCTGATTATTAACGGATATAGGTATATCAACATAAATCACATCCGCCAAAAGAAGCGCTATAGGCGTTAAGAATATCACCACCCTTCCATAAAAAAAAGCCCAGAATTTATGAAGCAGTATAAAGGTGTCGATAGAAAAAAAAGAAGCAGAAAAATAATAATAATAATAACAACAGAAATACTTTTATAACAATAAATATTAATTATTTTCTATAATAGTTTAGAAGCTTTAAGAAATCAAAAAATATTAATTGAAAAACTTAAAAATTTAAAAACAGGGATAGATCCGTCGGTGATTACTTTAATTATTATTTTTAACCCTAATTTTTAAAAACTACGAAAGTTTACGAAATATTATGCTTAGAATCTTAGTCCATTCCCAATTTGAGGTAATTTATATGTTTTTATTATATTTTTATAAAAGAATAAATTAATTCACGAAAGATTTGAAAGCTAAAGTAGTGTAAATGTTTCCGAAGAATTAACGTGATAAAAAAGAAAAATGAAAAAACAAATTTGTTAAAAACAGCATTTTTTTTTTAACTTTCACAAAAGTGTTTAAAAATGTTTAAAACTACTTTAATCTAAAGCCCTTCTAATTAAAACAACGATAAATATAGAAAACTTCATGCTTCAGTTAAATGTAAATTAAAACTAATTAAAAACTCCAGAAACTATTCGACTAGAGCTGACATGAAGAAGGGAAGAGGGGACGAAATATAAAGAGGGAGACGTGAAAAGAGGGGAGGAGGAGGTGACAAATGATTCTACTACATCAGGTAAAGCCAACTTCACGTTTTGGATAAATCTAAAGTCATTAATTAAAGAAGCTTTATTTGATCAACCATAGGAAGTTACGAAAACATTAAAAGAATTAATACTGCTTAATTATAAATTTTACAAAACAACAAGATTTTTAGTAAACAATTGAAAAGAAATAATTTTATATTCCAACATTGAGGTCAATCAAGTTTTGTAAAAAAGATATGAATTTCTTTATTCGTTTCCTTAAATACTGCTTTTTCTTTATTTCATCTGCCTTCTTTAATATGTCAAGTTTCTGTTTAACATTAATTTTAATTTTTATCGTTATTTTGTAAAAATATAATTCTTAAAACTTAAAAGATGAATATTCCAATTTTGGATGTAGTATCTTTTTCATCCGTCCTTGTCTCTCTGGATTAACGTTTTCTAATGAACTTTACTTGTTTCTGCAATGTGAGAAAGCCATTTGATGCCGAATTTCAGGTCGATTTAACTAAGGATTTCGTAGCATTTCGGGAATGAGTAATGCGAATATAGGATTTCTCCCCAAACAACAGCAGACAATGGAAAAATACTAGCGACAAACTGAAACTAGACTCGTCTCTGCAACAAAATTAGACGCCGCAAATGATAACCCCGTCATCGGCCTCCACAAAGCCTTCCCGGTATCTTCAGATGTCGAAGAATTATGCTTGACATTCATGTAATTGCAAAATTATTAGAAACCGACTTGCAAAGTTATGATTAAATTCCGCATCAACATATATCGTAATGCAAGCAAAATGTGGGGAATATACAAATTTACCAGAATATTGGGAAATACCACTGCTCAATGAAACTCCTAACTAGCTCAATACTGATTTGCTTCAATGTTACACGAGTTACCATCAGCCACTTGGTAAAAGAGCACAGAATATTACAATTTCAATATATCCCAGATCAACTAAGAAGCCAACGAACACAGCGTCGTAAAAAGTAATTACCACCCATTTCGATGCTGACCACATATTTCACTGACCGATTAACGTATTGCCGTTCCTGCAGGGTGTTAAACTGTTCTACCAGCCCAAATAAGTTCACATCTGTCTAAGATTTAATTTAATTTCTACTTTTGTTTTCGTGTGAACTCGTAATTCAATCAGTGCTTTCCAAATTACCCTAAATAATAAGAGCGCTCCGCCTCGTCCTTAACTGAAAAGTCCAGTTCAGACATTATATTCACTTTAAACTAAAGAACATGTTACTATTTTCCCTATTTTCGCTTCTAAGAACCAAAATTCTTTAAGAGGAAAATAAAATATTTCTTAAATGTATTTTTTTTTTTCAATTTAGTCATAAGATACTTAAAAATGATGTACGGTAGCTTTAAAACGTATTTCTTTGTATTTTTTACGTTCTGTTCTTTTTTTCAAGAACAATATCTGTCTTAATAACAATATCTGTCCTTGAAACCTGCTGTTTCGTTCACGCAGTTTGTAAAATTGCGCCGAAGTTAATGAGGAAAAAAATTTGTCAGTAATTTAAAAATAAAATAAGTAAATAGATATTTTGAGCTGAGGACTATAAAAAGATAGGTAGATAACCAAAATTTTAAGTATAATTAACAGTAGATGTTTTCTGTGAATAGTTCTCAGTTTCCTTGAGACAGTATACGAAGACTTAACTATCAGCGTGCGCTATTTCATTACTTATTAAAAAAAAAAATAACATAGGACTTCTTTGGGGTTTTTTTCTTTACTGAGCAGCGAGAAAACATGACTTTCCGTTTTTTGTAATAAGAATTCAAAATATAAATCCTCGGCACATTAAAATGTCTAAATTTTTTAATGAAAGAAAATTTTTTTTATTTAAAATAAAGATTCTGCATAAAAAAAAAAAAATTAAAGTTTTTGAGATGCTTTAAGGTTTATAACTTAAAAACAGTTTCAAAGTTTTAAAGCTGAAATTATACTTTCCAAAAGAAAAAAAAAATACCTCTGCAGTATTAAGAAAAAAAATCATGTTCTTTTTTATTTCGTAAAACTTCATAATACAATGATTTTTTTTTTTCTTTCTGGAGTATCAAGAATGTGTAAGCTTATTATGTGAAACCAGTGCGTGCATAGAAGCGTGTTACGACGATTATAGTTATGAAATGTAACTCCAACGAGCAGCAGAATTCTAATGGGGATTAAGTTAACGTTTATCCAGTTCAGTTCTCGTCAACGACAACTTGCGAGGGTGGAACGATCGGGGTCTAAAATGAAAAGATCTCGCCCAAAAAAAAGAAAGAAGAAAAATCTCGGAGGTCGAGGAAATCCTGTCGCATGAATAATGAATGAAGTTTTAAATATTCTAATCAATTTTCCTAATATAGAGAAGGGGACAGGAAGAATGGATTAGGCGCGGGAGATAGGCATCTTGAAATTACAATAATGAAAAGTTAAATTTCATTACACAATGGGACCAGCTCAGTAATTATAACATTCGCAGGGATATCTATACATCGGAAATGCGTTTGTAATTTTAAAAAGGTTATTTTTTATTTATTTTATTTTATTTCACTTTAATTGGAAGGTTCGTGTAGAATATTTTCGATATTATTATCACCATTACTTTCTTCATAAGCAACAAAAATAATCCTTTTATATCAATTTATTCACTACCTATTAACAAATTGATTGTAATTTTTATATTTTATATTTTGCAATCCAGTATTACAAAACGAAAACTACACATTATTAACATTATTACTATTTTTTTGTTAATAACAATGTACTTAGCTGAAAATAAGTAAATAAAATGTAACATAATACATATATATTTTATTAATATATATAAGACAATAAATAGTTCTTATTTCAAAGGTGACTTTTTTTTTAATATTGAAACTTATAATTTAGTTAACTTTTTTTTTTTTTGGCTTTTCTGCGATTCTAAATGGCTTTTATTAATCTCAGCAAATAAATAAAATAGAAATTTAAATAAAATTAATATTAGCCGTTTCGTTAGCAAACAACTTCTTAATAACATTTATCTGATTATCCTAAAAATCTTAAATTACATTTTTCTGAAATCTTTTTAGTAAGAAGCCTAATCAACTGCCTCAAATATACATATTCTTTTTTTACTATTTTATGAATTTTTATTAATATTTTTCGATTTGAAAAAAAATTAAACCGCTTTGTTATATATGTTTTTATATCTATAAAATTAAAAACTAACTTAGCATTATTTAAATATATATAATTAGAAAATTATTGCATGATTTATCATTTTCGAGTTTTGTTTTTGATTTTTATAAATAGATGTATATTTTAAAGTAAGTAGAAAAAAAGTTTGAAATCATACATAAATTACAGAAGTTAGGGTGTGTGTGTGTGTGTGTGTGTTTTTTTTTTTTTTTTCCATACGTTTTTATATATTTGGAAAATATAAAAGAAAAATAAAGTTTTATAAAAACAAAATGAAAAAGATTTCCATGTTTTTTGGGATATCAAAATAAAAATAAATTTTAAGATAATATAAACTAGGAAAAAAAAATTGGTAATTTCTATTGTGAAATAAAAAAAGTAAATTTTTAAAAAACATTTTTGAATTGTCTTCAGATATTATGTATATTTTTAAAAATATTTTTTTTTTAATTTTTATAGAAATAATAAACTATTATTGATTTAAAGATTTATTATTATTTTAAATTTCTGTTTTATTTTCTTTTGATACGCTTTTGAATTCGCCCTTTTTTTTTTCCTTATGTTTAATTTACATAGCGATAAATTTAATGATAGTTAAATTTGTACATAATCAACGTTTGTAGTTAAAATAATACAAAAATAAAAAATAAAAATAAAATGTAATTCATTAAAAATTTATGCTAATGAAATGTCGAATTGTGTTAAGTGTTAAAGAATTATAAATTGTACAGTACCTAGATGATGTCGGTGCGGCTTTCGTGGGTGCAGCAACTGCCAATACGTTGGCTACCCTTGCAGAGTTGTTGTATTTCCTGAACCATCTGCTACAGACTGCTATTAAATCAATAGTGCCAACTCGTTTTATCAGCTGAATCACACGAAAGTGTCCAACCCACTTCGGGCCGTCACTGCACAGTAAACTCCTTCGACGAACAATCGGTGTAACCGCTGAACACAAGATTCACAGAGATTTCCTCGAATAGGAGCATATCCGTGGCTTATTCCCGTCTGTACAAGTCCGAGCGGACGTACGGTATCAGCCGTCTTCGATTTCCCGGCCTGTTCGCCGCAAGCGTAAATCGCGCATTTCTCCCGGCCGGAGCAGCTGCAGTCTCGGAGGGCGAGTGGTCCGACGGACGGTGCCGGGCTCGCAGCTCGCTGGTCCGCGACCGCCTTGCCATCCATCCACACTGGAAGTATTCCAGGCATGCCCACTGTACCTCTTGCCAAGTCACGTTGAGTTAATTACATGCAGCGTACTTCGCCTTTCGTTGGGTTTTTCCCTGGCAAAAAGCAGAGCAATGCGCGGACTCCCCCGGCCCGAGCGAAGCCAACCGCGAAGAAGAAGAGAAGGAATGAAAGATAGAAAGAGAGAGAAGGACAGGAAAAAAAAAAGGCAGCTGACTTCAGAAGATAGAGAGACGGGCAAAGAAAACAAAGAAAGCCAGCCCACGCAGAGCGTCCAAGTTGCACGGCTGCCCCGCAGCCAGACGTCGACGCCCATGGAAGAGGCAGCACCAAGCTACAGGGGGAGCAAGCTACAGTATGTGGGAGGAATTGCCCTTGCACCGCTTGATGGCAGCACCGCCGTGGCCAGCGTCGCACGGCCTCTTCGATTTCTCGTTTTATGTTCACTATTAAATATTGATGGACGCACTATTACTTTTAATTTGCGCTTAGAAAGGCAAAATTTATCAAAAACAGAAGAGAACGTGCTGTAAATGCCAAACACACAACACTGAAATAGTACAGTTCAAATAATAAGCATCTTATTTTATAAACGTGATAAAAGTGAAGCACAACATAATTTTCTTCAGAATTCATAAAATTTCAAACTAGAATGCATTTACGACAAACCTAAAATCATATAAACTCCTAAACGAAACCACCAATTTAAAATTAATTCTTAAAATGCAATATTCTAACTTTATTTAATTCCTATATTTTTCCAAAATGGCTACAATTTCGGTTATTACATTCTAAGTACTTTTGCTGAACGTTAATTCTATATTATCATGCAGAACCCTATTTTCACTTTCTGTAATATATCAGAGATTATTTTTTTTTTTTTGAAAATAGGAGATATAAGTAATATTCAGTAAAATATGGACTATTTCAATACTCCAAAACACTATTACAGTCGTTAACTTGAATCTTTTGCTTCGTATAAAATAGGCATCTCAGTGAAATATATACAAACGATTCATTACAACAATAGATCTTTAAAACCGATCGTTTGAGTAACGTTAGATAACTTTAGGTCGCTTTAGATAAATTGGAATAACATGGAATAACTTTACTTATTTATTTGTATTTCATCCTTAAACCTTATATTTTAGTTATTTCTTTTCATCTTCTCAAAGAAAAATATAGTCAAATGAGAAACAAATACTTTGTGATTGCAGTACTTATTTATTTCATTTTGCATCGAAATTTGACGAGAAATATTTAAGTCTCGTAGAACGACTGTTTTTTTTTTTTTTCAGAACTTGTTTTGAAATTTCAATACCAGATTCATTTATTCTATTCAACATAAAATTCGCAATTTATTCCTTTCTTTGTGTGTACTTGTTTTTACATTTCTTCATTCCAATGTCAAATTTTTCTTATTCCAATTCTTTCACCTCAAGCTGAAATAAGGAATAAGTCGAATGATTATTTTTCGATGTAAAATGCAATGATAACAACATATTAAATTCCATTATTGTTACGATGTAGAATGGTAAATGTGTAGATGAAGTATTTGCAGAACTTCAAAAGAATATTCAGTATTTGCAGCAATGAAAAGGTTAGACAAGCAACTGGAAACGAAATTAGATAGAATGAAATCAACAAGTGCGAACTAAATATTTGAACAGAAACATCAAGAATAACAACTGAAAACATTCTAATAAATATATATTTTATTATATATTTAATACTGAAACATTAGTTTATTAAGAATTAACTTAAAGGGACTACGGAATTTTAAATTTAGTCTTGTGCTATTTGTTTCAAATTTCAAATTTGAAAACTGAGAGTAAATTTGTTTAATCTATCAGGAACTTCATTCGACATAAAACTAATTAAAAAACTATTAACATTTAATTAAATTTGATATATTAATTAGTAGGACTTTAATTAGCAATTAAGGAAATTAACTTTCCAAAGAAAGCATGAAGCAACCATAAAGATTTTTTTTTCAATCAGATTATTCGTAATTTCATCTGATTAGTCTTTTCCCATCCCATCATAATATTGTTTTTGAAGTACTTATCGTATAGCGTTTATTCTGGTCTCTTTCTAGATTTGAACTCGCGATTTTCACTGAATATGTAAATAGTAAGATTATTGAAAGTTTGTGAGAGTCTCAAATTTCAACTAATCGTTATTAAAATAATAATTTAGTTAGCCAATAACTTAATTACATATGGATCCATTCGCGTGTGATTGATGTTTGCATCACTCACGAAAACTTTAGGGTACTGAAATAATCCAACAAAATGAACATGATATAAAGATCTCATTGTTCTTAATGAACAATGTTATTTATATATATATTATTGTACATTTTAAAGAATTAATTTCTTAATTTCAAAATTGCATTTTTTTTTTGTTTTGAAATAAGCTACTTCGATTTTAAATTTAGAGGAATACACACTAAAATAAAGTATGAGAAGAATTCACTAAATAATATACCAAAAATATTTCATAAGTTTTTTTTTTTAGAACATGACATAGCAAAAGAATATCATTAGACTTAACAGAATTATTTACCAAATCGATTAGGTTAATAATAAAAAAAAATGCTCGATATTATCTTCATATTAAAATTCAATAGATCCAACATCTTTCTTGTATATTTTATCAAACCAATATCAAAAGTCAGAGAGTCGATTTTAAGTTTGTTGTGCGAGGCTCTACGGACTTGCGAGGATCCTTTTAAATAAATGTCATCTATTTAGAGATTGATTTGTTAGGTTATTTTGTATCCAGGTCCGATGATGGGCGGTGAAAGTACTGCCCCCGAAATATGCAACCTTTTAATGTTTTAAATTTTAACTTTTTTGTAATTTCAAAATGTGTTGTCATCTACATTTTATATTTGCTAAATTATGATCGACTTCCAACCAAAAAAAAAATCTTATGATATCGATTTCCCACACATTTAAAGAATCCTGAGTGAATTATTCCCCCTGCTCCTCACTCACTGCCCTAAGATACTTAGGAAAGTAGTCCTAGAACATTTTCAGAACATATTCCCTTTAGATGATGTAAAGATGCAAGATTTATCATCAAACCATTGATAATTTCAACGACATTTTCTAAGCCATTGAGACATCTGTTAAAATGTTAGTTCAAACAAGATTCTCTCTTTGAATTTCGAGATTAAATCTTTGGAAATAAATCTTTGTTAAATAGGTTTTACTATTCCGAAGACTTCGCAATCACATTCGATATCACTTCAGCTGATTAGAGGTAAATACACTGATTAATATTTTTAGAGTATCTTGGAAACTATGCATGGAGTGAACAAGGAGAATGAAAACTATTCATTAATATTCTATGTACTGAAATCTGCTGTATGTGGATCACAATAATAGCTTGCATCCAAATTTAAATAAAAATAAAGAAATATAAAAGCAATAAGTAGGCATGGAGGTGCATGATTTTGAGTCTAACACTAAAAATTACGCAAATATAAATTCAACGATCTACAATTTCATTTAAAATACCATAAATTTGTTGTTAAATAAAAGATATTTTGCTTCTGTCAGATTACGTTAAAACTGAAGAGTAAATATTCAATGTTATGGTGGTCTTAGAAAAAAAAGATTTTATCTGTCACAGTATTAGTCATATAATAATGATCTCAAGATATTTTAGTTTTTTGCAGTCTATATTTTTTTTAGATAATGAAAGGAAGTTGAAGAGCACTGCTCATATTGTCAGCCATATTAAAATAACGCTGTTTTGTCTAATCATTAAATTAGTCAATTTCATACGTATGTAAGAAAATTACCATAAAATTGCTTCGTACTATTTTTCTACTTAGACTTATCCCAAAAATATTTTTGTGTTTTTTATTTAAAGAAACAAAAACAGATAGAAGAGAAAACGTAACGAAGATAGCTTTAATTTCTTACAAGTTAAATAAATATTGTTCCTGACAAGTTAAACTGGAGATATAGAGGATTTTTGATAAAGCATTTAGTGTGACAAAAGTATTGTAGAAAATTGATAATAAAAAGAAAATACTTGAAATCTTACGAATGGCACAAGAAGTTGGAACGTAAAATCAGCCCAATGTCTTCAGAAAGAGAGAATGTGACCTACACTTCTGCCACCAAACTGCTTTAATAGCTCGAATTCAAACAATCAAGCCGACACCTGAAGTGTTGAAAAGCCCTTACGCGGCATCTGACGCACAACGATGGGAGGAAATTGCACAGCAAAAAGGCAGACTTGTGTTATAGCTGTCTTCCCAGCAGAAATAACGAAAAGGGATGAGATTATGACAAACACGAGTCGACAGTCGTGACCTTTATTATAGCCCTGTCGCCCTTTCCTCACTTGTTCTTAACCTATGTTGTTAAAGATGACTTTTTACTTTAAGCCAAATCAGGATGAACCAACATCTTTGACGTATGTAAATTTCAACTTTATGTAATATCTGGATCTTACTTGTTTTTTTTTTTAAAATTTCCTATCGGCAAAAAAACAAAACAAATAAAAACAATAACAAAGAGAAAATTAATTTTAATTTGTTGAATTCTTTGTAATGATTTATTAAATAATTTCTTTTTGCTAATGGCTCTTATGATTTTTTTTAACATTTTTTTTTGAAATAAAAGAATTAAAAAAAATTCCGATCCTGATTTTTTTTAACAAAATGAGAAGGCAGATAATTGATGGAAGTTTCGTGAATATCTAACATTGGCTACAAGTAGAGGTATGATATTAGTGTACGATATTAGTAATTGTAAGGAAGAGAATGATATTCTTATCTTGGAGTATATATCTATATAATAATTATACAAAGCAAGGGAATGATTGGGTCTTCACACAGAAACTTTCAATGAGACTGTTAATGTTGCGCAACAATTTAAAAAGCTTCAGTAAGGTTTCAGCACTTGAGTTTGAGATAACAGCTGTTATCATAAATAACTATATAGGAATGTGGTCCACTGTCTTTAAAGAACATTTGAATTCTTTAACATATAAGGATAAAAAGACGGTATTATCATTTCCCTTGATATAAATAAATAGCCTACGTAAAAGTTATATTTTATTGGTGTAGTATAGTGCTTTACAAATAGATAAATTTAAATTTATTCTATTATAGAATAAATGTTCATATCCACCTGTCACATGATTACAATTTATAGTAAACATATTCTTTTCAATAATTATTTTTAATATCATTATTAATATAATCAGGTTGAATTTTGAAGATAGACTGATTTAAATATTACGTATCAGAACTCGCATTAAATTTTGACGAACACTAACAATTTAAAATAAATTTAAGATAAATATTAGATGAAATAAAAACTTATAAGAAAATATTTAGTAAATATTAATTTTGAGGATTTTAAAGTTTATCTTAGCATATAAGATCTTTACTTAATTGACATTATCCTGGAAAAATTCAGAGAAATCATGTTAATTCTAAATCATATTTCTATTAGAATGTATTTTATAGTATGTAAATACTGTAAAACTGTAAATATTGTAATTAAAGTAAATACAGCCAAGATTTTGTTCTTGCTTAACAAAAAAAAAAGAAAGAAAAAAACTACTAATCATAAATTATTGATATATTATTTGTAATTAATTGAAACTTTACTTATTTTTTTATAATTAAAATATTATAACTGCAGAAGGGATGGATGTAAGTTAACTTAGTTTAAGAATAAGACTTTAAACTTCGAAGGATTGGTGAGGGAATGATGGGAAAAAGAAAGGGAATGGTTATAAAATCGAAAACTGGAAAAACTTCCCAGAAATCGTAAACTTGAACTGAACAAAAAGTTGTGCTAATCACGGCAGCTCTCCTCTGCCTCCCTACTGAGACCCGTACTGAGAAAAAGAGTGGTAGTTTATCATAGGAGCACGATTAACTCGACAAGATGGTGTTGTTTGACCACTGAAAGCAACAGGGAGGCTTTAATCTGTTATCCAATGATTCTCTATCCAAAAAAAAACAAGGTAATCAGCGGAATTGAGGGATCTGAAAGTCCAATTTGATCCACACATATCTAAAACAACAAACCTATTTAATTACAAACTCTTTTTATCTTGTTCTTAATTGAACAGTGGGCGTTGCAACTAATATTTAACTTTCTGATATCTTCTTTAAACTTTTTTTGGAATTCTGTATTTGTCAGCAAGGCGTCTCTTAGAATCATTGCTACAAGTTTAGTTTCTCGAATTTCTTCCTCCTCCTTTTTCAATACGAGTGGACAAGCTTGGCTTATAAGGATATATAAATTATATAATAATTTATGGAATCCTATTTAAAAAAAAAGCTATAATCAAAGTTCGATAAAAATTGATTAAATTAGTGAATTTTTTTTAGCTTCTTTTCAACTTGTAGATGAGGCATAAATAAATGCTATGAAATTACGTTATAAATACTATAACTGAATATTGTTAATTACTAATTACTTAGAAACAATAAAACATCAATAACCGATGATAACAAAAATTAATCTCTACAACATCTACCAAACTCCTGCAGAAGAACCATAAAAAAATCGGAAAGATGAAGGTAGTTTAAAAACTATCCCAAATTACCAATAGGTGTCTAATAAAATCTCCCACCTTGACCTCTATTAATATTAGTTTTTTTGTAGTCTAATGAAAAAACATCAGCCATTTTAGAAATTGTACTGTACGATAATTCATTAAATTTCTCAAATTGTGCAATTAAAAAAAAGAGTTAAAGTAATATTAAAATACCACAATTAGTAGAAGGCCAGGTTTGTATATCAATTAGTTTTTACTTCATTTATTAATCAGCTGGTTTACAATTTTTATGAATAATTTATGTTACTGTTAATAGTATTTAGGTGATTTTAAAACATCGCAAATTTTAAAATGTCTTTTTTTTAGTGCCATTTTGGTCCGAATTTCAAAATTAATACTGAAATTAACATAGAATTATCAAACTTTATAAATTGAATTTTTAAACAGATAGTGAGACAAGTGCTACTGAAAAATTGCTAACTACTAAAAAAACAAGTATGAAAGTAATTTTGAAAAACTTCTTTTGAAATTAAACATGATATTAGACATCTAAAGATTTTTTTCAATTTAATAATTTTGATATAATTTTTTATTCTCTACTGACAACTGGAAGCATTTTTATTTTAACTTCAAAAAGCTTTAAACCATTTAACTTCCATAAATTATAGGTTTTGAATGATATCCATTTTTTCTAAGGTATTTTGTATTACACCCATACATTTATGGAGAATTTAATAATTCATCAGTGATTAAAAAATAGATGTGTATTCTAATAATGTATTATTCTACAAATGCTACTACATCTATTCTTAGTACTTCTTATTCTAAATTATTGTGAAGCTTTATTTTTTTTTATTTTTTTATAAAACAAACAGCATAAATTTTACTTTTATATAATGAAAAGAATACAGTAATGAACTGACTAAAGTAACTGCATTTTATGTAAACTACAGAAAACTTACTTTCCAGGAAGGAAAATGTAGGATGACATCTATCTAACTAACCAGAAAGAAACTACTTAGTGGAAGTTAAGAAAGCTGAAGAAATTGAATGAGAACTTAATTCTATTTCAGTTAAGAAAAATTAAGTTTTTGAGCTGTTTTGGAAAGAGCTTTTTTCTTTTCCCTATTGAAGTCAGTATTCGTCAAGCAACTGAGAAATCGATATATACAGATGCCAATTTTCGCTGTAACCTAATTTCACTTAGAAACGTCAGGTTTTTGAAAGGCACAGATAAAGGCGATGATGCCAATAGGAGGATGGTAAGTGGATTTCCCAAGGTTTTTTTTCTAGCTTTGTCGGTAGAGCATTACAACATCACGGTTCATTAGGGCCCAGTTATTTGGAATAGATCTTTTCCATCATCAAGGAATGAATGTCAGAATTGGATCAAGATAGCATCTATGTGCCGAAGTCATTTAATTCCAAGGAGACCCTTCACAGTAATGAATGAAAATACAATATTCAAAGGAGCCAACAAAGAACTTTAAGCCTCTCTAGGAGAATGGAGGGGCATTAAGTCCACTCTCAAAACAAAATCAGCTGCTGGAGGCGTCTTCATAAAAAAAAAAAAAAATGCTTGTTTTATGTTCCTGAAGATTTAACACAAGAAGATTGTTGCTAAAGATTCGCAAAGGCACTGAAGTAGAAGCAGAAGATAATGAAACTCTGAAGGGTCTTCCAGAAACTCCTATTTTCATTCAATTCTGCAGATGAAAAATAGCTCACATTACCTTAATTAGAATATCTGAAAACAGCCTCATCAGATTTTGCATTAAACATCCTCAAGTAATATTGAAGATTTTTTTTCTGAAATTTCAGTATCTTTTGGGCAGCTCGATTGTTTTCAACTTTATTTAAATTCAAATGTTATTCAATTTGTAATCAATTCGTTTCGTCAGTGGCTTTCCAGAAATTTCGCCACTGATATACTACTTAATCTACAAAAGCCTCTCATTAAGTTTAATTCTGTATACTTCGCCATCATTTTATTTCAATTAAAAACAATAATTGTTTTCAGGATTTTAATTACAAGCAGACTATTTACATTATTTTCTTTAGTACTTTTGCAAAAATAAAATTAAAAATAAAGTTTTAACACTGAATACATCGTTGAACGAGAAACGTTTCCATTTAAAACAAAAGTTAATAAAAAACATGATTTTTTTCAAATCATTGTTTTAAGAACTTTACAGGTATGGGAAAAAGATATTTGGTTGGTTAATTATTATTATTTTTTTTTTGTTAAATTAAAACCCATCAATACTTTAAATGATAGTATGAATAAGAATGCTCTGTCAAATCGAATTTCTTAGAAGGAAGATTGGAACATCTGCAATACAAAATTATTCGCCCTGTATTTTGCTATTCATCCAATTTTTCACTGCAATTATACAACCAGCAGCTATAACTGCGAAGAAGTCAATGCGGGTCAAGATAAAACAGCAAAATAATCTATTACATAAATCACACTGTACTGTTGCAGTAATACTGGCTTTTATTGGACAAAACTCAACTTCTGAACTATTTAAAACTTTAAAGAGAAGCAGTAGTGTACAAGTAAAGACGCAACGACACCAATTAGAAAGCATTCCTTAACGTATTGGACGTCCAATAACACGTCCAGCTCTTGATATGAAAATAATTTATTCATTTTTTTATTAGCAAAAATCTATTACTAAAACAGCTGTTGTAAATAACAAGATGTTATTTATAAATTAGATTTACATTTAATTTAAATATGAAAAGCTTTAGATGGTTAATATATCTTACGAAAATAACTAAATAAAACTTAAACAAGTAAAAATAAAAATTGATAAATATATAAAGTATTACACTGAGTAGTATATTAAATAACAACTTATTAATCGATAAATAAATATTTTTTTTAAATAAATTATTGAAACAATCCAGAATGTAATCTCAGAATTGTATTTACGAATACTTATGAAAGAAAGTACTATAAATATGAAGCAATTGCTGCAAATTAATTAGGCTTATGTAAATTTCCTTAATTATATTATAAGCAATTACTAATAACAGATAGTAAAAAAAGAAAGTTTAGAATAAAAATTAACGTGATTAGTCTGGCGAGTAGTTCAGGAATTAATTAATAATTAGTCTAATATAAAATACAAAATATGTAAACGACAGTAACATTTTTTTAACCCAATCTATAACTATTCAAAATTTGAAAAATATTTCCAAAATTATTTTGGTACGATAAAACTGAAATATTTTTATAATTTGTGTTGTTACTTATTTCAGTAATTTTTTTCCTAAACATGTTATTATTTATTATGGTTTAATATTTAAAAGATATCGATGTCTAAATTTCTTTGCAATAAATAAAGGCGCGACGTTATATTACTATTTTTTCCCCCTATCTGAGAATACAGCAGACCATGATAGGATCCATGCAAGAGACAATCAAGGTTATGGATCAGTAAACTGAAGAACGAAGGAAGAAGGATAAATAGAGGAGAAAACCGATGGCCCAAGACCGTCCAGGCGAAGGTCAGGGATACAGCAAAAAGGCCACTGGCCTAATCCATAGTTCACTTTTCCTGCAACGGAGGGTGGCGGCCCTGGCACTTCCTCTCCACCTGAGGGTCGTGCTCTGCACATAGCTGATATCGTGGGTGGGGCTCTTAATACATATTGCAGCTGAGCTACCCTCATAAGTAAGCGAGACAGGGAATCGTCTGCCTGACAACCACTGTTTTCCAAGCACTTTATTAAAATACGATAAGGAAAGTATGCTGCACTATAAATAAAAACCCGAATCAAAGCAGCCTCAATAAACCTAACCGACTCTTTATTTTCAGCAAACAAAGCTTTCACAGTCTGTTTCTTTTCATTTTCGTTCCAATTTGTTGTAAGAAAACAATTTACTGATTCGTTTATCATTTCTATATAATTCATTAGCCATCAAGAAAATTTATATTGATAGGAAAAAGTTTTAGATTATGTTACTATGATTATTTTTTATTTTTACAAAATATAGTCCTACTTAGGATTACAAAATAAAATCCCATCAACAAATGAATAAGAATTAAAAATACAAAATTTAAATACATACAAAATAAGTCCTATAGGCCTACATATAAATATCACAAAGTCCAAAAAAAAAAAAAAAAAGGAAAAAAAAAATCCTAAGTGAAAATTAAAAATCTAGAATTATAATTCTAGTCAACCAGAGGATTTTTATTTATTATTAGACAATTTCTAATTTTTTTTAAAATTTATTATTTTAGAAAATTGTGGTAAATTTTTTAGATTTATTTTACTTATCACATCCTGTAGTAATTTATATGGGTGGCATTCTCCATCATTATTAAAGTTTTGGATATTCCAATTTAAAGTTATTTATATCTCTAAGATTATAATTATTATTCGAATTTTTATTGTTCATGTAAATTACTTGATGATAATTCGTTTTTGTGTTTTTGTTTCGATGTTAATAAAATAATATAATAAAATATGCATTAAAGATTCCCTTGTTATTTTATTAGTTGAAGTATTTTTAGAATATATTACTAATTTTAAGATTCTCTTTCGTAAAATATTTATACTTTGAAGTTTTCCTTTTTTTGAGAAAAAAATATTGATAAACAGACATAATTAAACTATTAAATGTTTATTGAAAATACTAAAAACTCGGACAGTTGGATAGCTAGAATCATGCGCAAGCCTAAAAAATGATAATAATTATAATAATAATAATAAATTCAAAATTGTAAAGTTCTGTTTTCATATAACTTATTCTGAAAATATTAAAATGTGTTTCTCTCTAAATATTTAAATATTTTTTCTTCATTGTATAAGCTTAAATTACTTTGGAAATCGTTGGTCTAGAATGTAACTTATTTTCATTCTTACATACCTTTTTACAGAGTTTTTCTAATTAACATTTTTATTAAGGATAACAAATTATCCACAGAAGTTATTAAACAGCATAAAAAAGACATTAATGGACATTAAAGACATTAAAAAAGACAAAAATAAATAATAATTGAAATAATTAAAAAAATAATTTTGAAAAAGAACTTTCTCAACTACTGTTTTTTCATCAAATGCAGTAAAAAATAGCTATTAGTGTTCAATTAAACACTAATCACGTGTTATTGAATATTTAAGATTAAAAAAACACTAATTTAAAAAACATTTATTTATGAATATTTTCGTATTAAATGATTTTTGCACATTGAGGTAATTTAAAATCATGCTGTCAGGTGATTGAAAATAAGAAAAAAACTAACAATTTTTATTAAAAACTAGCAAATAATTTTTTTTTTCCTTAGTTCATCTGAAGACCACTATCTATATACTGGTGGTTTTAAATTTCAAAATCAGAGTTTATTGATAAAAGCAACAAAAGATGAATATGAGACATTTTAAAAATAGGAGATTTTGTCAATTCAGTTGCAAGTTACCTGTTTAGGTTCAAGTAAAACTGGTCAGTGATTTCATTTCTATTTACACCCATTTTTGACCTGTTTTTTTCGAAATATTTACATTTCGACTTTGGCAGTCTTCGTGCTTATGTGGCCTTGTAACAGCAATCGAAAAGCAAGTTTCTTCAAGCCAGGACAAAAGACTACATCTAAAGACAGAGGTCAAGTCATGTAAACATGACTGGTTGATTCGAAGGTTGAGGTGGTATTTCTCTCTCTTTTTTTTTTATTCATTGTACAAAAGAAAGACTACACACACATTTTACCCAACCTACAAAGAGATTATTATTTTTAAATTTAATGAATGATTTAATAAATAACAAAATTAATTATTTTGAGTTCCAGACAACAATAAAAAATTACGATTGTTGAAATGATAATTTAAAACTTTACATAATATTGGTACATAAGAATTTAATTACAGTTGAATTTAGTATTGTAAGTTTTTGAAATTAAAAAGGGACAAGAGGTTATTGGGGATTGGGTCCAGAATTTTTCAATTTTAATTTAAGCAAATACAAAAAAAAGAAAATATGCTTACTTTTATTTTGTCTTAAATTTATTTATGTAATTTTTATAGTGTTTTGTAATAATTATTGTTCGCATTCCTGTCTACCGTATGAAAAGTATTAAGCTTTTTGAAAAGGTTTTCTATGTTAAGTATTTTTTCTTTTTTGTGTGTTTTTTAAAAATTACTTCTATATCTATTGAATAGGCATGGGTAGAAAGAACGAGACCCTGTTTCTGACTCCAATATATAAAATCAATATACTTATTGAGAAGACTTGTTAATTAAAAAAAAATTCTTAAAAATCTAAAAATAAAGCGAAAACTTTAGCTTTCCCTTTTACTTAAAAAGAAAAATCGAAATTAGATTACTTTGAATGATGTAAATATTTTAACATATCAGAAGTTTTAAAATATGTAAAAGAAAGTCCTGCACAACATTAAAAAAAAAATGCGAAATTTACTTGGTTGATAACGAAAAAAAACTACATTGAATCACAAAGTCCTTTTCGCATATACTAGAGGAAAGAAAAAAATTGACCTTGTGCATTCGTTTATAGCAGTTTATTGGACTGGATACGATGCAGTCCTTTTATACTGGCAAAGAACGTCCTACCGAAGGCTACATTTACAGTCGTTACAGAGTAGCTGTAGATGTTGCCAATTCAGCTTCAGGCAACGATTTGTTACTCTCAAGACCGTTACAAATTGAAAGTTTGTTCAACAACTTGCTCTTTTTTATTTTTGTATTTAATTTTTTTTTTTTTTAATATAATCTCACATAATTTAGATTCTAGCTCCAATGGCCTTTGATTTACAACGAAAAGTCTTGAAATCTGCATTTAAAATAAGTTACTACTTTTTATAAGTCAATTTATTCCATCTATTTATTTCATCTATAATTTTCGTATTGTTTTGCTTCAGCAAGGCTGTAGTGTTTATTTTGTAAAATATAGTGTCTTTAACAATGCACATTTAGAAATAACTATTAACTGTCGTAATTGTTAATAAAACGCAAAAACTTATTTTAAATGAACAAAAGAACTGTTCACTTTTAATTAATGTAGAAGTGAATTGTAACACTGAGTAACATGACCTGAAGTCATACCCTGAACTCGTTCGTAACTGAAAGGAAAATGGCCGAACATCTGCCGGATTAAAATTCAAAATACAGTATACGTTCATAAATTGTGTGACACTGTTCCTTAAAAAGCAATGAAGAAAGTTCTTTGTTTAAACCTATATATTATATTAGCCGCCTACTTCGCTCTGGAAGATTTGCATGTGTAACGTAAGGAAAATGTTTAATTTATCTAGCAATATTGAGATCGGAAAATATACGACTTCCCAGCCTTTTTGGCCTTCTCCACACCCTTATCACCTGAAACCTTCCCCAGTTGGTAAAACATCACGTGATCATTACCAATTAATGTTATATTCTAAATGATAATTATAATTAATGTTAAATTCGCACCTAATATCTTCCGCCTTGCAGGGGGAAGCATCGCAGACCGCTTAATTCAGGTGTATTGAGGACGCAAGTTTCCAGAGGCCGCAACACACTTCATATCTTATCCCCCCCCCAAAAAAAAAAAAAATACAGACGTTTATTTTTATACTTTTTACGTTGTCTACACTATAGAACCTACCCAAATTTCAAGTTTGCAGCATGTTGGGAAGTATGCTAAACAATTCGAAAAGACATACCCTATTCAACAATTGTTTCCCTTTTCTATTATAGATAAAGATATATTAAATACATAATTAAAAAAAAGTTGTGGAGAGATGGTTCGCCGAAACTGCAGTTTCAAGGAGTGCTCGGCAAGAAAAACTTAAGACCTTCAAAACTTTTTATTTCTTTTTACACAGTAGAATTTGTTTTTGAATTTTCATCAAAAGCCAACTTTTATAGGATTATCTCATTAAAGTTTCTTTGCTTAAATTTCTCGTCAAGAGGAAAACCTTACAGACATTAAGTAATCGACATTCAGTACACCACCCTGTATCCTAACAAAAGCAGAATTTCTATTTTTTTTTCTCCGATATTCGCGGTAAATCTGAACAGCGAAATTTAAATTACCCTGGAGCCATAAATCTTGAGCGCAAAGAAGAACAATCAGTAACCGTTACCGTACAACAAAAGCCTAGCGGCGATTCGAGACTTTATCCACTACTCCTCCTCCCCCAGCCCCCTGCATTTCTTTGGTTCTTTTGCTTCGTGTTTTTTTTTTTTCTGTATTTTTCTTCCTTGCCATTCTTTCTCCCTATTATCGTCTCTCCCACTTTCTCATCTTCATCAACACACATTCGTCAGCGGGGATTCTAGGAAGTGATTAAAGCCAATGCAAAAGAAGGACGAAAACACCAAAACACCGTTTCTTCGTCCAAGACTTTCTCCTTTTCTGAAAACAACAAAGAAATCGCTCCCCACCTTGGGTGCAGCGTCTTCGGTAAAGATTTCCCCATTCGCAAGATGGAGTCAACCCTTTCTTTCACTCGAGATGAACAATTTGGGAAGATGTCATCCTGCTATTCTGCCTGATAAAGGCCTTTTTTTTTCTTGTAGGGATCTTTTATGTTCATCCTCAGAATAAAAACGACATCTTTAGAAATCTCCTTGAACGGAAAAAAGACCCTGCTAAGTAGAATATTTGTTGCAAACTGAATGTATCTTAATGAAGTCAAAGGTAAGAGCTATTATCAAAGCCAAAATAAAAAGGGTTTCTAGGAAAGTCTATAATTACGAAAACCTATATTCGCAGACTTATTTTCGCATTATTCTTGTAAAAGAACTCATTAAGGCTTTTGATGTCGGCATTCCGCTCCAACGAACTCGCCTTTATTTATAATACCCAAGCCAGACAATATCAATATATATCTTTAAGTAATAAAACGGCAACATAAAAAGTATAAAAATGCCAGAACACATTGAAAACTACTAAAAAAATATATTAAAAATAAAATTATCTTACAAATATTCGGATGATTTTCAACAAAATTACATGTTATGCACTTACACTAGCATCCAAAACTCTACTGAAAATCCATCTTCCTGAAATGTAAGAACATTTATAAATATCATTATTTTTAATACTTTTTTTTTTTTACTAACTCTATGCTATGCTAATGTTGGTTGTCTTATTACTGGATTCTTCTTATTCACATCTTTATTTATGGATTCACAAATAACATACTGTACTGTATTTCATAATAAAATTTTAACATTTTTAAAGATCTCTTTAAAATATGTGTATTTTATTATTATATTTTTTTTTTAGAAAACCTTTTGAAATTAACTGAAGTGTGAAATAAATACGACATTACTAAATGCTAATACTGTAGTTACTATCTTGCAATTCTTCCATGGCTATAATTTCTTCAGTTACAATGGATGGGCTTCTTTGTGATTTAATATTGTGTAATGTCGTAAATTGTTTCATTATGCAAAAAGACAATGGTTTCCTAAAGCAAAAATCAAGCATTCGAAGATTAGAGCAAAGTATTTTTTTTTGAAATGATATTAGCCCGTTGTTGAGATTCGAAGCAAATCCGCAATTAAGTAAGAAATAAAAAGACACTTATTTCTTTAATTTCTATTCTTCCAAACAAAAATGTTTTGAAATTTATGCAATTCATTCGATATTTGTTTTTTCGTTTAAAACAAGAAATTCTGTAAGAGTTTGAGACTACTTTTTTAAATGCAAATTTTTGCGGTTTTTTTTTTTAAGTTTTCTAAAATTTATGAAAATAATACAAAAGCTTATGTTTATTTTTAATTTGTAATATGCTTAATTTGTAAATATGGGCTGTACAAATTTTCCAGTTTTCGAAAACTTATTAAATTTAAAACTGTGTACAATTTAATTAATTTACATAAATATCAAAACACCCGCAAATCAGTGGATTACTAAAAGGATTAAAATCCACTGTTTGAAGCATTCACAGAAATCTGTTGTTTCGATTCTAATTTTTTCTCTGTAGGATATTTTATCACTTTCTATACATAATTTCTTGGCATGGACCCATAAGAAAAAACAAAAACAAACAAGTATCGTTTCACCGCTTCTCCATAAATATGTATACTATGTTTCAAGAAGCGTTTCAGAAATTAGTGCTGATGGTACACATGCACAGACCGGCTTAGAAAGTAGGCTGAGAAAATAAAAAAAGAAACTTGCTTATATGTGCCTTTAAGAATGTATGTTAAGAACGTATGAAACTTGCTCATATGTTCCCTTCGTACGCCTTTTGAGTCTTTGCTTGCTGGATAACTCTAGCTGAAGCGAACAACAGCTGTATCAGGGTCTCAGCTTGAATAAGTGTTTGTGTGAATATGTGGGTGTGTGTTATCAGTACTATACGTAATAAATGTATGTTTATTACGCATACTTTTGCTGAGGAACTTCCCCCTTTGTTCTTGTTCAGTATAAGCTTCAAACGATCCTAACTAACTACGCTGTTTAAATTATTAACTGTGATTTAGTTCTCTGATCTACTTCTGAATAAATCAGAATTGAACATCAATTCTTCAAAGGTATTTAAATAGCACTCAATAAATTACTTAATCACTGATATTCTTTTTATGACTAGTTACCTTTCAGAATATTCCTGGCGATTGCCTCATTAAATTCAATATGGATTTGTTTCACCAACCTTTTGTGTATGATTAAATTATTGATTATCATCATTATTATAAAACATTTGGAATGCTCTAGGCTAATTGCTGCCAACCATGAGCATTCAGTTAATTGGACTGCAGTCCTCAGTCGTTTGAATGATTTTGCCTCCAATGTAATGAAAAAGAAAAAAAAATGATAAATTGTTGCAAAACTCATCTGCAGTGTTACCATTCTATTCTGACAAACAGTGGGCTTACGTCTGTTATCTATTGCACTTTGTCACGCACCAATATGCAAACCAATCCATTAATGAATAATAACTAACAAGCTTTTTTTTTTGTTAGTTTGTTATTTCAATTGGGTTATGCAGCTTTGATATGAAATTAAAAGAGCAAAGTTAATTAATTGAGTTCAATAAGAATTTTTCAGATTATTTAATATTAACGCTATATGCTGCTGATGAGATAATGATAAATTGGCTTATCCTTGAGGAAACAGAAATATGGTCTTTGAATTCCATTTTTACAAATTCCACATTTCTGTCCGACTTTATATGTATGTATATATTACCTGTAGAAATTATACAAATAAATATATTTTTAATTTTTCTATTTATTGAAAATTTCTAATCCCAATGTTCTAATTTAGTTGCCTGAATTCAGTTAATTTTATTCAAATCAAAATACATGCAAATTTAAAATGGACTAAAGATGGAAATCAACGTTTATCGGCTGTCATTGAGTCAATCATTCCGCTTTAGTCACACTGACGTATAAATTTAATCGTATACAAAGTATACATCCTCTCTTTTTTTTGTTGATATAAATGCAAAGTTTTAGTAAGATTTTATTTATGGTTCAAAAGTTATTAGTGACAAAACACACACTCACGCAGACTTACTGAATTTATGATTCTATCTTTCCTTAGGGAAGTAGCATAAAAGGAAGGCGGAGTACATTGTCACATATAACGTACAAAAAAAATGCTTAATTTTTTAAACATCCTAATTTCCAAAGTTGAAAAACTTGAATTTGATGAAGCTCACAAAATCCCAATTAAATATAGATTTACAGTATTCTAGAGATATTTTAGAACCAACGATCTGATTAGTAGTAGTAGTAATAATATATATTAAAGTTAATGAGCCAGAAAAGCAAGGTTATTTCAGATCACTGAACTTTTTCAAAATCACGCTTGAGATACTATTGATACAGTGTTTTAATTGTAATTATCCTAAAATTTTAAAGACAGATTTAACATTTTTGAACTTTTCTAATTCCTCAGAAATTATGTTAAGATTTCAATATGTAAAAACTGTCAAATCCATACAATAAAAATCCGTCAAAAGGAAGCAACACTGAATCTTAAATAGATCAAAATCAGAAATGTTTTATTGAAGCCTAACTGGGTCAAAAAGATTTGTTTGTTAGAAGAACTCATTTCACCGAAGCCAAGGTTTTGATGACTCTGCATTTCAACTCAATGTGACCAAGTTAACATGACGCTAAATCTAGTTCTTCCTTCTACAAACAATAGAACACTAAATTATAAAGGGTTTTATTTAATTCTAAAACTTCTTACTTGGACTATTTTCAGTATTTTGGCTACAGTGCATCGTACTACTATTTGGAATTAAACGTCATTAAAGTCGTCATTATTCAGCATACCAGGAAAAATAATAAATAATAATAAGAAAATAGCGACATTAATTTTTTGAAAATCAAAAACTTAACAATTAATTCCAGAATGGGTAGCGGAGAGGAAGTACCCTTCCTCAAGCGCCCAAATAAGCCCAAAAATTAAAATATTAATCAGAAACGGTTTTAATTTAAAAATGTTTTAAATTAAAATTCAAAACTAGATTGGAACGAGATCTTCATGATATTATTTACGTATTATGACGAATTATCAGTTACGTTTCACAGAATTTTAATTCGATTTATGCGCACGAGTTCATCATTAATAAACTGATTTCTTGAAGCATCGATTTTCGAAGGTCATTACAATTTTGCATGAACACTGTTTGACTAATTCAGCCACCAATTATTACACAGCTTCAGTTCTGTAAATTAAACAACACACTATTGAATTCCAATATTATTATTCATTTTAGGAAAGAAGTATCCTTTAAATCGAGCCACAATTAATCAATTGAAAATATTGCCCAGTAAATTCTGCATGCAATTCTGAAAATGCTATCTACAATTTTTATTTGTTTCCTAACTGCAATAAAAAGTGCTAAGCTTCGCTATGAAAATGATGATGATTGATAAATATAAAAATAATAAATATTAAATCTTGCTAAACATTAATTTTACTTAGTCGAGCTAAATTTTATTGTAGTTTAGCAAATAAAAAGTTATATGGTATAGAATCGCAGCACTGTCATTTCGCTTGATGGGACGCTATTTTAGCTGAATAGATGTTCAGCATTGCTTTAGGTAAGAACTAACTTCAGTTTTTCTTTGCTTCCTGAAACCGTTACGATATAATGCTGCATATAATATTAAATTATAATGTGAAATACAACATGGATATTTGTTAGTTGTATAAGGCCCTCTTCTTCTTAATTCAAGTAAAATCAGATGAAAAGTCTTTTTCAACAGTGCACCACTGTCTGTGCTTTTATATAGATCAAAGATTTAGGTTTCATTTCATTTTCATGTCTACCGGTTCCGGTTCTCACAAAACTTTGGAGCGAAATTAATAATTTCAGTGGGAAATAACTAAACAATTCGAGGGAATCTCCGACTAGCATCTGTGGCAACTTTCCAAGAATTTTTTTCAAATTATCATTTAAACTTGGATGAATTAGATGGACTTAAAAGTACACATTCTAACTAATTTAAGAAATTTTTATTTCATGTATCAATCCAGAAAATTCTGTAAATATGCTGTTGAATATTCAACACATTCACAAATTAGCCTGTAACCCAAATGCCCACAGTTTCTTACATGTGGAAGAAATTTGACAACGTACTTGAATTTTTCATTTTTTTTAACGATGTCAATTAAAAAAAGAAAAATAACTAGGCAATTTTTATTTATGCCAAACTCCGTCGTCTACGTTTTTTGATCTTAAATATCTTAAGTATTTCATATCAGAATTTTAAAGTAGTTTGCTTTTTTTTTTCCTCAAAGAAAGATGTAAGTTCTTAAAAGATGTATAAGCATTAAAATGTATTTAAACGCATCGCAAGGTTTTCTTTTCGAGCTACCAGCAAGCAAAAAAAAAGAGAGGAAGACAGAGACTTCTTTGATGCAAGGCAAACAGGACGAGAAGTACAAATCTGAGGTATGAAATTGAATTTTTAATTCTCTCTTTTTATTAGCTACAAGCATATTGTCTTTGTCTTCATCTTTGATGTTAAACTTATGGATCAGACTCGGTTTTCGGGATTATTGTGTATAATAATAGATTATTTTCTATTCAGTTGCTCCAAATCAAGTGAAATAATATGGAAGTAAATGAAACATATGAAAATTTCTTTTAATGATAATTAAAAATTAATACTCTGAAAGTTAAAGTACCTGAAGAACTTTTTACTATCATGATTCAATTTAATTTGAGTTCGTTTCTGAATTTAAAATAATAATTATATACAGGTATTAGACCTAATCATCTTTGTGATTAAATGGAATTAAAACAATGGATTCACGACTTTTCATCCAACAGATTCAATGCTGCAGATTTCTGTGTAACTTTCTCTTGGGAACATTCCCCCCTCATACTTTTTATCAGCGTTGTTGATTCAAAGCAACTACAACTAAATCTGAACATAATGCTAGCACAGCTGTTTGTGCTTATCAGTTAGATTTACCTACATCTCTGTATCTGTCCTAAGTTTTAATGAATACTGATTCTTGCTCCTAGTGGTAAATTCTTTAATCAGATACACCAATACATGTTAACAATATACTTTCAAGATCAATAAACAAACAATATAGTGACTGTCTCTTTATGTTATTTGAAACTGGAATATTCCTGTGTTTGTCCATTCTGCAAATGCAGTTGAACACCAGATAGCATAGTTTCATTTTCTTTAATTTCGAAAAGCAGCTTAATAGACCCATAAGAATGACATACTTATAATTTTAGGAAAAGCACAGACATAATATAAACTATATTGTTAATTAAAGAGATATTGGATTTGTGATCCGATCCAGTTACTAGTAAATTAATCGTATTTAAACATGCCTCTCCCTTCTTCTTTATCAGCTCCATTTTTAAACGAAGTTGTGCAGAACGGTTAGGTAACATCACATACCGAAATTAAATATTTGCAATTTTTAATGAATTCTATTCTAAGTTAGTCAAACAAGCTAATTATTCTCAGTTAATCAAACAAGCTAATACAGTTGGCTTCAGATTGGTTTGAATCAAGTCATAAGACCATTCTGCCAAGTTTGTTTTAGAGTTACAAAAGATTATTTCAACAGGTTAACATTTATATTACATAATAGTGTTGTTTATTGACAGATGAATTTATGTTATTTATTTTCAACTTGATCACTTATTAGCATTAGGCGGAAAAAAAAAAAAAAAAAAGAATACCCAGAGAAAATTTAGTTGAAAGAAGGATTTATAAAAATATTTTTGAAGCTAGACTAGTTTAAGGCTTCACTTAAACATTCAAAACTTAAAAATTTAAAGATTTTTATTTAATATTTTACAAACCATTTAAATTCTCCTTTCTCAAATATGGGCTTCCTAATCAGTTATTAGACTGTGAAATACAGTGCTTTTTTGTGTCAATAAAAACTATCCTATCATTCAAAAACCTCGTTGAAACTCAACTCGTTTTGCAAGCTAAATTCAAATAAAGTAAATATTATTAAAAAAAATTATTAATATTTAATAAATTACAATGAATTTACTTTTGTTTACTTATTAGGAAACGATCAGTACTGCTTCAATAACTCTGCATCTGAATAGAATTATTCAAAAATACTATATTTGCAGTTTTAAAAGGTTATTTGGACTTAATTAAATAGATTATTTAGTCTTTAGTGAAGCAGAATTTAGTCCTTTGAATGTTTCGAAAGCTATTAAATAGAAATTAGAAGACAAATGTTTTGTTACAAAAAAATCACATCAAAATGATGCGAAAGATATCAGAAAATATATATTCGAAACAATGCTGACAAATAAACAAGAACAGAAAAAAATCTAAAAGATAAAATAGTGGAAATTAACAGAAAAGGTAGCATTGTTTTACACTTCATGACAAAATAATTTGTAATTTAAAGTAGATAAAGCAATCTCTGATTTGAAACGATGATGGATTTAAAAATTATTTTTAATTTTTTAGAAATTATATTTAATTATCATATTTTATATGCTTGGAGATTTTAACTTCTTTTAGATTTTATTTGATAAATGAGTGCATATTTAATTTCGGCATAAAAGTAAAAAGTAAACATTGTAAAAGAGCTAGTTATTAAAAACTAAAAACGCAAACCAAATCAAAATAAATTAGAAATAAACTTTAAAGAAAATAACGTGAAAGTTAAAAAAAATATATACAAAATCACTTTGTGTATATGATAACATCCTATTTTTTTTTCTTATTAAAGACAACTTCAATTTCCAAGTAAATAACTGTAATTTAGAGTAATTTACATCTTAAATTATGATCGATGTCTGAAGTTATACGAAAGCGTTAACCAGTAAAATCAAAGAAAAAGAATTCTAAAACTTTCACATACAATATACGAACTTTTAAGTGTGTGTGTGTGTGTGTGTGTGTGTGTGTGTGTGTGTGTTTTGTTTCATTGCTTTCATGCCAAATCTTCAACGTGTTGTTTGTTTCGGATTTTCCTTATGGTGTGTTTGGAGGAGCGACCTCGTGCCCGGCTCTTCGTAGCCCCTCCCTCCTGCCTTGGGTGGAGAGGTCAGAGGGCACTGGGGATACGGAAAGGATTCCTTTTCAACTCCAGTCACATATTTCATAATGGCAATTTTAGAATTACAAATGAGAAGGGGATGTTGAGTAGAAACATATTTGGCACCATCCAGTGGTGACCCAACAAGAGGAAGGACATAGCCCTCTAGGAAATGGACCCAGATTTCGATTCATTTCTGCTGAATGACAGATGCTGTATTTCACAGTTGTTAATGCAGTAAAATAAATAACACAGCTGACTAAATTTTGGAATTTTCAAAAATTATTTCTATCTCTTATCAAGATATTTACAGAACTTGCAATTATTTAACAGCACTATTTATTTGTAACCTTGAGTTATTAAAAGCTATTAAAATTCCAGAATGAAGTAAATATCTACTATAATAAATTTAAACCACAAGTAACAATTTAACTGAAAGCAATCGATTATAATTTGACACAGTTCTGGTCTAGAAACCAACACATTATGCAATTTTTAAAACTTTAGTGTTTTTAATGTATACTATCTTCTTAAACCTGAAATTATTTTCAGATCTTCGTTACTCATATCTTTTCTGAAATTATCTTGAATCATCCAAAAAGCCCACAATTTTAAGTAAATTAAATTCAAAACCAAATTTACACTATTATCATCATCTTCCTGCGCTTAGATAATTAAACATTTTAGTTTCTCTTTAGGAACAATAATATCAGTCGATATATCAATACCAATACTTTGTTCATTTGGATGTTTATTATTAAATATTTACATACTGTTAAATATGTAAACATTTATTATTACATACATCAAATGTCAAACTATATATATATTTCAATTACATCAAGTTTCGATTTTAAATTTCAAATCTTAACGATTTTTGAATGTATCTTTTATGCGTAAGAGTAATAAGTATTTTTAACCAATCATCTGAAAAAAAAAGCGTCAGATATTGAATGTATCAGAGATAATGATTTCATTATACTTTAACTAAGTCTCTAAATTGTAAAGATTTAGAGTTAGATCTCGAAGTTTCATTTAATTGACTTTCCAAGTAACAAAATTCATAATGTATTGTACACAATCAAAAATATAACAACTGTAAGAAAATAATTAATTGAAATTAACCTTTATTGATGTCTTTAATTTAAGCTTTCAAATGAACACAATGCCAATTAGCTTTTTTCGAATTAGGCTTCTATTTTTGTTGTTGTATTTCAATTATAAAATAAAGTCTGTCCAATTGACCCTCGAGAGAAATAGAGAAAACCAAACTATTAAATGGACAATATGCGAAGAGAGACCCCTTTTATCCACCAACAAAACATATCCTCAAACCAGTCAACTAGGCAATAAAAAACCCAATTGCAATGTCCTAAAGCGAAATAAATTACGTCGACGAACCCCATCCCAACTGCCAGTTAACACCCTTTCACCTTCCAAGATGATCCCATGTCGCTATAACTCGCAGAGCGAATGGGTTCTTGGAATTTCAGAGAACCAGCCATTGCTGCAACGGCAGAAGCTACAGGTAGTTGTTCTCAAAACCCCAAGCAGCAAGTCCTATAGATGGAGTTCTACGAGAAAACAAAACCCATTCAAGTTTTCTTATTATATTTAAGCTATAAAAATATTTATCTCTGTGATTAGGTAAATTATGAAAGCATTCTCGAAAGAATTCATTCATTTCAATATTAATAATTTCAAAACTAAATGATTTTCTAATAAACTATCTAATAATATTCACTGAATTGCCGTCTAATAAGGTACATCCAACTATTACGTGAAAAAGTATGGTACATTTAATAAATTTGCAACTTAATGTATTTGGCAGTCAGGAATACTGAATATTAAAAATATTACTTTTATTTAAGCTGCATGGGTAGCAGTATCAAAGTAAGCAAATTTCTGGAATCTTCTGGAAACATTGCGTTTCTGCAAGAACATTTGGTTCTCTAAATTTCTTTTTTCAGCCAATTGTATTTGTATCCACCAATTGTATTTGTGTCCACCAATTGTATTTGTATCCACCAATTGTATTTGTATCCACTAATTATATTTGTATCCACCAATTGTATTTGTATCCACCAATTGTATTTGAGTTTAAATTTCCAATCGAGAACTTAGAACCTGATATAAAAATCTAACAAAAACATAAGATAAACAGTATATTGTTTTCATTTCTTCATATCACGCCTACATAATCTCTGTTTTAACTCTTCTATAAGAGAATAATAATTACAAATATCGAGAAGGACACCATTCTTTAGATAATAAAACGCAACCAGATAATGTACTGAATGTAAAATGTTCTGCAATGGAATTTATTTTTTTAACAGATATAGATTTGAATACGAATCTGAAGTTTGTTATATTGTTTAACAGCTGTGGGAGTTCGGAGAAGAGAATACAATTTATAAGTATGGTAGATAATAAATTCCCTTTAATAGCTCAGAAAAGTCTGAAAGGTGGAAGAATTCTAGATAGCATGTAAAGATAACCAAAGGTAAATTGGAAAACGTAATTAACAATCTCACTAAACACAAAACATAATCGCACAAATAAGATTTCAACTGTCTTAGCAGCTTATTTATTAACACAGATGGTTAGATAATAACCGATAAAGAATAATTTTTTGCAGAAAACTACGGTGATAGGATTAATAGAAAAGAAAAGGGAATGGAGAGAAACGGGATTCAGGAAAATAAACAATGTCAGATCAAAGAATTATCCTAAGTAACTGTATATTACGTTTATTATAGGCTATAGTTGCTTAGGAGTAAATATAGAAATACTGTGATTTCCATATCTTACACAAAATTAAATATGCGTCGTATTTGAAAATTTCTATTAAGCCCCGTAAAAATTCTTGGAAACTAAACATGTAATATTCTATTTAAGCAAATAAGCAATTTTATTGCCATTGCCAGATTTTTATAAAACCCGCTAGTAAATAGTATTAGAGGTTGGCAAAAAAAAAAAATTCGTGTCAAGAAAATCCTCAACCGAAGAAACTCAGACCTTGTCAGCCACCTCTGTCTTTAGTCAAGACAAAAGTTAAGTTACAGATATGTATTGGGACTAGACCTCAAAGGACTAATAAGAAATTAATATTCAAGTAATTAATATTAATTATAATATTAAAATTGGTTAAATAATCCGGTATGTAAAGATATAAAAAATTACTTCTGAGGACTATATTAAAGCTAATATTTCTTTTCTTTGAATAATTCTGTAAATTCTGCAGGCCATAATGCGATCCTGGTAAATAACATCTGATTTTCCAAGAACAATACAAATCAAGTAATCAGAAGTCTTCCGTATTTATGAGAAGGTTTATAGGATTCAGGAAGATTTTTTTTAGATGGCAAATAGTTAATTATTTTTTTAAATATCCATTAAATCTTTTAATAATAAGAAGTTACTTAACTATCAGCAAGCCTAATAAGACTAAGTTTATAAAAATAATTTAAGAGTGTGAAATTCGGTAATTTTAAATAGAAGAACTTTAAAGATTGAAAAACAATTCTCCATGAAACAACGACTTCCTTAAAAGACTTTTGATAATCTTTTTGTTTTTGATATCCTCCTTTCAAATGGAGTCTAGTTTCTTCTTCAAAAATTTGCTTGCAAAATATTTGGAAAATGCCTTCGAAAATTTTGAAACTTCAAAAAGTTCTCCATCACAAAGGATACGGATACGGTGATCTCGTAAGCTTTACTTTATGAGTAAGACGTTTAAAGCCAAAAGCAAAATTCAGACTGGCTCCATTTCGAGGAATCATAAAATAAAAATAAACAAAAGTAAATTAAAGTAACCTATTATTGGTAGAACAAGGAAGTTCTTAAACTTGGATTTATTTTATAAGTATTTAAATCAGTTTTTTTTTTCCTTTTTCATTTCTGGTTTTAATGATACAACAAGAATCAACATTGAAATCATTCATTACGTGAAGATTTACATGCTGTATTTCGAATACCCGGAGGGAAGGAAATTATAGAAAAGAATAAGAAACGGACATAGCATTATTCAAAATGCTAAATGTCTCAGTCGACTGCCAGGTGGGAGGTTCCAGGCAATATTTTTTTGTGTTGAGAAGGCCGGGTTAGGTGTTGGGCGAGCGGTTCCCCAGTTGGAGACTAATGGGATATCGCTAGGTAGAGCGGGAACCACCTGCCCCCTCATGGAACCCATACGTGACTTGCATAGGGGGAGGGGGTTTCGCCATCTGCCCAGGGAACAGTTCGAAATCTCCATTAATTAGATAGGACAGATTTCCTCATCTCCTGTAACGGAGAGGGGGCAAAGCAAGAAGGCATTGGGAGGGGTTCAAGTCACAGTCTTGAGATTGAACAGCTTCATTGCGCGGTCAACAATCGCACACAACAAAACAACGGAGATACGCTCTCTAATAATAATAGCAATGATTTTAATTCAACTAAAGAGGAGGAACTCCAAATGTGGATCTAAGGAAAAGAGTGATTAAAGGGTTATCAAAATGTAATCTTTCGGTGAATCCAAAGGTACAGCATTCTACATTATGAAACACGACAGTCATGCCCATAAGAGCGATCATACAATCATTTTTTTTTTCAATGGCCAGTAAAAATAAAATTGATGTTCACAGACAGAAGAAAACGTAAATGTTTTTCTTAGACTTAGTATTACAAAAATTGAAGTAAATGTCTTATCTTAGATAATTTGTATTGAAAAAAAAAAGAAAAATGACGAAGCACTAATGTATTCATTATTTAGCAACGAAACAAAACTCCGCAATTTATATCAAACCTTTAGATCTTATTAATCATCTTCCCTACTACACCAGAAAATAAATGCTAAACATTACATTTATTTCTAGAAAAAAATAAATGATCTTTAGATCTTATATAACATTAAGACATTTAGTCTCGCAGTTCCATTTGAATTACTGATAAGTAACTCAAAGAAAATAATTTTAAGATTTTTTTTTAAGCATAAAAAAAATCAATATGGAAACTGTAGAATTTACATTGTAATTGCTTTTACCATCGTTCATGAGATCAAACGACGGAGGCAGGAAGATCTTCAATATTAATAAATATTAAATTAATTCCGTTTTCCTTTCAGATTTCTTCTTATCGTATTTGGATAGAGTCTTGTCTTCCTCAATTCTTGCTGCTTTTCATCTCTATTCGAAATCATTCACTGAATCACGTGATCATAGAATGCTACAGTGTATCCTTATTGTAATGAAACAATGACAATTTCTGTTGTATTTTTTTTTTAATGAAATCTTATATTTAAGTGTTCTTAATTGCTTACCATCTAGAGTACCATTAAAATATATTCATATAAAGTTATATTTTTTTCTGATACTGCCGCGGCCCGACTATGTTGGATCGTCAATGTGAGCAGAAAAATCTGTTTCCCAGAAAAAGCTACCTCTGGAGCTATCCAGAGAAGTTTGCAACGTGCTTTATAAATGCAATAATTTTGCATTATGTTTGGCTCAAGTCAACTCATAACTCAGCATTTAAACAATAGATTAAATTCAAACATAGCGTTGTTATCAATATGTGACTATTTGGTGTCCATGTAAAGTATAAGTCGTAACAATAAATACTATAATATTTTATTTTTTTATTCCATTGCCTTTACGGCTTAGTTACGTGGAACACAGTATCTTTTTCTTTAATTTAAACTGATATCCTAATTATCGCAGGCCCTAATCTCCTATGCCACCTGTCATTTGAAATACGGGTGATACTTCTATATTTATTCAAATAGAAAAAAAAAAAAGCATATAAAAATTTGTTTATTAATTTTATGAGCCGAAACTCATAAATAGCCAAATATTAGCAATCAATATATCTCTGTAAGGGTTTGTATAATATTGATCAATAACAATGAATTTTAATACTGATCAATATACTATACATCCTATAATTATTCTGTAACTAATTTTTACTTATTTCATATTTAATAATTATATATAAAGTACATTGATAATTAATATATTTTTATTTCTTCATTAAATCTTTTAAAAGATATAACATTCATTTACTGCTAAAATATATTAGTAATTAATGTATTTTCTTTTTTACCCTTTTATTTTTATCTTATATTACGCTAATGACATCGAGTCTAGACAATTATAATATTGAATTCTGATACAATGAATCATAAATAAATAAAAAAAGGGCCAGTATTGCTCATACGGATCTTGATTTATTAATGTTAATCAGGTAAAGTGAACCAAGATGAGTTTTTGAGTCACGCAAACCAGAGATAAAATCCGAAAGTAAAAAAAAAAAAAAAAAAAGGAGAGAAAAGAATGAGGGGCGTTTTAGAGGACAAGACTACACAAAAATTATTAGCGCGAAGTTATTGAAAAAGTACACGCCTCAAACGGAAAGCCTTCGTCCTTACGATGGCCTTTTGTTTTCTTTATCTCTTTACGCGATGGTGCCAACTGTGTGGAGGGTCTTTTGACAGTCGGGCCCATAAACGATGAACGACTGTCTGTCCAACAGTTCCGCTGGCGCTGACTTTTCCTGGCACGGGCTTCAAACGACATAAAGTTTATGACAATTCCGATCACACTCCTTCGCCGCTCATGGATTTCCTCGAACAAGTCTCGGTATATAGGATTTTTTATTGTTATTAGTATTTCTATTTTCCTATAAGAATAATTACGTATTTGTTTTGGGGGCGGGATACCTTCATTTTTAAAAATTAGCTTTAAAGGAATTTTTAAGGCTGACAGGACAGTTAAAAATTTGGAATTGTATTGTACTGGTCGAGATCCTGCTCGTCTTATTAGTTAGAATCTAGTGCAAGTTAATGTAGTGCATCATATAAATAACCCTAATACTATGAAGTCAAAACTCTTATACTATGTTTTTTTATAGACTATTAATGAATAACTTATGCTTAGTTAGAATTTTAGTGGGAATGTTTAATTCAAGTTTTAATTAAAGCAACGCAAAGTGAAATTTCCGTTAATTTGTTTTTTAAATACTTACAATACACTTATTAAAATATTTAATATTTAAAAAATTAACAAATTCTAATAATTTTAATGAAAAGCAAATTTAACGTCCATAATAATATATAAGTAGAGACAAAAAAAATCACAACTGGATAGTTTTTTTGTCTCTACTTCTAATAAGTTTACTTTGCAATTAAACTTTTTTTTGGTAACTCTCGACTTTGGTTTTGATTTCAGCGGAAAAGTCCACATTTTCTTACTGTATAGATTCTTAAAGAGTTGTAAAATCCCTCTTCCAAATTATATAAATGAAAATATATTACTTACTTCTACAAAGATGAAATATGTTTGGTTCTTACCTACAAAAGAAAGAAAGAGAATAAGATTAGAATACAAATGTTTAGTAATTATAAGATATAATATTTCTATAATGTAATCAAAGTAAAACATCAATTACTTTTAATAATCGAACAATATCAAATGAGTTCAAATGTTAAAGCTCTTGAAAGTGATTATAAAAATTCGTGTTAAAGCCGAATCTAATTACAGAAAAAAAATATATTCCATTGATTATAAAATATTTAAGACTTTCAAAATTGGAATTTAAATAACTGATACAGATTTTCATCGACTGATTTACAGATTTTTTAGATGTAATGATTATTATAAAATTGAAATTAATATATACTTTTATTTTGCAAATTTTTTAGTGCTATCTCAGTATTCACCTAGAAAGGGGGAGGGGGCTTCTTAGAGCGGCTACTTTACAAACTGTGGAGTAGAAGAAAATACTCCTTCTGCTACTCTACTAAGAGATAAAACTTGACTTTGCTTTAGAACAACTGCCAAAGACAGTCTGGGAATGGGAAGATGTCGCAATTTTCCAATGAAAAATTTTTTTTTACATCTAAACCCATGGGTAACGTCAGTGAAATTGAAGTCCGCTACCGAACCTCAAGTCTCCTTGTTCTATTGCAAGAAATCGTTGAAACACTCTTAAGTGAGCTAGGATGGATTAAGGTTTGAAGAAAAATGATCAAAAAGACTATTTAATACTATTTAGTAAATGAAATCTAGCAATACGACATTTCAAGATATAAGAAAAGAATATATTTAAAATCTTGAAATGTTGTATTGCTAGATTTTATTTACTACCGTTAATATTACCATGATACCAATAAAGGCACTGAATAGTTGTAGTTTGCAGACAAGAACAGAATATTTTTAATCTGCAAAGGACAATTATTCAGTGCCTTTAATGATATTATGGATTTTGCTTGAGATATGCCTTCACGTTTGATATGATGTCCGTATGTATGGTATATTATATTCTTCAGTTATGTTGTAATTATTTACAGAGGATAGTCTAGATTTGGGATGAAATGTTCCAGCCTTAAGGACCTCATTTCTTAAATACACCACATATATTAATTAATAAATGCTAAGAAATATACAAATAAAAGGACTCCCACCATGCTTTCTTGGTGGGAACGATGCATATTAAGGTTAGTAAGAGGAAGCGATGAAATGCAGAAAACAAATCAAGCGTAATTACAGTTAGCATAAAGAATACAAGGAAGGAGAGAGGATTAAGCATAAATTATAGAAATTCTAACTTCCCTTAGGAACGGGTGGAAATCTAAGAAAAGAAAGGTAGGATAAAGAGTTATCGATGCCAATAGGTTGACGGAAAGAATATCATAATTCGAAACAATTGGTAAAACTTTTAGGGAGAATTCTAATACGAAGTGATGAATAATTGACAACGATAAAGTTCATGATAATATCAGGAGTGCGAAAATATTAATGTTATTAGCAGAAGCAGATAAAGAAAAAAAGGTCTTTTCCTTAAGTTCAACAAAATTGGTAGGCTAATCATTATTCTCATCAGAAAACAGTCACGCTTTTGAAAACAACTTACCACTATTACCATACTCTTTTTTATTTATTAGTGGCGATTCATTATTAATTATATACCGTTAATATATCAGAATATAAATTTAAGAATTCCTAAGTTAGATCGTCATGGCAACGAATAATAATATAAATAAAATTCACTGTAATATAAAAGAAGAGAAACTTACATTCACCGAACAACAATCTGAAAATATCTTTAATGGAGTGTAAATAAATACAGAAATTCTTTAAACAGACCAATGAACAACATATGAATTAGACAGAACGATTTAATTTGCACAATAATTAAATACAAACAGTTATGACTTGTAGCCGTATTTCTTAATGGTAGCTCTAAAATCAATATAGGAATAGGCTCTAGCAGTTATTGACAGCTTTTCTCTTAGGTTTCAATGGACGATGATCACTTCAAGTGTTTATTATCAATGATGGCGTTTTCAGGACTCGAATTGAAGCGTTCGAGAAGTTACGAAAATGACCTTTTGGGAAAGTTCATGATTTCCCCCTGCGCAAATCGCAACCAAAGCAATAACGAACCACGTTTGTTGCCATGAAAATAAACATCGATAAACAACAACTCGAATATTGTCTAATGAATCATCGGTGAAGCTCATCTATTATGGCTGTGGTGCTTTGGATGAATCCGGTTTGTGCAAACTAAGGCAATTATTCTTCCATTGTCCCGTTTAGGCATTAGCAACAATTGATTTTCGTTCTAAATTGTATACATAAGCGTATTCACAATAAATATTGGTGGAGACTCTCCAATATCTTCGGCGTTTGCCCACAAACGCAAACAACACAAAGACTAGCATCGGGAATAATTGACTGTTATTTTAACTGTTCAAATTCGTAGTAATTAAATGGTGTTATCGAAAACTGTTACTTCGATAATTCAACGTTCACAACCTGAGTAACCTTCGTCTTTTTTTTTATTTCCACATCAAAGACAGATGCTCATAAAAAAATGATTTCCTTATCTTCGTTGGTGAGTCAAGGTGAGAATATAATGTCAGTTCCAACTTTTCAATAAGCTTATTTAATCCTACTACTTACTTTAGTTGATGATTTATTCATTTTTTTAGAGTTTACTGATTGTTTTAATGCAAGCCATTTAGTTTATTAAGTGATTTAAGTTCAATAGTAGTATTGCTACGTATCGGAAATCTTAATTAGTTATGGACATATCCTAATTGATGGATGTCTAATCTAAAGTTGTTATTGATACCCACTCTTTGACTACAGACCCACACAATACTTGACTGGATACCAAACATAATTTTTTTGTGTGTATTTACATCCATATGGAAGAAATGGGAAACTATTTTCATCTAATTAGGATAAGTGATAAAGGATAGTGTTCACCTGCAAATCAAATAGAAGAATTTTGTATGAACACTACCACAAAATGATGAAATAGAAAATCCAACAAAAATTGGTGTTATATATAAGATCCAAAACTTTCCGAAGAAGTCATTATTAATTGGAATTTTTTTTCTCTAGTTATTATCCATTAAATTTTGAATGCACTTAACTATTCATGAAAACATTTACAACTAATAATTATGCACATAGAAACAGAACAGATAGTCTCATTTCATTGAATGAGATGAAGGGTTGATTAATCATCAAATTATTGGAAATAAATTATTAATAACTTTCAATTACATGTTTACCAATTTGGGTATTAAAATCTTTTTTCTTAAATTTAACATTTCATTATTAAAGTTGTAATTATATTGCATAATTTGCAAATTATTAAAAAAATAGAATTAAATTGACATTTAATTTACGTCAAAACAGAATTTACAAACTAGCGTTTAACTTGATTATTAATTACTATTAAAATTTGATTTAATTTAAGTATAAATAAATTTAATTTAAGTATATAAAGTACAGTTCTTGTTAAAAATTATAAAGCAAATATTTACTGTAATTCTTTGCAAATAATAAATTGTTAGGATGTAAGGGAATACAAAAAATAAATAAGATTTTTTAGTTTAATTAATTACAAAATAAGTAAATAATTATTATAATTTGCCCTTCTCTTTAAGTTCAGCTTTTATCACATTCATAGTAAGTCATTAACAGTTTTGGTTGCACTGAGACCAGAATCCCAAGGCACTCCCATACATATTTTATGACATTTACATTTCCCTATTTCAATGTTGTATGGCACAGGTTCCTTCACAAAGATCTACTTTAATAAAAGCCTTTGCGGTAGCAGTATGTATAATAATAGTCTCCAAACTAATATCACATTAAGACATGGAAAATAAATGCTTATAAATTTAAAACTTTTATTATTCTTATCTATATATATATTGCTTTGTAGCTTTATTGGTATTCAATGCATAAAATATTTGAATATTTACAAAATCTCAATCAATAAAATAATTTCTATATCTAAATATAATTATAATTATTTTTAGTCAAAGATGTTTGAAAAAACAGTTAGTTAAAGGCTTAAATCTAAGTGGAATCTGCACTGAACACTAATCTCACAGTAAATAAGAATAGTAATTAACATTAATATATAGTCAACACGAGATAATCTTAAAACTTAAAATCAGTTGTGTTTAATGATCTAATACCAAAAGTATATTTATAGAATCTTTTCAACTTAAATAAAAAAATGTAAAATTTGAAAAATTTTCGTTTTGGGTTTTAAATAATAATCAAATTAAAAAATTGTTTTAAAGTTAAATATCTTCATAACTTATCTACTAAGCAATTGTAATGGTAGATAACAAGCCTTCTATTATAACAAGCCTTCTGTTATACTTAAAAAACTCATTGGTATTTTAATTATAAGTTGTATAATATTACTCTTTAACTTCTTGTCCAACTTATTCTCCAATTTATAATCTTATTCTCTGGTATTCAAAAATAAATAGGATTTTTATGCTCAACAGTTTTCTTTTTTTAGCTTTTGGAATTGTCTATTAAATTCTAAAGAATTATTAATAAGTCATTATTTACAACAATTTGTTAAAGGCATTTTTCCTTTTCAAGCAGAAAACTATGCAATTCGTTGCACTGTCGGAATACCTTCCTCCTAACTCATGTTAAGACTCAACTTATAAGCCCTATCAAATGACATATGCAGCAATTGGCATTCCGACTAGGGTGGTCCAACCTGATACCAGTCTGCATTGTTTGGTCGTTCCTTTCAGAAAAGTAAACAATATCCAGGAACTAGTTATTTGATAACTCGATGGTTTTCCACAGCCTAAACTGAGTTCCAGTGATAATAGCTATTATTTACTTTAGAACAAGAAAAATCAAAAGGATTTTAAAAGTAAAAGAAATGCTTTTGAAATAGATGATGAAATTGACTAATACAGAAAGCTGAGAAATGGGTAAGTTTCAACTTCTTTTTTTAACTTAATTAATAGAAGTGATCTATTTCAAATTAGTTAAACAATCATGTAAGTTTGATAGAAACATCCTTATTATAAGCAATAACTGTAAATGCAAAAAAAAAAAAAAAGTTAAAAGATAACATGTTAAGTGATTCAATTAATGAAAAATAAAATTAAATATTAGATTGGTTACACATTCAATTATCAATTGATAGAGATTTTATCTTTTATACATGCTCAAGAATGTTAGCTAAAGAATGTTAAGAAATTCAGGTAAAATATAAAAAAAAGTTGAAATACAATATATTAAATGAGAAATTTATTTGTCAAAAATATAGTTTTCCATCTTGCAAATAAGGAGTGTTAAAACATCCATTCTTATGCAATAATAATAATAATATCAATTGGATGAACGTTTTATGCATGAAAATTCCTCATACTGTATCTTTTAGTGTTCATATGAGGTTGCCTGATGCTAAAAATTATTCAGTTGTAATATTGAGGTCTGGATTTTTTTCCTTGGTTGGATGGTGCGGTCGCGTAGATTGAGTAATTTTTTTTTTAATATTTTGTCCTTTTAATGATTAGTGCATATTTTGAGACCTTTAAGAGAACAATTAAAATGAGACTTTTTTTTTTGTGGACATAATTCTCATCACTAGTTATCAAGCAGTTCGTTATGGTTTCGTTCACAAATTGGAATGTAGCATCAATGAAGCGCCTATAGGCGCGTGAGGAACTCAAGCGACGAAATTGAGCTGAATTCGACCTCGGTTCCATCAGATTAGTTTTACGTCCGGAAAGTGAGAATCGTGAGAAGAAATTTTCTCACGAACCTCGCTTTTTTTTTTTTTAGGCAACCCCAAATTGTCGAAAATTTTATTCACCACCTGCTATTTTGAGTAAGCTTAAAATAAATCCCAATGGCAAACAGAACTGAAATGATGAATGTAATCTTGTATTAACTTAATGCCAAGTTTCTCGTTGTAAATCATTAACCTAATGACTTTACAATGAAGCCAGCAGTTCTCGGCACCAGTTCTCAACTCACCTAATATGGACCTATTGATCCATTTGTGAAGTAGTGACGTAAAAGGGATTGAATAACATTATTCTGATTTCCTTATTGATTGCTGATGGTATTCTAATGCAACTTCAGTTTATTTATTCAAATGTGAAAAGTAGGAAAGGAAAATACGGTTTTCACTTGTCAAAACAAGAATGTTAGTTTTGCACTTAAACTATTGCCAATAGACAGTTTTCCTCCAGATACAGTCATCCATAATATTTTATAGAATAATCAACCGAGAAGTGGCAGACACATATAGTTGGACTCCGCCTACAATTCATTATCCAACACACTGTTATTGAGGCACAAGTGAAGTTGAGAGGCTTAGACCAGAGTTACATAAATGTTACAGACACACATTAAAACTGTATAATCATTAAGTACTACGCTCTCTCTCTCTCTCTCTCTATATATATATATATATATATAGTTCTAACGCAAAACAAGAATTAAAAACTACAATTTTTAACTTACTATACAGAGACTTAGGATCTGCGAACCGAGTTTATAAATCTATGGATTTCACTTCCGAAAAATTTATTTTTCCTTTCTTTCTTTCTTTCTGTCTTCAGTTAATGCAAATGGTATTAATTGTATTTTTAATTGAATTACGTAATGAACTCTCCCTTCTTCTGACATCACACACAGGCGTTGTTGATCAAAATTGACTGTAACAGTTAAGGAATTGTTAAATAAAATTGATATTTAGTTAAGCAAACTAACAGTCCTACACAATATATTAAAATTGTGATTAAAATATATTTGAAAGTAAGTTTATTTTGTCAAGATCTTCTTTGGAAATGCTCTTTTTTTGTGCATTTTGAAATGAAATAATAGTGAAATATTGTTTTGTACTGGTTTCAAATTGATTCTATTGTCCTCCAAATGAAAGATGGCCGGCGGAAGTTTGAACTGCGCAGCCCTTCCGGTAGCTGATCAATTATATTTTCCTGTCACAATGGACGCCGTCGTTTGTTTTCACTGAGAAAGACATGTTGATAACGCCAAATTAAAACTTCTCTCGACTATTTAGCGTTATTTCAATACAAGTTGCTAACAATAAGTATTTATATAAATAAATAAATATATATTATTTATAAATACAATGCTCTTTTGCAAAGTAACAAGCGATTACCGTAATGGCGGCGTCCTGTCATAAAATCAGACGGAAGTGCCTGACCAGACTAATCGATCATACATGCGCAGATCTCACAAAAATAGGGCGGCCATCTCTCATTTGGAGGACAATAATTTCAGTAAACTCTATGAACATAATATAAATGCGATGAAAATCTAAATATTGTTATTATTATCCTTATTATTATTATTATTATTATCATTATTATTATTAGACTAATATGACATTAGAAGGAAGGCACTATCAATATATTCCCATCCATTTTTGATAACACCTTTCTTTTTTTGTAAACGTAAAATTATTTCTAACCAATTTTAAATATTTCAGCGCCTTTTGAAGAGTGGAAGATGACTAAATATGGCCTAACAAGTGTAGGATATCAGGGTCTGTAAATTTTGGATGGAATATTTAAGGATTAATAGATCATTTCGAATTAAGCAATGATTTATGTGTTTACCTCGAAGAACATTTCTAAATATTCAGCTAAGTGGATATTTATGTCGATGCATCGTATGAATACATATGAAGAATATCAGAGGTTTTCAGATAAGTGTTAATTTTGTTTCAACAGATTATAAAGATTGATTAATTATTTGAATATTCTATTAAATTTATTATGTAAAATTATTATATTGTATTTAACAAGATAATAAATACATTCAATTTTATTTTTATTTTATCTTGATGAAAATTATAAAGGACTGTCAATTAAATTTGACAACAATGATTATCATAAGGATATAACAGTGTAATATTTTGATTGAACTTAAGTTTGTAAATAAATAAAGCCTGGGATTTATTAATATTGTACTAATTCGTGGATGAAAACAGATCACGGCGTGATTTTGATAAAATGATGTTAAGTTAGTAGCATACCTTGAAATACATCGAGGCGAAAGGGTGATATCAAAGTTGCCCAGAACTTGTGTAAAAATGGAGGGAATCTTGAAAATAAAAACAATTCAGCACCTGAATAGAAATCGCCTTTCTGATTCAATTATGGGGAGGAATTGAGAATGGCCGTTTCGTCCTTCAACGGACTCGTCAGCCCAATCCCGCCTCCCCGATAAAAGAACCAGAAAGGCCAGATCCTATGTGGAGGTCACCGACACACCTTCACCATTTTTCTTTACTATTTTAGTTTTTTAACTATGTTGATTGACATAATCCTTTTTATATGCACACTAGCGAATTCAACTTCAAAATTATTCTTACTTTTATATTTTAACTATAGAATTAATTAATTAATTACCAGCATTATTTTAATTTTAAATTACTGATTAGTTAATTAATTGGGTATTACCTCATATTTAAATAATTTAATGAGAAAAACTGATAGAGAAGACTGTTAACAAAATTTTAACAAAAGTCCCAATTCAAACTTAAGAAAATATTGAAATTTTACTTAATAATTCCTGTTACTTTTGAATAGAAGTAAAACTAAGAAATGCATTTCGTGCCATTAATTCAGTAAAATTGTAAATACTATTTCAATTTTGTAAATCAAAGTATAATAATATATAACAGCAGTATAATAATAAAAAATATATAATCAGAAATTTAATTGTTATTATTATTATTTGCATTTCATAATAGATTTCTTTCACAAATAACAATTTCTATTTTTTTTTGAATTTCTACCTAAAAATATGACACAAAAAAAAGATAAAAAGAAAGAAAACAAATATGTAAATAAAAAGCTTAAGTCATGTATGTACCATAAAAAATAATGAACTATTTTTGTTGCAATTTTTTACTGTTTAGAGCGTTCATTCACTGATAATCACAATTAATCATAAATGATTTTTTATGTTCATTTTGGAAGAATCGTTAAGAATAATGCATTTGTGAAGAGTTTCAGAAGAAATATCCTGAAATCCCGCCTCTTAAGTCCGTTGACTCTTTTTAACATTTTTATTTATTACTTTTCATAAATGAAAAAAAGGACAATAAAATTTTGGAACCATTCCATCTCCATTTTCTTAATTTACATGGAATGTTTGATATTCCATGAAATACATGCAGATAAAATTCGAAATAAATAATTATGTTTAGAAGATAAATATTCAAATTTAGATAATACATATAAAAAAATATTCCTAAATTTTCTTCTGTCATTTAAGCATTTTAAAACATTTTAATGCAATTTCAAACATTTTTCAAATGCAAAAGGTAATTTGAAGAAGGGCAGTATTAAATGATTGAACGACATAAAACTTTTTATCAATTTCATTTAAATTTTTCCTAAATGTTTGCCGAAGGAAATGCTGATTGAAGCTTTACGAAACAGTCAATTCCAATGAATTTAGGAGTTCGTAGATGAGACACGCACAACTACCTGTTGCTGAGTTCACTTCAAAATCCTTTCCTTAAAACCCATGACCCGAACCTTTAGCAAAGTGCATATCGAAACGAAAAGAACTGAAAAAAGGACCTGGCACCTTCTCTCACCGCAGCCATTAATGCAATCATAACTTGGCTTTCAGGTTCTCGGCGAGATACACCAGCACCACCCATCGGCAGCCAATGGAAGTAATGATGCAGAACTTGGTAGGTTCATCAGAAGGTGATTAAGTAAAAGTTTTGCTTTGCACTCACAGATTTCTCATTAGGGTTTCCCATTACCGGACCAGAAGAAGATGGAGTCCCCTGCTGTCAAATAAATTGCGTCGTAAACCACTATTCCCTTAAAGCACGATTGTCAGTCTAAGCGAAAACCAACTTCAAAAAAAAAATTAAAAGATTTAGTGGGTCTCATAAAACACACATAAATGAAATTAATTTAATCATTTGGCGTCTTTAAGTCTTATTAAGGTTACAGGTTCATTAGGATTGTTGCATGAATAATTCAATAATAGAAAATCAATGGATAAAAAGGAGGGATGATTTTCAATGAGAAAAGTATAAAAAATTAATTTTTTAAATTGCAGATTCTTCACAATTTCTATTGTGATTTTTTTTACTGCATTTATTTACTTTTCCTTAAAAAGAATATAAAATATTAGTTATAACATTTGTTATATAAAGAATTTATTTATTTGCAAAATATAAATAAATAAATAAATAAATAAATAAATAAATAAATAAATAAATAAATAAATATTTTTTTTTTTTACTATTTACTTTTCTTTTATTGCCTTAGCCCGAAAAAAATTTAAGATGTTTAAACAAATTTATTTATTTTTTTTTAAATAGTAAATAAATATATTTTCCGTTTATATAAAACCTTGTTACATTTGGAAATCTGTAGAGTTAAGATTAAAAAAAAAGCTAAAAATTATTTACATCCTAGCTTTTTTATTGCCTATTCATGTCTTTTGACAATCAACTACTTAAATCGATTTTTTTTAATTTAATATTTTTAATATTTTATTTTATTTATTTTTTTAAGAAAAGATTTATACAATTTATCAAAGATGACTGAAGATGGTCTTAGCAGATTTAGGGAATCTATGACGTCATAATGAAATTTTGAGACGAACACTATAGAAAGGGAGGAAAGTGTTGGTAACAGGAAGAAGAATCAAACATTTACCATCTATATCTTTTAATAAATTGCATAATGTATTATAAATATTTGTAAAATTTAATAAACGTATAAGACAGTTTTAAATAATAATAAAAAAAGCTTTAAAAATAACGCAACATTAAAATATATAAATTTTGTTTATTATTTCATCTGGGCTTATAAAATTTGGTTAATTATAATATAAAAGTATAATTGAGCAATTAAATGATCCCTCTATCTTTATTTCAATCCATAACCCACAGGCGTAGACTCAACCACTCCAGTCCTATCAGCCAGTTTCACTCAAACACCGTAAAGTCATTACCAGAATTTTTTTTTTCACTTTGACAGATTAGATTAGATTATAATTAGCGCTACGAGTAAACATGGAGGCTGTTTTGAGAATAACAAAGAACTGGGAAATGTTATTAGTTGGAAAACAACATCTCCAAATATTCACGTACATCATTTAATTTTAGGTGAGGTTCTCGGAGTACCAATGTACCTTGTGATAGTTACTTGTAACTTAGCTAAGGTCATCGACAAATCAATTTCAGAGCTTAACAATATTACATTATATGGTATTGCATCTCTTACATTAGTATAATGCATACAATAAATATAATGCAATAAATATAATAACTACAGTAAGACAGTATAATAATTATTGGTAAATGGGTATCGGTAGGATTTCCTAGTACTACTTACTCTCTACATGTATCCTTCATTTCATTTTTATTTAAACAGGATTGTAATACACAATTAAAATATTTAACTATAGAATGAAATTTCCAACCTCAGAACAGGCCCAAAATCCTAGCTTTCTTCCATTTTCGGATGAAATTTTCTAACCTCTCCCCCTCACCTCTCTAGGTACGCCAGTGCAATTGGTTTAGCAATTTTTATTTGAAGACCTGTAGATCTTCAATCACGAGTAGAGGCTCATCAGCAGACAAATTTTGTAGAAAGTAAAGACAAATGATTTATCTTTCTTTTTTTAAAAATTAACTGATTTTTTTTTTTCCACAATAACATTTAAATAACATTAAATTTACAAAACTCCTTTAATTTCACATCTTCCAAAATCTAATTTAATTTGATGCGTTCGTGATGATTTATTTAAATAACATTTTTTAAAAAAATCAGAAAAAAAGATTAGATTAAAGAAAATGAAAAAAAATATAATCTATTATTTGCATAATTTCTGGAAACTTATAAGTTTCCATTGCTTTTATAAAAATAATTACAAATTAAACATTCTTTTGTAAAAAAAAATTTTTTTTTTTTTTTTGGTCTTTTTAACTTCTAAGGTTTTTAAACGGGGATATTTCTTATTAGCATTCCTATTTCGTATTTATGCTACTATTTTGTCTTTTTATTTTTTTCTGAGCAAGAAATTAACCGAAGTAGGGAGTAGCTATACATGAAACTCTGAGATAATGAGCTAATAGTATTTTTAATCTTGGGTCCTGACTTCGTTAGAAGCAAAGTTAGGAGAGAGATTTTGTTCGTCAGCTGATTTGCCTGTGGTTAAATCCCTTTGTTGCTGGCTCTTCAGGTTTGATGCACAGTGATTTACAGCGTTGGACGGATAGAATAGACCCGACGACTGCTAATTGGGAGAAGGAAACTGATGCCAGGGCTTTTGTCTTGCGTTTCGCAAATTAGGGGATGGGGAATCCTGTTCTTGGGCAATGAAATTAACGCACGCGTTATAAATAGGATCAAACTGAAGGAAAAAAAAATTAAGAATATAACGCAAGGCAGTTTCCAAAGATGTTCGATCGGCGGTGGCACCCAACTTTCTCGCGAACAATTCCATTATGAAAGTGACTTTTTTTTGAGGCCAAAAAAAGGATAAAAAAATACCAGTCAATTATCCTGCATTTATTCACATTGAAAGTAAAACAAAAATAGTTCTTACCGAATTCAAAAGACATAAAAAGTGTTTAATGATATGAAAAAAAAAATGGATTGAAAATAATTTGATAGGAGAAGTGAGGATTAATCTAATTTAAAAGTGGTGTGGAGAGAAAAAAAAAATAAACTCTGAAAAAAAAATGGGAAAAGAAGATAAAGTGGGATGATGAATGTGGAAAACAGATCGAAGAAATATTGAAAAATGGCTGAAAGAAGGGAAAAATATGGTGAAAGTTGTGGTAGGCGAAGAAAAGGAGAATAATGAAGTATGAAAACGGCGAGAAAACCATGGAAAACGAAAAAAAAGAATGGGAAAAAAAGAAAAGAAACACTATTTATACAGACTGCAAAACGGGGAAGATTTTTTTTTTCTTGTGTTATCGAAATCGGGGCTTTATTAAAGATGAAGCTCTTTTGAACTTTAAAATTTACAATGTAGCGAAATTTATAATAATTGTAAATGTTTTTGAAAGAAAACGAATGTTGGATATTTGTGAGCTGTTTTGAAAATTATATAGTTTTTAACTATATATATTTTAAGAAATAAAGATTTTTTGTTTTTCTCGTTATGTTATAAAAAAAGAGAAATTTAATGAGTTGAAATAGCATAATTTAAAAAGCTAAGTTTCCACGGATCAACTGTTTTAAAGGAAGTTAGTACTTATCAGCTGCTTTTGAAAATAATATAATTTTCGTTATATGATATTTTTTATTCTCAATTGTAGCAAATTGAATAAACTTTTAATAAAGCTATTTCTCCAGTTTCTAAAAAACGTATGTACATTGTGTTTCATGTACAGTAGAGCCTCGATTATCCGCGGAATTGGGTGGCAAGGGTTCCGCGGATAGTAAAAATCGCGGATTACCCGAAAAAAGACTAAAAATGAGATGTAAATACGAAAAAAAAAATATTTCAGTACAAAAACTACGTTTTATTATACAAAAAACATAATATGCAAAACTTTTAAAATATGTACAGTACAGCCTAAACCTTTCTGCAGAGCAAGAACCTGCCACTCATCCACAAATTCCGAGAAGGCCTATAGGATTACGATGCACAATAAACCTGTCAGTAATTTTCGACCTTCGCACTGTAGGGCCTATTTTACTTTCCCTGTTGTTGGCTTGGATTAAAATTGGTTTTTTGAGGTTCGTAATTAAAAAAATTTTCGCTGCACTCGCGGATAATCGGGGCTTTACTATATTGTACTTCTCAAAGTATATATTGAAATAATGAAAATTCTTGACATTCAAAACACGTCAAGTAATAATCAAAGGTAATAATCAAGAGGAAAGAGGAAATTGCCCCAAGTGAAGTTTCAAATGTAAAACTTCTAGAAAACAAGTTCTGGTCTGTATCTTTTTAGACACAAACTTCATAAACTTTATGAAGAATAGCTTAAAACATTATTTTCATTTGTTTGTTTCGGAATTGACTTTAAACCCTATGCTTTTTCTAATGCATCCAAATTGCTGATCATGTAATAAAAATAAATTGAAGGAAAAATACTTAGTCGATAACTTTATTATCCAAATTTCTTATCTTGTGTAATGTCAACATTATCTTCATTAAACATTACATTTTTTTTTTCAGGAATGTTTTTATTATCATTGGATGTTTTCCATGATTTCTTAATAATAATATACTGTATTACAATACCACTGATTCTTGTGAAAGTTGACATAACTTGAATCAAAGGATATACATTGTTAATAAATATTAAAATAAATATTTACTTTCTCAAATAACTGATTAGAATGTTGTAGAAGACATTCCTCCACAGGGGTTTCAAAAGCCATAAATACCCAATATAATCATTGGTTCGGTCCATTAAGCTTCTAATCTCCGATAATTTTTTATATTTAGATTATTGGGCTTCCCTTCAAATTTACATTAACAATGTAAAAATTTTCTTAATAAAAAAAAATGCAATTTATGTTAAAACAAATTAAAAAGTTACTTAAAATTTTAATTTAATAATTAATTGGTACAGCAAAACCTTTTAAGCATTGACGTTCAATATTTTAGTTGTAGTTTCAAACAGATCACATAAGAAACAGTAATTTTTATTTATCTTCTACCTTGAATCTTTATAATATATAATTTATGATATGTAAATATATATATTGCGAAGATTTCTCATAATCAATTGCAATTTTGAAAGTAGTAAAGAATTCAGGACTGAATCTTAATATATAAAAATGAATGTTTCTTTGTTTGTCCCGTATGCGTTCCTATACCATTCATCAGATTGCATTGTTGGTGAGTTGTTGTGCGCACGCCCGCGAAGGTTTCTGAAATAGTAGAACCATTTTACAATATCGGTTGCGTTTGGCGGTTCAACAAATGAGTGTATTTCCGGTTTCAACGTTTAAAGTTTCCGGTGCTACTTGCATTTGCAATGACCATAACAATCGCGACAAGTGTGTGAACTAAATTTGGAAAATCCATGCTTCACACATGGACAGCTGTATGTAGCCTGCTCACGCGTCGGAAAACCTTCTGATTTATTCGTGTATGCATCAGACGGAAAAACAAAAAATATTGCGTATCCAAAAGCACTTCAATAAACAGAATTAAAACACAAACACTTTCTTTCTTTGAGTGGTATTGCAACCCATGCCGGGTACAGATAGTTAGTTTATAAATTTTTATACTAGATAAGAAGACAGATCGAAATATAGAGTTTATAAGATTCAATTCAAAGCATGGATTTTGAAATGAATCTTTCAAACTCACGTTTCTTTTCGGCTTATAGATAATCATTTTCCGAAACATTTTAAATTTACTGAAACTATCATCAGAATTTTGTATAGGCCTAGCAGAAGCACTAAAAATTTTTCAAAGGTGGAGGGAGCAAAATATACTGGCACTGCAAAAGAAAAGATATAAAATTAAGTTCAATTAAGTAAAATCTAGACGGAGGCGCCATTGCCCCTCCCCTTACCTCTTACCAGGAGTATCTATGAACAGTAGAATGATCATTAGCTTAAGTACTTGAGTTTGCTGAGATCTGAATTATGATCTGTGCAACATTTCTTAAGCTTTCCCTGCTTAACGCTGTTTCCACTTCGCAGATAATCAAGAGGAAATACACGAATATATTTGAGACTTTACGAAACATTTCTTGAAGATTACATCTATTATTTTTCATGTAATCAAAGCAGTATCGTTTCTCTTGGAAAAATAATATAGTTGCTACAGTGCATTTCCTTAAAAAGAGATTGAAGAGTCTTATACGTTCTAAAATTAGTTAATATATATTAATGAAATAAACTTTTCATACTGGCCACAATTTCACAAATGAAATCAATTTATAATGATTGGGATTATTAAATAATGAATCTTCCTCCTAATAATTTTCGAGTTATTGCCCAATTCTATATAATATTTTCATCATTATTCTTTTTTTTTTTCATTATTAGTCAATAAATGATGATGAATGAATCATTAAGCTTTTAATCTCACTATTCATCACTTCAATGATCGATTCTCTAAGCTCACTGGTAACTCCTCGGTTAATCCAGCGTTCATATTGATTATTGAAACACTAGAGTCGAGTATCCACTGTTCTTCCTGCCCTGACTTTAGTACCTATTGGAAATTATCCATCATCTACTAATCGAAGTCCACTGCATAAATTATTTGCTACTTTACTATAACCATATGATATAGAGATTGCTTGTCTCTGTTATTAGACTACTAGCGTAGACTGCTTCATATGTTCAATCTACATAAATAGACTGGTTTTACAGTCATGTACCCATGTCTTGGAGCATAGTTCCTGTCTTAAGGTTGAGAAACCTTTAAAACATGTTTTACTACTTGGAGGAACCCATCAATCACGAAAGATTTCAAGAATAGAAAAACAAGCATCAAACAACAACCAGAAATCTACAAACTCTTACAGATTCTCGAAGAGATGCAGGAATTTCAATAAAAAAGACTTGTGGTTTTTCTAACAGAGAATATTACTGCAGCTGGGGGCTTGGTGAAGTCGACTTTTGAAAAAGCAGGGTTTTTTTCTCAACCAAAAGAAAAAAAAAGAATCATTAAATCGTTTTTAAAAATTTCAATTAACTTTATACATGAATTTTACCGACCATTGGAGTGAACTGTCTCACATACCATGACTACAGAAAACCTGCCACTTTCAGAAAAAGATCGGGAGTGACGTCAGACATTTTAGTGAGATGGTGTAAGAATCCGTCGTTCATTCGCTGTATCGATTCTCCTACATGCCTTTCTTGTTTTGTTTTTTTCTTTGTCCCTCTCCAGTTTTTTAGTTTTTGTTTTATAATTAATCCTGTTTAAATTTCACATATTTTAATTTTATTCTCGCCAGTCAAATCACAGGACCACGCAAAAAATGACCTTTACGATTAACTTTAAAGTACATTTGAGGATACGCGTGTGAGCTCGCCATGATGTCAAGTAAGCTTAGTTCGACAACTTAATAACACGATTGATTTTTACTAGTTTGAAAATTTCCACAAAAAAATACTCTTAAACTCTTTATTACATATCAGTCCAAACTTAAGTAATTTCACATCATACAAAAACCTTTTGCTTGCAGAACGATATTTACAGAAAGGTGGAACTATGTTTTGGGCTGACGGATATTGTGTAACTTGGTTCAATGACATCACTCCTGATCTTTCTCTGAAACTGACTGCACATATAGTTTCAGGAATCACTATTTTAGAACTTAAATGATATATTTACATACATACATTATATATCTCTTAACGATTGCATTTTATTTGCTATTAGTATCACATAATAAGAGTATTTCATCGATTAAATATTAGAAAGAATGATTAAATACGGTACTTCATATTGTCATACAAAGAATATATTTCTATTAGTTAGTGGATAGAAAAAGATTAGCCTTAAGACAGTATTAATTTCGAGCGCGATAGTTAGTATTTCAAAGATTTCAATATTTTCAAGAATTCTTAAAATTTTAATGTATACGTCTGTTTTTAATGTAACCTACATATTTACATATTTCATAATAACAATAAATTTACTCTATACACACAAACATAATTGAAAACTGAAAAACAAAAAAGAAAAGAAATGTTTCATCATCAAGTATTTAGATCATAAACAGTATAATGAATTTAATTCAGCTGTATGCTCATAATCGATAACTTAATATAAGTTCCATAGAATTTATAGTGTTCATTGCAATACTGCCGCGAGGAAAATAGTATTTCCGGATCACTGAAGGACGGAAGTATTCTTTTTAGATTTATTGAATTTTTAAGGATGTATTGATTATTGTTTTATTTTCTACCAATACAGTAATCAATAAAATAAACAACTGCTGATAATATGCATTATTACTAATATTTTAATTTAAAATTTGGAAGACCTGATTATTGTGCCTCAAATAATTATCAATAAGCTAAATTCTATATAAATTCATTAAATAAAAGCAAAAAAAAATCTAGAAATATAAATTAAAAAATAAAAAAAGTCCTTTAGATTCATAACTATTAAATACTGGTTACTTGTGCTAATTAATGTAAAAGATACTGCTAGAGAAATTTTAGGGATCGGTTAAAATTTACCTTTGATAAAATAATGAAGATAAGCAAAATATTTTCTACAATTTGAAAATTTCGAGCAACCAATTGAAATCTACCACGATATATATTTTTTGAGCATTTCATTCAGCTGTCAACTGCCTAGAGCGGAAGTCTTTAAGAATCGGCGTCATATACGGGCTGACGGAGTCACTGATTGTTATAAACATTTTGAAAAAGTTACAAGTTGTTCGTGGAAACAATTTTATTTTTGATCAAATTTTAAGTTTTCTCAAACCTGTGTGTGTGAATCGAACCACTTTATTTTCTTTACGAAAATGATTCATTCGGGTTTATATTTAACTTTAACTAATCTCATTAAAAAAAAAATAAAAACATTTATCTTGGAGTTTTTATGCTGAACCTTATAAAAAGAAAATAAATACGATGATGAAAAGATCTACCGTTCCGTAGATTGAGATTAGATCTCCTCGGTCACACGATTTCATCTCGTCATATTTTGAATTGGTCAACTTTTTTAAATGGAAAGCACAGGCTGTTCTGTATTTATAATATTCATCTCAAGTTTCAAGAAGATGCAGACACTGATTCAAAAGTAGGTGAAAGACAAACAGAGTGAGAACTGTAACATTTAAGCAATCCCCTATATTGAGGAATTACTATTAAGTCTGGAAGATGCTTCTAACCATCAGTAAAGTTTATGTTTTGGTAATTTTTCTTTTGGATGGAAAGATAAGCTTATACAATGATCATTATTTATTTAACTTTTGAATCACTGTCTACATCTTCTTGAAACTTGACATGAATGTTATGAACAAAATACAACATGTGCTTTCTATTTAAAAAAAAAAAGTTGACCAATCCAATATATGACGATATGAAATCGTAAGATCCACGAGATCTAACTTCCAACTATAAATAGGATCGTAGATCTTATCAGTATAATATTTACTTAAAATCTTTAAGCTAATTTATCTAAACATTTTTTTCAGAAACTTAAAATTGAAGGAATGTCAACTTCGGCGAGTTTAATACTAATGATGATGAAAATGAAAATTATAAAATTATTTGATTCATTTTGAAAAGTGATACCCACAACATCTGAGGAAGTAGACTCTACTTGTTCTTAAAGAAATTCTTACGTGGTTATTTCTGTGTTTGAAGCGAGATTCTACAGCATTCTGCAGGGTAAGGTTCAATACAATGAACAATAACCAAGCTTTAAAAACTTTTTATTTTAATTTTTTTTTAACTTAAATCCTTATATAACCTTAAATCTCTATCATTAAGTCTCTCTCTTGCCTTTAGTTCCAAATGATTAACTATCAACATGAATCAATAGCTTTTCAGGAATTTTAATCTGCTTTTGGTTTTGCAGACTTTACACCTCTAAATATATATAAACATATAGTAGGAAGTGGTCAGTTAGATTCAGCAGATCATTACTAGGGCATCATTAGATCCAGTCCTGTCATGCTGATGGTTTAATTGAATTAGCATATGCGGTTAGTCGAATAATTCGATTAGATTATGAATGAAGCTGACAATAGATAGGATCACAATAATAAATAATAGTCGATACTCAATGATGGTTTGTCAGAGCAACATTTATTTGAAATATTGAATACTATTCATCAAATTTTGAAGTATTTTTATTTTTTAAGTTTTTCATTTTCAAATATTAAATTCCAATTTGAAAGATATAAAATTAGAATAAGCTAAGAGGGCACAGCTGTAGCTTTACGTTTACTGTTTCTTATGTATTAAATTATTGGAGAACACTCTTCAGTTATAGCTATTCATTGCTATCTTGAGTCAAATTACTGTGTGCACATTCTTTTTATGCTAATTCTTTTTAGTATGTTATCCTTTTTAAACTTTCTCACTTTGAAGTTGGCGGAGAAATTTATTGTGTGGCTTTTCGTACTTTCAGAACTGCGCTGATGAGCAGTAGGGAATTCTTGCTGAAGAGAGACATACTCCAAACTCGAGTTTAATTCAAAATTCCCCGAGTTTCATTTAATTGAACCACAGTGATTGCAGAAAAGCATATTTCCTTTATTCTAAAGTCATTTAATTTATTATTATATTTCGCAAGCAGTACTTACTTTATTTTAAACTTGAACAAAGACCAGTTAATGATGGCAATCAAAGTCTGTTGTCAGCTTCAATGTGTGGGTTGGAGTCTGCACAATCTCCTTTGTTCCTTCCGATCACATTACATTCCATCTCCCCATAGCTGCATTAAAACAAGACACCGATCAGAACAGTAGGGAAACGTGGCCTTGGTGGGAGGGAAATGGTACATTTGCAGAACTCCCACTGTTCGAACATTTGGATGTGGATGCATGCCATTATCAAACCTTGTTGAAAAGGCAACTACACTCGTGTTTCTTAAGCCACTGAGACTAAAAGCTTTTCGTTCAAGCAAAGAAAAATAACAGAATAAATTTATCAAAATTTATTCTTTTATTTAACCATCACTGTATGTGGAGACAATAAGAGCTACAAATATTTCTCCTCGTAGAAGCACACGAACTGAAATATAAATGAAAAGCATTTATACAGTAAATTAGGAGGAATTCCCATTAGAAATACATTTTAGTTAGTTTAACTAACTTAATCAACTGCTTTCGTTTAACTAATTTCGCTAACTCACAGTAACAAAACTAATTAATTCAGTAAAAACACCTGAGAAGGACGTAACTCGAGCTTTCTTTACGGAGTGTAGTCCAAGATAACACTTCCAAAACTCTTATTTGTGATAATAATAATGTAAATTAATGTTAAATATACAATGGAGTCGATTCTATTTACATTCTAAATTTATTTTTCATCTTCTTTTTTAAATACACGTAATCCTTATGTTCTTCTCAATTTAGATGCTTTGTTTTCTCTTTCCTTTGCATTCAATTAAGCAACATAGTAAATACCAATATTGTTGGTATTTAAATATAATCTATTACGTTGATGTAATCTAAAATTCGTTCTTGACTAAACTAGTAGTTTTTGAAAGGGTGGGGGTTCCGAAAGTCATGCTACATTAAAGGAGAAAATGGCCCCTTCACTCAACTTTCTTCACTCAACTTTTTAAATTATTACATATTTCGTCACGAGCGAATATAACTACAACACATTGAAAGGATGCAAGTCTTTCAATGATGAAAGATGAAAAATTAGCAAATATTACAGATATATAATTACTTCAATTTTTTATAAGAAATTAGAAAACATACTTTGATAATAGAAATGATGAATACCTCACTATTAATCACTAATTTAAATCAATAATTCTAATATCGTAAGTCAGAGGACTCTTTTCGAAAACATGTGACTATCCTAACCAAATTACGTAGTTTACAAATTCTACTTATTACGGGGAAAGTATTTATTTGAGAAAACAATCTTCTTGCGGGTGGAACTTGAACGGCAAAGGTACTTTCCAGAGCAATATTAGAAAAATGCTTAATTTCAGTAAAGTTACGTGTAATTACTTGAATTCTGACAAACTAGAGTAAACTGAAATCCACAGGTGACTTTTGAAGAAGGTCATCAAACTGCTGAGAAGAATTCGCAGAAGTTCGTGTCTCAAAACTCACATGTTTAATTGCTTCTTCGGTACGTTATAGACTTTGAAAAGTTTATGGGGTAGTTGATTTCCTTTGCTTCTCGTAGTTAAGTCATGTCTGTGATGGAAAATAATCAGAAAACATTTTTACCATTACATTTTTAAAAAATATTTTTAGAGCAATTAGTTTGGTTCATTACATTTTATTTAATCATTTTCTTTTTTATTTTGTCTTTTATTTTTATTTTCCTCCAGCGTAAAGTAAAATGTTACTACAAGTATAAAGCGAGAGGTATTAAACAAACTTATCTAATACTAAGACCTAATACTTGGAAGAAGATTCTATTTAACAAAATGGTAACTACGGAAGGCACAAAGGAGCCAAATAGATTTTTGTTCAATTATTAGGCATGTAAAATTTGTTATTACTTAAGCTGGTTAGATTATATTTAACTTGTTCAAAAAAGCTCTTTTTTTCTTTTCTTCATTCGGAGACTTAATTTCTATCAGCAATACAAAAATATCACTGGGAATCTTGCTCTATATCTTCTTTATGAAAATCAGTATTGTTAGGTAGAAGTTTTTCTTACATTAGGAGATGCCTAATGGTAGATGGAATAAGATGATTTCTTTTTAAGCTTATAAAAAATGTTCCTTTAAATTGTAAGAAACTAAGAATTAAGTAACTATGGCAGATAACTCGAAAATTATTCTAAATTCAAAACTTTCGCAATTTTAAGCTGTAATAAATTGCGTAGAAACAATCGTATTTATACAAATCAGTATATACTGGAAATTTACAATGCTTGGTTACCAAATAACTACTCTAATGTAATTAGTCTTTGGATTAAACTAAATCTCAGACTGAAGTAAATTTAGCCCACGTGCTTCTTTATGGGCTACAGAACAAGAATAATAAACTGACGCACTGCCCATTGCCGACAGAAACATGATATTACCTTGTAGTTACGGCCGATTCAACCTCCCATAAAAGTAGTCATTTCAAGCATCTATCTTTATGCTTATTAAAATGCTGATATTAAAAGGGCCTCCGACTTCTGGACTTGATACAATGATAATAAATTCTAATATATTATATTGAAATGGAATTACATCCGAAAATTATTATTTCATTTGATTGGAAATAGGCAAAGTGTTAATTAAATAAGAAATATAAATGCAGTGAAGTTTAAAGTTTTCAACAAGTGGGCAGGGAAAAAAAACAAATGAACTACTTCAAAGAACTGTGGGAATAATTTTAGATTTACAGAAATGAGAATATGATCTATGAACACGAAAACAGTTTATACACACAAGCTTTATTATAAATTTAATTCAAATTATTATTCTTTAATCATTTTTTTAGGTTTACTAATATGATTTATTATTGCAAATTCGGAAAAAAGTTTATTTATAATTGCTAAGTTTAATTTTGCAGAAGTACCGTAAATAAATGTAAGTATTTGAATGAAAACAAAAAGATGTTAAAATGCAAGGTATATATTTTATTTCACAAAAAAATCTGTTTCATCTCAAAAACAAGTTAAATAAGTTGAATTAAAAATTATAATTATGTTGAATAGTCTTAGAATTATTAATAATAGAACTTTTTAGACATACACACTATAGTACATTAAAATAATAAGCCTGTATTTAGAATAGCATATGCGTAATGATGTTTTTCAAAAGTGGCAATAAATGAAAAAAAAATACCATGGCATAAGTTAATTAAATGAATTTTGAAATTTTAATAAAATTTTTCATTAACTAAAATTTCAATCTAATTAAATTAAATTTTCAGTTAGCTTTTAATCTTCTTTTTCGCTTCAGTTATCGGTAATAAACTTGAAAAAGGTTTTTGATCGAAAAGAACATACATGTTAAAAAGGCAGATCTTGGTTTTTGTTCTTTTTAACTTAGTACAATATGTTTACTTAAAATTATTTTTGAATAACTATTATAATAATACGATTACAGTTCACTTAAAATGCAAAAAGTTAACATCCAATAGAAATTGTTTGTTAGCAGACATTATTTAAACTCCAGTAAACATGACCAACATTAATTAGAATCTCCCTCCTACGTAACTCCACAGGAATTAAAACACTTTGCTGATCATTATTTTTTTTTGGTAGCAATTTTTTAAAGGAGTAAGAGTAAGTATCTCATTGGCTCTGGTCCTACTGAGGCCCCTGGGCAATTATGCCCATTATTCCCCTCCTCCTCTCATAGGCAGCCTTTATGGATCAATTAACTTAATAATTGCAATTGGAAAAGGAAACAACTAGAAGCCAAACAAATGTTGTATTGAGTAAATATAATATTTCCAAGGCAAACAATTAATTTTATTAATATATTATAAAATCGATTGGATTTTATCCGTCATTACAACAACTATATTAATCAATATGCCTTTAGTACACATTAAAATTCTAAAGAAACTTAAATCCAATGGCAATAAATATTATATATTAATCGGTAAACATAAATAATTTATTGTGTTACTATTATTTTATAAAATAAATATTTAAAAATGATATGAGGATTCATCGCCCTTCAAAAGATAATTGTAGATAGAACGATACACACATAAACACTATACACTTTATAATCTCTTTTCAGCTATTCCTATTTCTTTTTAGTTATAGCTGTCAATGTGATTTAATAGTATTGAAAAAAAAAATAAAAGAAGATAGTACGTTTAATATCTGCAGAGCTAATTTATTTTTCAGAGTTAATTATATTTTCGATTTTTAACGAAAGTAATTTATAAATAAATTACGCACACATTTTGGCAGTTTTTCATCGTCCATTGCAGAATACCATCCTATTTCCTTTCTGTTTGTTGATGGGGGAAACAAAACGTGTTCTCATTAACTAGGCGATCGTACAGCAGAGCCCTACAACATCTCTTGTACCCGTTTGGGTAATGAGATCCTCGAATTATTCTCTCTTTTTCTGTCTATTAATATCTATCTACCTAATTTTAGAATCAAAATATACACGCTCGGTTTTGGAATAGTTTCATTTAATGATTGATTTGGTTATTTTGAAATGCATTTTTTTTATGCAGTCTTTTAAAATTACAATAATTAACAATCTGACATTCAACATTTTTTGAGAAATGTTTGTGAAAGTTTGTATTAATTTATCTTAACTCTTAAAAAACTTTCAAAGTTTTAGTATTTGACTACATCATCAGTAAGCCTATTTTTAACATCTAAGGAAGAGTGGTTCCAGAACATAGTCAATAATAATAATTTATTAGAATTAAATAATAATATTATAGTTAAAATCAAAATAATAAAAATACTATAGCTAAAATTTTTGTCATCTCAGGGTTTGACGGTGATTGATGTTATTTGGTCATTATATCAAAATCATTGCTTATATCATCTTTTCATAACGAAGT